>APFE030641032.1:384504-445442 GCA_000404065.3 Pinus taeda | reverse complement strand
TCACAATATAACCCAACCGACCTAACAATAATAATATAAAGCCACAAAAATAACAATAAAGGGATTCTATGGGGCCCAATAATAACAATATGGGGACAATAGGGGCACAAAAATATTAATAAGGGGTACAACTACAATAGTAATGGGGTAATCACTAGTATTATAGGTAGCTAACACAAACTCTCTAGAAATGACATATTTGATTAAAAATTTTATGCCTTCAAAAAAACACATGAAATTCCTTTGTTGTCTCTTATGGTCGAATAACACCTTATAATTTGAAATTCTATCATCTAATTGGAAATTAGCACTGTTACTACTATAAGAAACCCACTTGTTCTTTTTTCATATATAATGTAAGAGTTTCTATTGTTGGTGTGGGTATCATCATGTTATAACATATAAACAAACTTGTCTAAGCTAAAGTTACCAAATACTTTCTAAACTTCGATTATTGGTGTGAGTATTTCGATATCATATTCTTCTAGTATATACAGTAGGTTATACCACATCTTCTTGTTATATGTGGAGAACAAAAAATTGTAGATTAGTGGCTATTTTGTGTTCTTTGAATATTCTAATTTCATTGCCATGATTATTTAATAAGTGATCTTTCTTATAAAAGTTATGTCAGAAATATTGATAAAATTGAGTTGGCCTGGGCATGTTTCTCTTTCATTGAGCATTATTTTTTGATGCAAGAGCATTGAACTCAACAACATCATTGTATTTTAGTAGACGTAGGAGGTCTTGTGTTTCCAAAGAAGTTGGTTTCCTATGTTTTGAATTAATGTAATTGTTAAGGTTTTGAGTGATTTTAATGAGAGAAGCTAGAATAGGGATTTAATTAGGTATAGTGAGGCCTATCTGTAAATGTTCTCGAATGTAGAAGAGCATGAGAGAATCAGGATAGTTGAGATATTGAGAGATTTAAGAATTAATTGTAAAACTTAGATTAGGAGTTAGTTCCTGATTTTGTGGATTAGAGAGGATCCTTAGAGATAAGGAAGACATTTTAGGATTTTTTTGAGAAGGTTATGGATCTAAACCAGGAATTAGTTATTGAATCCTTTTGTATAAATGTAAGCCTAAAAGCCATAGTAATGGGTTAGCTAGTCAGTTAATCAGCTCAAGAGTTAGATAAGTTTGATTGTAAGTCTATGACATGTAGGAAATCAGAGGCCACTGATTAGAAAATCAGGCTAGAGAGATAGAGAGTCTGATTATGTAATCATTTGTTTATATATCTATATATATATTATATATATTATATATATATTATATGTATATTATATATATATATATATATATAAAGGACTCAATTCATAAATTGTACAAGTGTGTGGTATGAATAATCGAAGGATAAATTGTGTGTGAATCAAAGGTTTTGCATAGTATATGTATGTAGGCGGAGTTCAAATAGAATACAGAAAGAAGTGAGGATGAAGGATTGTTTCAGATCATTGAATCTGATTGAAGGATCAAAGTAAAGTTTGGGAGTGACAGTGATTAAAGAGTACACAGAGTTAAGATCAAGAGAGAGTTGTGTGGCAGAATAGCGAAGGACCAGAACCTTGAAGAAAACTGAAACCACAGAAGAAAATTGAAGAAATGGCATAAAAACAAGGTAAAGAGAAGGATGAAGAAATGAGATGATGATGCATAGGAGTCGTTGCATCTAGAGATCAACGAACAAGGCTGAAGGTGATGGGCGACCAAGATTAAGTCGTGCAACATAAGTAAGATAAATGAACCTTAGAGATTAATCCAAGTACTTGCAGAACGTGAATCGCAGGAATCGATCTGGATCATTAGATTGACAGATATGGTAGATTGATGATAATCAACAACTATGTGGGGGTAAGAGAGAACAAATTTCCTTGATCATGGCTAAAGTCCTACACTAAATCCTAGTCATTAATTTCACTTTCAAACACTTACATCACAGTCAATACAAGGGTTGAGCATTTGGTAATCTGGATGCTTCCTGAGGGGCCGCAAACCATAGGATTTGATGGCCTCCATTATCCAATGGATATTAGGCCATAAAATGATCAGACTTTAGCTTCAATGGCATACCCAAACATTTATAGATTGAGGAGATATAATCCTTTTGACTCTATAAGGGTCGTTAAGTGTTATGCAAGTTTCTCATGCGATATTGCTATTGACTGTTAGATCAAGCTTGACTTGATCAAATGTTGGAGGATCAGTGATTAGTTCCACATCGCAGTTTTTCATAAACCGGAACTTAAGAAATTGCGATTTGTGATGTACGATTATCAAGGGTAGTATCAACCGTCAGATTAAAGTAAAGGTTGACGGTGGAGATTGAAGCTGAGAAGGCCTGGACCATAGTAGACCTGAGAAGGTTATGGACGTGGTTTTATTTTATTTGGAGTTTAGTTGAGTTTATTGCATATCACATGTGAGAGGAGGAGTTTTAGGAATGCGATGAAGTCACATGTTGGTGCGATCCATGATATTGCGACAACCATTGATCTGATGGATGAAATCCATGGTTGAAAGAGCAATCACATATCACAAATCGGGAGTTCTAAATTCATATTCTTGAGAGTCCTTTGAATCTCCATGATTGCGATATATGATGAGTTGGCACATAGAGTGGGGTTTTGTTAGTATGTGTGGGTATAGAATTAACCAAAGTTGTTATAAAGGTTGAAGAGTTGAGTTATAAGTTTCCACGAAAAAAAGATTAACTAAGTGTGAGACTGGGGTTAGTTATTAAATCGTTCCACAGGAGATTTAATTACGAAGCCTAAAACCTTAATCTATAAAGGCTTGACTAGGCACATAATTGAATTTCCTTGGACAAATGAGATTCTACATTTTATATGCATGCTATGGGTGTTATGCAGGTGTAACTTGCGTCATTTTGTTATCAGAGAAGAATTGTGGTTGAAACATTTGATATTAAGGGAGCACAAAGAAATTCTGTGTGAAAATTTCTTTGAAAAGAATTTAGAACAATGTTATGTTTTGAAGGTGTGTATATAGGTGAATGGTGATGAAAGAAGGAAAGAGGAGATTAGATTCTAATCTAACAAACAATAAGAACATGGAGATGAAGTATAGCAGAATATTGGGAAAATTGCAGATGCAAGGGAACAAAGGACAATCAATTCAAAGTGCAGGTGAATGGTAAAACAGGATCATGTAGAAGTCTTGAAGGTGAGATGATATGTTTTTGTTTTAATTTGATTTCAATATTTGAGAGTTTGTGGTCATTGTATTGTTGCACAGGTAGCGACATAAGAAGGTGAGAACATTTCAACAACCTAGAGTGAGGAGTGCTCAATTAGTTCTAGAGGAATAAATTAGAGAAATGCTAAAACAATGAGCTCAGAGGAGAGAAGGTTAGTGATTCATATGTTCGAAGAAGGAGACTTGTTACTATAGAGGTATTGTTGCAACTCAAAAGAAGATCATAAGGGCAATTCCACAGAGGATGTGGGTAGAATTACTAAGTAATGAAGGAAGATGATAAGACTTTCTAAGTGAAAAAAGAGGTGTTAAGAATCAAGTATGTCATTGTGATTTAAATACAAGAGGACAATTGTGTTTTTAGAAGATGCGGATGAGTTGAAGTCTAGAAGGAGTAGATAGAGGTGCTCAACAGAGGTTTTCAGAGATAGAGAACCAAGGGCTTGTCAAAAGACCAAGTACAGAGGAATGCTTGGTGAGGTAAGTGGTAGCAGGGAGGACTTCTTGTTGTAGAGGCTTTAATGTAGCTCATAGTGAGTGAGTGAGGAACTCATAGAGATAGAGGATAAAATTAGTACTCATAGGCATATCAAAGGTTCTGAGGAAGGCACAACAGAAGAAAAGTGAAGAAGGAGAACTCCAAGGCAAATGGTAAGAGAATCAGTCAAGATGAGCTTGACAAGGAAATTGCAGTGACAAAAGAACAACTCGATGCATTAAGGAGGATACTGGAGGAAAGCCAGAGACTGGGTTGGGTATTAAAGAAGAATCCAGTAAATTGGAATAAGTTACAGAGAAGATTACAACAGATTCAAGTAAAGTGGTTGATGGAAAAACTTAGAGAAGCTGAGTTGGAAATGGAAGTTTCCATTTGTGAACCAGAACAGGGTGAAGTTCTGGGTGAAAATGAAGAAAGGAGATTAGTGAACTATTGGGATAGTCTAGAGTAGCATATTGAAGTGTTTCCAAATGAAGAAGAGACATTGAGGTCTTATGTTTTTTATAATTGTTTTGTGGGTGCATGTTTTGCATAGGATTGATAGCCTTATGAAGCTATGATAAAACTTGATAAAAATTACTAGAGTTCAGAGGAGAACTTGGATCAACATATTGACGTACTCATAGAGAATGAAGAGTACTTTCTTAGGATAAGTATTCTAGAGTAGAGTTTGATGAATAATGCCTCTTGAATGAGGAAAAAGTGAATTGTTGCAGGAAAAAGAAATTATTGATGAATTAATATTTGGAACTTTTACAAAACAAGGACAATTCCTTGTGGAAGAAGGAGATGAAGATCAACCTAAAAAAGATGATATGTGAAACATTACTTGAGGTTGTTGAAACATTTTTCAAACTGACAATTGTTATGTGAATAGAGGAATTATAAGTGTTGAACACGAACTTATTTCTATGCAGATGAATGAGACAGGATTGTCTATGGAAGGCAGTCTGATTGAATCATTGGGAAATAGTGACCATGTAAAGGATGAAGTTGGAAATGAAGAGCATTATGATAATACATTTGTTAAATGTAAGGAGGAAATTGAAAAGAAGTTATTTGGAGATGAAATGGAAGTTCATAAGCAACAAGAGGGTAAGGATGTAAGGATGGCATTAAGGAACCAACTACAAAGTGAATGTAACCCACATAATATTAAAGGAAAATTTAAAGAAGAGATTATGTTAGCTGAATAGATAGTAAAGGATCATCATTCCATCATGATGATAGGCACAGTGGAGATAACCATGGAAGCTTTTGAGGTAGTCAATAAAGAAGAAGTACTAAACTCTCATCAAAAGATTAGTGAATGGGAGAAAGAATTGGAGCTACTGGAGAAATGGCTGAAAGCCCCAATAGGGAAGAAAGAACCTCATGAAGATTGCAAAGGATATGAAAGAGAGGAAGAGGAAAGAGTCCAACAAAGAAGTGAGTTGTACATAGATATTGAATTGATGATGTATTTAATGAGAAAAGTGTCTCAAAGGGAGAATACAACATAAATAAAGCAAAGAAACAACAAGAAAAAGACAACAATAGATTGTGAGAGTATAGTTGGTGAGGAAATGTAGCACAAAGTGTCGAGACCTGGAGAACAAAAACAAACAACAACAACAACCAAGGACAGACTATAGAAAAAAATATGGGATCCAGGAGGACACAGATCGAAGCACATCATTAGGCGATCTGATTATTGTCAACCTTGAGAGTCTGATGCAGGAGCATTCAACTCAACAACATCATTGTATTTTAGTAGACATAGTGGGTCTTTTGTTTTCCAGGAAGTTGGTTTCCTACGTTTTCAAATATTGTAATTATTAAGGTTTTGAGTGATTTTAATGAGAGAAGATATAATAGGGATTTAATTAAGTATAGTGAGGCATATTTTTAAATGTTCTCGAATGAAGAAGAACATGAGAGGATCAAGATAATTGAGAGATTGAGAAATTTGAGAATTAATTGTAAAACTTAGATTAGGAGTTAGTTCACGATTTTGTGGATTAGAGAGAATCCTTAGAGATAAAGAAGATATTTTAGGATTTTGTTGAGAAGGTTATGGATCTAAACCGGGAATTCGTTGTAGAATCCTTTTGTATAAATGTAAGCCCAAAAGCCATAGTAACGGGTTAGATAGTTAGTTAGTCAGGTCGAGAGTTAGATAGGTTTGGTTGTAAGTCTATGACAGATAGGAGAATAGAGGCCACTGATTAGAAAATTGGGCGAGAGAGATAGAGAGTCTCATCATGTAATCATTTGTTTATATTATAATATATATATAGATATACATAGATTCAATTCTTAAATTGTACAAGTGTGTGGTTTGAATAATCAAAGGATAACTTGTGTGTGAATTAGAGGTTCTACATAGTATATATATGCAAGCAGAGTTCAGGCAGAATACAGAAAGAAGTGAGGATGGAGGATCATGTCAGATTATTGAATCTGATTGAAGGATCAAGGTAAAGTTCGTGACTAACAGTGATTGAAGAGTATGCAGAGTTAAGCTCAGGAGAGAGTTGTGTAGAAGAATAGGGAAGGACTAGAACCCTAAAGAAAAAATAAACCACAAAAGAACATTGAATAAACAACATAAAAACAAAGTAAAGAGACGGATGGAGAAATGAGGTGATGATGAACAGGAGTCATTGGATCTAAAGATCAATGAACAAGGCCAAAGGCAGTAGGTGACCACGATTAATTCATGCAACATAAGTAAAAGAAATGAATGGCAGAGATTAATCCAAGTACTTGAGGAAGGTCGATCACAGGAATGAATCTGGATCATCAAATCGACAGATGTGGTAGATCAACGGTGATCATTAACTAAACGGGAGTAGGAGAGAACAATTTCCTTGATCATGGTTGAAGTACCACACTAAATCCCAATCGTCAATTTCACTTTCAAATTCTTATGTCACAATCAACTTTGGGGGTTGAGCGTTTCGTAATCCATGTGCTAGTTTAAGGGCCATAGACCATAAGATTTGATGGCCTCCATTATCTAATGGATATTGGGCCATAAACTGATCAGACTTTAACTTCAAAGTCGGACCCAAACTTTTGTAGATTGAAGATTTATAATCTTTTCGACTTCGTAAGGGTCCTTAAGTGTCAGACAAGTTTCTCATGTGATATCACTATTAACTATTATATCAAGCGTGCCTTGACCAAATGGTGGAGGACTAGTGATTAGTTTTGCACTACAATTTTTCATAAATCGTGGCTTCAGAAATTGCGATTTGCGATGTGCGATGATCGGGGGTACTATCAGTCGTCAGATTAAAGGTAAGGTTGACGGTGGAGATTGAAGCCGATAAGGCCTGGACTAGAGCAGACCAGAGCAGGTTATGGACATACTTTTATTTTATTTGGAGTCTAGTTGTGTTTATCACATATCGCATGCAAGAGTAGGAGTTTTAGAAATTCGATGAAGTCACATGTTGGTGTGATCTGCAATATTGTGACAATAATTGATCTTATGGATGAAATCAATGGTGGGAAGAGCAATCACATATCACATATTGAGTGTTTTGAATGCATATTCTGTAGAGTCCTTTAAATCTCCATGATTGTAATTTATGATGAGTTTGCATGTACAGTGGGCTTTTGTTCACATGTGCAGGTATAGAATTAACCAAAGTTGTTATAAAGGTTGAAGAGTCAAGTTCTAAGGTTTTGTGAAAAAAGCATTAACTAAGGGTCAGACTAGTGTTAGTTATTAAATCATTCCATAGGAGATTTAATTAAGGGGCCTTGAACCTTAATCTATGAACGCTTATCTAGGCAGGTATTTGAATTTCCTGGGACAAATGAGATTATATATTTTATATGCATACTATGGGTGTTATGCAGGTGTAACTTGCATCATTTTCGTATCAAAGCAGAATTGTGGTTGAAACATTTGATATTAAGGCAACACAAAGAAATTATGTGTGAAATTTCTTTGAAACAAATTTAGAACAGTGTTATGTTTTGAAGGTGTGTATATAGGTGAATGGTGATGAAATAAGGAAAGAGGAGATCAGATTCTTATCTGACGAATAGTAAGCACACAGAGGTAAAGTATAGCAGAATATTGGGAAAATTGCAGATGCAAGGGAACATAGGAAAATCCATTCAAAGTGCAGGTGAATGGTAGAACAAGATCGTGCAAAAGTCTTTAAAATGAGCTGATATGTTTTTGTTTAAATTTTATTTGAAGATTTGAGTGTTTTTGGTCTTTATATTGTTGCACAGGTAGCAACATAAGAAGGTGAGAAGATTTCAACAACCTAGAGAAAGGAGTGCTCAATTGGGTCTAGAGGAAAGAACCAGAGAAATGCTAAAATACTGAGCTTATAGGAGAGAAGGTTAGTGAGGCATATGTAGCAAGAAGGAGACTTTTTACTGCAGAGGTATTGTTGCTACTCAAAAGAATATCATAAGGGAAATTCCCCAGAGGATGTGCGTAGAATTTCTAAGTAATGAAGGAAGTTGATAAGACTTTCTAAGTGAAAGAAGAGGTGGCCAGAACCAAGTATGTAAATGCGAATGAAAATTTAGAGGACTGTTGTGTTCTTAGAACATGTATATGAGTTGAAGTCTCGAAGGAGCAGATAGAAGCGCTCAAAATAGGTTTCAAAAATAGAGAACCATGGGCTTTCCAAAAGACAAAGTATAGGGGAAAGCATAGTGAGGTAAGTGGCAGTAGGGAGGACTTGTTGTTGCAGAGGCTTCAATGTAGCTCATAGTCAGTGAGTGAGGAACTCATAAAGATGGAGGAGAAAATGACTACTCGTAGTCATAACAGAGGTTCTAAGGAAGGCCGCAACAGAAGAAAAGTGAAGACATGGGATTGCAAGGCAAATGGAAAGAGAATGTGTCAAGAGGAGCTTGACAAGGAATTTCAAAGATGAAAGAACAACTCGATGCATTAAGGAGGATACTAGAGAAAAGGCAGAGACTAGGTTGGGTATTAAAGAAGAAGATAGTAAAGTGGCATAAGTTATAGAGAAGGCTACAATAGATGTGAGTAAAGTGGCTAAGGGAAAAACTCAGAGAAGCTAATTTGGAAATGGAAGTTTCCATTTTTGAACCAGAACAGGGTGAATTTCTGGGTGAAAATGAAGAATGGAGATCAATGAACTATTGGGATAGTTCAGAGCAACATATTGAAGTGTTGCCAAATGAAGAAGAGACACTGAGGTCTTATGTTTTATATAATTTTTTTGTGAGTGCAGGTTTTGTAGAGGATTGAAAACCTTATGAAGCTCTCATAAAACTTGGCAAAAATTGCTATAGTTTAGAGGAGAACGTGGATCAGCATACTGATGTACTGACAGAGGATGAAGAGTACCTTTCAGAGGATAAGTATTCTAGAGTAGAGTACGATGAAGAATGCCTCTTAAATGAGGAAAAATTGAATTGTTGTAGCATAAAGAAATTATTGATGAATTAATATTTCAAACTGTAACAAAAGAAGGACAATTCCTTGTGGAAGAAGGGGATGAAGACTAGCCTGAAAAGTTGATATGTGAAATGTTAGTTGAGGTTGTTTAGCCTTACACTTTTCAAACTGACAATTGTTGTGTGAATACAGAAATTATATGTTCTGAACGGGAACTTATTTATGTGCAGATGAATGAGACAAAATTGTCTATGGAAGGTAGTTCAATTGAATCATTGGGCAATAGTGACCATGTAAGGGATGAAGCTAGAAATGAAGAGCATTGTGATAATACACTTGTTAAATGTAAGGAGGAAACTGAATTACTAGAGAGGTTGCTAGGAGGAAATGGAAATAGGAAAGAAGTGGTTACAACAGTACTTAATAGTAGTAGAGGGTCTTTACAAGACATGGAGATAGAAGACTGTTTTGATTCACAAACCAAT
Organism: Pinus taeda; assembly: GCA_000404065.3. Taxonomy (NCBI): domain Eukaryota; kingdom Viridiplantae; phylum Streptophyta; class Pinopsida; order Pinales; family Pinaceae; genus Pinus; species Pinus taeda. The sequence goes on along the minus strand of APFE030641032.1, from coordinate 435,847 downwards.
AGTTTGTTTGCAAGAACAATGCATAGAACGAATGAGTGGTATGTTTTGATCGAAGAAATTGGACAAAATTTATTTGGAGATGACATGGAAGTTAAAAAGAAACAAGAGGGTAAGGATGTAAAGACAACAGCAAGGAACCAGCAACCACAAAGTGAATGTAACAAGGAGAAGATTAAAGAAAAATTTAAATAAGAGACTATGTTAGCTAAAAACATAGTAAAGGATCATCGTTCCATCATGATGATAGGCACAATGGAGATAACTAGGGAAGTTGTTGAGGTAGTCAATAAAGAAGAAGGAATAAACTCTCATCAAAAGATCAGTGAATGGGAGAATGAATTGGAGCTACTGGAGAAATGGTTGAATGCACCAGTAGGGAAGAAAGAACCTGATGAACATTGTAAATAATATGCAAGAGAGGAAGAGGAAAGAGTCCAGAAAAGGAATGAGTTGGACATAGAAATTTAATTGATGATGGATTTGATGAGAAAAGTGTCTCAAAGGGAGAAGACAATAGAAAGAAAGAAAAGAAACAACAAGAAAAAGACAACAACAGACTATGAGAGTATAGCTAGTGAGGCAATGTACCATGAAGTGTGGAGACCTAGAGAACAGCAACAAACAACAACAAAAACCAGGAACAAACTACAAAAGGAAGTATGGGATCCAGGAGGATGCAGATTAGAAGCGCATGATCAGGGGATCATGATTATTTTCAACCTTGAGAGTCTGATGTAGGAGCATTCAAATCAACAACATCATTGTATTTTAGTAGACATAAGGGGTCTTTTGTTTTCAAGGAATTTGGTTTCCTATGTTTTGAATTAATGTAATTATTAAGGTTTTGCGTGATTTTAATGAGAGAAGCTAGAATAGGGATTTAATTAAGTATAGTGAGGAATATTTGTAAATGTTATTGAATGTAGGAGAACATGAGAGAATTAGGATTATTGAGTGATTAAGGGATTTGAGAATTAATTGTAAAACATAGATTAGGAGTTAGTTCATGATTTTATGGATTAGAGAGAATCCTTAGAGATAAGGAAGAGATTTTAGGATTTTGTTGAGAAGCTTATGGATCTAAAATAGGAATTGGTTGTAGAATCCTTTTGTATAAATGTAAGCCTAAAAGCCATAGTAGTGGGTTCGCTAGTTAGTCACTCAGGTCAAGAGCTAGATAGGTTTGGTTGTAAGTCTACGACAGATAGGAAGACAGAGGCCACTAATTAGAAAATCAGGCCAGAGAGATAGAGAGTATAATTATGCAATCATTTGTTTATATATATATATATATATATAATATATATAATAATATATATAATATATATATATACCGAGATTCAATTCTTAAATTGTACAAGTGTGTGGTTTGAATAATCAAAGGATAAATTGTGTGTGAATTAGAAGTTCTGCATAGTATATGTATGCAGGCAGAGTTTGGGCAGAATATAGAAAGAAGTGAGGCTGAAGGATTGTGTTGGATCACTGAATCCGATTGAAGGATCAAGATAAAGTTCAGAAGTAATAGTGATTGAAGAGTAGACATAGTTAAGCTCAGGAGAGAGTTGTGTAGCAGAATAGCAAAGAACCAAAACCTTGAAGAAAACCAAAACCACATAAGAACATTGAAGAAACAACATAAAAACAAAGTAAAGAGAACGATGAGCAAAAGAGGTGATGATGCACCGGATTCGTTGGATCTAAAGATCAACGTTTGAGGCAGAAGGCGATAGGTGACCAAGATTAACTCGTGAAACATAAGTAAAATAAATGGATGGCAGAGATTAATCCAATTATTTACGGAAGGTGAATCGCAGGAATTGATCTGGATCATCAAATCGACAGATCCGGTAGATCGATGGTGATCAACATTTGTGTAGGGGGTAGGAGAGAACAAATTTCCTTCATCGTGGCTGATGTCTTGTACTAAATCCCAGTCGTTGATTTCACTTTCAAATGCTTACGTCAAAATCAACTACAGGGGTTGAGTGTTTGCTAATCCATGTTCTAGTTGAAGGGCCACAGACTGTAGGATTTCATGGCCTCCATTATCCAATGGAGATCAGGCCATAAAGTGATCAGAATTTAGATTCGAATGCGGACCTAAACTTTTATAGATTGAGGATTTATAATCCTTTCAGCTTCGTAAGGGTGGTTAAGTGTCACGCAAGTTTCTCGTGTGATATCGTTATTGACCGTTAGATCATGTTTGCCTTGATCAAATGGTGGGTGATCTGTGATTAGTTTCACATCATAATATTTCATGAACCGCAGGTTAGGAAATTTTGATTTCTAATGTGTGATGATTGGGGGTACTATCAGCCTTTGGATTAAAGGTAAGTTCAACGGTCGAGATTGAAGCCGATAAGGCCTGGAACAAAGCTGACTTGACAAGGTTATGGATGTGGTTTTATCTTATTTGGAGTCTGGTTGTATTTATCACATATCGCATGTGAGAGGAGGAGTCATAGGAATGTGATGATGTCACATGTTGGTGTGATCTGCAATATTACAATAACCGTTGATCTGATGGATGAAATCAGTAGTGGAAAGAGCAATCCCATATCACAAATCGTGAGTTCTAAATGCATATTATTAAGAGTCCTTTGAATCTCCATGATTGTGATATATGATGAGTTGGCACATAGATTGGGTTTTTGTTAATATGTGTGGGTATAGGATTAACCAAAGTTTTTATAAAGGTTGAACAGTTGAGTAATAAGGCTTTGCTAAAAAAGAATTAACGAAGGGTTAGACTGGGGTTAGTTATTAAATCTTTCTGAATGACATTTAATTAAGGGGCCTTAAACCCTACTAGGTAGGTAATTGAATTTCCTGGGACAAATGAGATTCTGCATTGATACGCATACTATTGTTATAGTTCCAAATATCACTCCTGAGGTTTGCGATGCTGCACTTAAGGCATAGGGCAACCCCTCCTTCCAAACCTGGTCAAAAAAATTTAAAAACAGTGTTTTACTGCCTATACGTGACATTGCCCTGAGCTAAACACATGTGTATGCGGGTCTGTGTATATCCAACACACATATATGTCTTAAAACACTTAAAAGAAATAAATCTCCTTAATTTCGAGCGGAGATCACGGGTTTCACCTGTTGATTACTTGTTAGTGGTCGTGGCCAAACTGTTCCCAATGAATTCCCAACTAAAAAACTACTTTGGGAGAAGTATAAAAGGCTTCAATGGGAAGGCCTAAGGAAGGAGAGAAGAGAGAGAAAGATTACTTTGCTGAGATTTCCCTAATCAGGTCTAAAGATCCTAGTGCCTCCTGCACTTCCCCCATTTTACAGGAAACCCTTGTTTCCTTGTGTGTTTATTTCTATCTACTACTTGAGATATCATGGAGTAAGTCATGTAAGGAGTTTGTTAAATGCTTGAGATTGGATGGATCCGGAGGACGGTTCCGCTTGGAGCCTGAGAAAGGACAAATCAGGTGAAATTATTCCTTTATGTACTTTATTTGTCTATAATAAAAGAAACACATGTCTTTGTTCCTGATATAAATCTTCTTCATGTTTATGATATCCATGTTATGATTCATATATGAACGATTGTTTAATGGCATAACTAACTAGCCATATACTATTGTTTCTTTATGATGTTTAGTCCATATACTATTGTACTTTCTGGAATTGATTATTTTGCAGGTTGAAGGAGCAAAAGAAACTCCAAGAAGGGTTTGGACCCTAGAAGGATCTTCTCAAATGTAGGACCTCAGGTATTCCCCTTATCATAGAGTTCACTTATATTAGCATTATGGCTGTATGGAATGTGTGTTTCTCTGTATAGACAACCTCCAGTTTGTTACAGTATCAACCTAAGACCCTAGGGGGATTTATCCCTTCATAGAATTGGTGACTCCACTGGGGACAACAATATTGTTGTTCCTAGTTTGGGTTTGTTCAAGCCAATCAGGGCTCAGCTGTCAATCTACTTGTTGTTCTTGTGTAGTCTCTTCTTGTAGGAACTTGAGTTGTAAGTTTGATCAGTTTCTTCAGACTATTTTTTATTTTTCTTGAAACCTTTTATATACATTTTTTTTGTTTACAAAAGCGTATATATGCATCATTTGTTAAGTAAACCTACATATACGCATGTTTCCTTAATATTAGTCACGTATACATGTAGCTGTGCACAAACAAAATCACGTATATCTTATAATTTTCAATATTTTTCAAATCTTTTTGTTTCTGAAGGTCTATTTGTTGGTCTAATTCAGTCCTGAATAGTTACTTTTTAGTGACAATCTTTATTTCTACAGCAAGTATCTGATTTCAATTTCTCTCCGATTGTGAAAAGCTTGGTCTTATTTTTTTTTCTTGCAAACATCATCATTTTTGCTTAAGCACACAAATTTCCCTACAAGGAATCTTGGCTGCTCTATGTCTTCAGGGCAATAAGGTTGATCTCAATCTTTGTGTCAAGTTTTGTTTTGCTGACTTTTTGGTTTGCATGTCAAAACTGTATCTTTGTTACCATCTGCTTTTCTTGCTTTCCAAAAGTTGTTGGTTCACACATTATTGAAAGTTGTCTTTTCAAACTTCTAGTCTTTATTGCCAAGCTCTTGTGGCTGCTTTTTTATTGTTAAGAGCATTTCGAAGCACATTTTTGTTGAGTTCCCACTTGTTTTGTGTTGCAAACTCACAAACTGTTTCATTGCCTATTATTCGATCATAAAGTTTCAGTCTTGTTTAGAGAACTTTTGAAAAGTCATTTTTGTTTTGCTTTTGAAGGAAACTTCTTGAAACTTTGTTTTGCTTTCTTGAACTTTGTTTTGATTTATTTTTCATTTTTATGAGTGAAAGTGCATTTTTGTTTGTCTTGAAACTTGCTTCTAGTTCTTAGATGAAATAAGAAACAATAACTTATATTCCATCTAAATATTTTAACTGGAAAATTAAAAAAAATTGATAAAAGAGTAATTTTCATTTGTTGATTTAAGAGTAGTTTTGAGTTTTGCATCAGCATGTACTTGTTGCATTAGGATAAGTTTGTGCATCGTTTTAGGCATCCATAGTTTTGTTAATTTTTGTGAGTGTGAAGCTTGAGTAAAAGAAAAGAAAAGAAAAATTCGTTGCTTCATTTGAAGTTCCTTTGAACCTTGTAGAAATTTCTTTCATCGAAAAACAAAAACAAGTGCATTTGCATGTAGTTTGGTTTTTATTAATTTCTTTTGCATCAAAACACCACTAGTTTCACTTTTTCTTATCCCTTGACTTAAATAACAACCCATTTAAAAACAAACGTTAATTAAAATATACTAGAACTTTTTATAATTGTCATGTTAGACACACCAACAAGTTTTAGGATATTTTAGGGCCTTGGATTAGGCGAGTGGAGAGATAACTCTTCAAGGCCATTTAAACTGTCAAACATAGGAGTCTGAATAGTGAGTGAAAATCCAATAGCATTAGGAAGACCAGGAAAGCTCTGGATCTGGGAGTTAAGCATGAGGGTTTTTGAAGACAGAGAAGAGAGATACCCCCTCTCCTACTTGTTCGATCTTACCTCACGACCATTCTGCCTAGATTCTATAACGAGTTCGTAACCTTAGTTACTACTCCTAGGGATCTACACAAGTGGTTGCGGAGGGGAATCCCATGGCACCTGAGGTCAACGTTGAATCACTCTCAACGGTACTACTGGAGGACACCCTTGCGAAGCTTGGGGGCTTGCATCGATGCAGGCTGTTGTTAGGAGGTCAATGTAACTTCCTCTATTACCTTCGCTGATAGGACTGGGCCGTCATTATTCCAGACTATCTTCAGAAGGCCCCTTACTTCACTTTCTCATATTTTCGTGTCCAGTCCTAATCACCCAGAGTGGAAATACTTGAAAGTTGTTTGACTGGCTGATATCTTTTAGGGACTTTTTAGTGTGTGCTTTGTGCTCCTAGTTGGCCTAGCTTTCAATTTTTTGAGTCTTTAGTTAGATCTTAATAAAAAATTCAAAGTGGCTGATCGATCACCTAGACAGTCTCAAACACTTCGTGGTCTTTCACCACCAAGTTTAGATCCTTCTCCTAGAAGGCGCAGAGGTAATACTGCTAGTGGGTTTCATTCTGCAGCAGCTGATGCATCAGGGATTGATCCTCCTCTATGGGGCATTAGTGTTCAAGATAGCCCTGGTATTTCCACAAAGCAAGAGAGTAATGCTCTAGTTCTTTCTCGAGTTCTCTCTCATACGGAAAATAACATAGAGGTAGAAGAACTCTCAGAGTCATTAGCGGCTCCGAATTCTCCCCTACCTTCTAGTTATTCGAAATTTTTACGATATGTTGGGACTCCGACGCATAGACCATCAAGTCTAGGTCGCATTACGCACTTACCATTGATGACCACTACTGGAAGCGTGGCTTCTATTATAAGTGCTACAACTATGCAAACTCCAACATCAGTACAAGGGGGAGGAACTATTTCCATCCCCTCTACTTCTTTATGGTTGACCCTAGTATTGCAGCAATAATGTTGCAACTCCTAGGACTCCCTTCTTTAATCTTATCAACCCGCTAGTTCGTAACAAACTTGGGAGTGACAGTGCCGTATGCACAAGTACTAGCTCTTGCCGCGGTTGTCACTTGGTCTGTTGGCGCAAGTCCGCTAGCAGCTTAAGACAACTTCTATGAGCTCTAAGAAGAAGCTTTTTAACTGATCGATGAAAGCTAACTCAAAGGAGGCTAATCTACTTGTAGAAAGAAACTGAAAAGCTGAAAGGAAATGCAAACCCTAGCAAACCCTAGTTTTACCGACTAACCCTACTGGTGCAAGAAAAATGATGAAAGCTATACAAAGGAATGCCATTAGCTCTTAGAAAGGTAAAATGCATGTGACTAAGCTACTTTTGAAGTGAAATTTGAAAAGAAACATCTTTTTGTATTTTTGAGTAAGTTGGCGGAATTATTATGCATGTGTTTTAACTGTTTTTGACTGTGCAGAGGTGGATTGGCAAAAGAAAATTCTTGCAGGAGGTTGGGAAGGTTAGAAAAGGGCATAAGGTGTCCCTAGCACCCTTCTAGAGAGTTTTAAAGTGATCAGATCTCAAGAAACCACTTTCATGAGCTTCTACAAGAAGTCTGCAGGGGTTCTATAGGATGTTCCGAAATTTCTATAGGATGTTCTGTAATTTTCTACAGGATGTTCTGAAAAGAGGATTTTGGAGGGTTGATGGACGAAAAATGGTGGGAAAGTGGAAATGGAGGTTGGATAACGATGTTAAGGGGTGTAGGACCTGGTGAATGAGGCCAATGAGTGATTGGATTTGTTCGAGGATGGAGGGAGCGATGATGCACAAGAATGTAGAAACTAGGGAAAATTGAGAAAACGTGGCAAATGAGAGGCAAGAATCTGAGTTAGAGGACGAAGAAAGTTTCATGGATGGGGAAATGATAGATGAGGAGGTATCACAGGTACGCTTCATGTTATTTCCCAAAACTAATCAACAAAGGCTATGCAAACCAAAGATCTAACTATTTTAACCTAATTTGACCTAGAAACCATAAGCATGATGCACAACAGTTTATTAGCAACAAATCACGTAAATCAACTATGGAAACTAAACAAGAATGGATTTGAGCATGTAATCACAACTGATATCAACTTCTGCAAATGAGAATCTAAGACTAATAATTGCATTGAAAAGAAAAACAGTGTTTTTGGTGGCAGCAAGGACACCTTGGTCCCAGCTCATGGTCCCACTGAGGGAGAGGTGAGATCAGAGGTGCTTGATAGCCTTTTTCTGAATATCTTCTTTTTTATGAACCTATCAAATCAATATGAACATGAAAATCCTTTTTAATCATCAAAAGCAACCTAAACATCAAAACAAGATTTAAATCTAAATAGTAGATTTTATTCTAAGAATGCAGCAAAGACACACAAAGGTAAATAAAGGAAGTACTGGGCACTTGGGTTGGGCCCAACCCCAAGACCTACAACCTCCTGAGAAAGACTACAGCTAGTGCAAAGCTAGATCCATATTTATTGCTCAAGAGATAATAGTTACATCAAAAATTGGCTACAAGAAAAAGCTTGCAAATGTGCTGAAATGTAGAGCTAACCTACTGCCTAAAAAATGACCAAAATCGAACAACAAACTAGCTAGCTTCTACCTACAAAGTGACTAACTGAAATGAGGCCCTAAGCCTTCTTATTTATACAAATTGAGGACACCAACATCCCTCCTAAACTTTATGGACTCGGCTGCCAAAACTTACAGTTAACAGCAACTTTACTAGCCCTTGCTCGGCTGCCCTTGTGGTAATCGATTTGGTGGCCGTTGAACTCCAAGATAATGGTGGAGAATTTGAGGAAAGGGCCCATAAATGGAGGGTACATCTTCCTACAAATCCTCCCCCTTGTTCTTCCACGAATTTGGCTGCCAAGTGCTCATTAAAACCTTTGATTTTGTCTCAAAATTGACCAAAAATTGCACAAAGCACCCATTAGACTTGTTGGCATAATGACTAACCCAATTCACTCTATTAACATAAATATAGTCAAAAAAATGCAATAAACTAATGAGAATGGTGGATTTAGTCTAATTAGGAGGTTGAATGAGTGCATATAATTATCCGTTTTTGGGGCTCATCATCAGCCCCCTACTGAAAGTGTTGCTCATCCTCTGAGAAACTAATCTATCTCTTCATCTTTGATGGCCCTAGTGGCCCCCCTATCATGCCAAGCTTCTAAAGTGATGTCCTCTTCTCGGTCATGGAACCATGCTTTTCTCTCTACTTCTTCCCACTGCCCGTACTCTTTTTCTTGTAGTAGTTTTCTTAGCACCTCAACCTCCGCCTGCAACTTGTCCTCTCTCTGCTATCCATCAGATGTTTCCTTGTCTACTGGAGGCCCTTCTTGCTACTATTGTTCTACAAAAATGGACCACCTTTTCCTCTAATTCCTCGGTCTCTCTTAGCTTAGCCCAAGTTTCCTATAGAGAATTCTCAGCTTCCTATAGAACTATCTCAGCTTCCTGTAGAGCTGTCATTGAGTCCATCATCTAAATTCTCTCTCTCCAAGTGAAGGTTTTTGGCTTCCTCGTTCATAGGTGATGGGTATCTTTGAAGGAGACTCCTCCTTTTGTTTAGCTATTCAGGTTATTTCTCCTCTCACTGTCCTTCTTCTCTACCTCCTGTAGAAGGTCCTGTGTCAACTATTTTCATGCTCCCTGTATAAATTCGTGTGCCTGTTTCTGCCTGTTTTGCTGACTGTGTTTTCTCCTTTTGTTTCTGTGTGGTTGCCTTAGCTGTGACACTCTTCAGTTGGACTTTTTCAGCCCTCTCTACTCTACGTTTCAATCTTTTTTCCCTGGGTGTTTGTGCCGTTGTTCCTCCTACTGATTTGGGCTCAACAATTTGGCCCTTTTCTCGTTTCTCTTTCTGTCTTGCTTATGCTTGTTTTGCCTGTGTTTCTTTGCCACTGGTTTTCTGTCCTACTCCAGTGTGTTCCCCTTCTTCACTGCTGGATGAGGTGAGCTTCTTGGCCAGAATTTGAATGTCGTCATCTTTGGACATGTTTCGGAAAATCTCCCAAGAGAGGGGGACAGTGTAGGTGTGGCGGGCATCTTCCACTAAAATTTTGATGAGCCGATGATGGGCTAACTGATCTGGTGTCTCTTCATTCAATTTTGTGGCACATTCACTTATTGACTGTAGAAGAAAATAGGGAATGCTTAACTTCTTTTCTGGAGGTAAATTTAGTCCATTCCTTAGTTCACTTAGAAACCTGAAATGATAGCCATAGACAATGTTGAACCTCCCTTCACAGGTAATGTATTTCATGATTTGGAGACTGACTTCACTCCAAAGAGAAGGTAGGCTCATTCTTTGGACCTTGTTCTTGTCTTCTATAGGATTTTCCTTGGGTAGGAAGAATGCTTTCTTGGCTATCTTCCCCAATCCCCTTTCTTCTTTGCTCCACAAGAGCCCTAATGGGAGACCAGTAATATGACTGGTAAGCTTAGGGGTAACTTCCAAGGTCAATCCCATAAAATTCACTGTGGCCTGTGTCTTTTATTTAGTTTTTAGGGACATTAAGAATTCCTCCATTATCTCATCATCATAACCCTGAAGTTTGTCACAAAAGGACATATAATTGGCGTGGGTGAAGAGGTCGACCACCTCAGGATGCTCGTGTAGCTTACTAGGATCCAAGGGTTCTTTCCTGGTAAACACCCCTGTCATGGTGAGAGTGCTCTGTTTTATGCTCTGATTAGAAAAGGGAATGTCGTGTATGGATTTCTCCCCTGGACAATGGATTTCAACTATCAATTAGCATCCATTCCCTAGTTCTATGGCTATTGTTTCCCGGAACTCGGCTGCCCATTTATGGAGGGAGAAATTTGGTTTCCACAGACAGGGTATAGCACTTCAATTTTTACTCCCAGCATATATACAAACATGCAAATTCAAAATTTTTTATATACAGGCCAGCCCTCACAGTTGCGTATCTTTCCTATAGGAGAATGTTTTTAAACAGGAACTGTGGAGAAAAATTTTGACGCAGAACGACTGAGAAATTCCATGCAAATACACAGGAAACTGCTATCGCTAACTCACAGGCAGACTTTTCTTGGACTTTCCAATTCAAGACAGTTCAATTTCACCACCTTTTTGAAACATACCATGCATGGAAGAGTGTTTTCGAGGCTACCTCTCTCAGAACTCCAAATTTTACGTGGAAAAGTCTAGGCTTCCCTGCTCCGGAAAGTTGTGCCATACTTCCTATAGAAGACCCCCCCCCCCCGCTCGATTCCTAAAGAACACCACTGAACCTCTGAGCGAGCCCGATACGCAACAGAATCTCACAGACAGGTAGAAAAACCGGTGGAGAACGACTAGTTAATAATTTTGTGGAAGTGGAGGACACATACTTCAGTTGAGAATGTTGCAAGTGTAAATGAACAACAGGTGGTGTGAGTTTTAGCCAAGCATTTTTTTAGTTATGGTAGAGCCCCTCTCCTTATTGGTCGAGCGTTCGTTACCTCACCCTACCGGTCCTTAGAATTCTTTTGGCAGTGTGTGCTTGTGTTTGTTCAATGGGTACTACTACTACATTTGTGGAGGGTGTTGAGGTGTTGGGAGTTGACTATAGTAGCGGGGAATCTAGCAGAGGGGTGGACATGGTAGTTTCTTTGGGGAAGAAGTTCATGCAACCAAAAGGAGAGGGGGAAAGGATAAGAAGGGTTTATTTCATGCGATCCATGCCGGTGCGAGGTCTCTAGTTGTCCCTCTCTCTGAAGTAATTCATTCAGTAAGGTGTAGGGCTAAAAGGTGCTAGGTGTCTAGGTGGGGCAGGCCTGATTCGTGGTGAGGGGATGAGGTGGAAAAATGTGTGTTGGCCCCATGCAGATGGTAGTGCTGTTCCGAAAGTTCATGTTTTCTACAAATAATCACTTCCATCAATTACATTGAAGTTTAAATGGTCACCACTATCTATTTCCAGATTTCCTCCTGAGATGGCTGAGCACACGTGTCGTATTCACCCACCGAGTGCTGTTTAAAATGGATGAGGGTGGCCAGTTAGCTGACCACCAATTTTTTTAATCACAACCATCTCATTGCTCATGCAGTTTTCAAATTATGTTCATGCAATCAGAGGAACGAGTTTAGTCATGTACTTGGAAGTCGAATGTGGTTGTTGTGAGGTGCTCAGGCCATTCCTTTTGCTGCATGGATTTGTTTCTGTGGTTGCATGATGGTTTGGTTGCTGATTCATGGCTTTTTTTCTTGTGCAGGTATCCTCTGGCTGGATCTACACTGTAGGAGCCTGCTTCAACTTTCAAACTTTCACCCTCATACTGTTGATGCTGAATTTTCACAAGACAACAACTTGTTTTCTCCATTGCTCCAGAATGATAGATCAAATCGATCTGAAACTTTCTGAGCATGTTTATATCATCATTATGCACCTCCCATAGCAAAATTATGATCAATGGATGTACAAATTTCGAGAAAAATGGAAAATGGTTGAAGATTACAAAGGTCAATCTCTCAGAAACCGTGCATCAGAATCAGCTGAAACTACTTGGTTAGGTTACTATCACCTATATGCATCTCCCCATGAAATAGGTTTTGAAATGGATGCACGGATATGGAGAAAATGCAAAAATGGTTGAAGGTGATGGAGGCTGATTTCTTGGAAACTGTTCACCGGAATTAGCTGAAATTTCTCAGTCACGTTTCCATCATCCCTATACAACTCCGCATGTAACAATTTTGCAAATGGATGCATGGTTTTCAAGTTAGGGAAAAAACAAATTTCAACACTGTATTTTTGCTTCCGAGCATTCTGCAGTTTTTTGCATGGTAAGAAAAATGAGCTTGGGCTATAATGCAAGCATGGAAATGATGGAGGAGGAGTTTGAAGATTACAAGAGGACTTATGAACCCTTGATGAAGCTTCCATGTTTGCTAAACTACTTTTTAGAATCCATTTCCAACTTTATGTAATTTCTACAGGAACATCTTGTAGAAAACACAGTTTTCATAAAAGAAGTACAATGAGGTGGAAAAAATGATGGAGAAAGGTGACGGATGGAAATAGGGGTGGCTGTAGGCCTAACAAACAAATTCCAACCTTCAGATTCCCCTCCAAAATTGATTTTGGCTCGCCTGAAGGTTCTACAGGATGTTTCTTGTAGAAATACAGAACTTCCTGTAGAAAGCCCAGAACTTCCTGTAGAAGGTGGAATCTTGACCTGAATGTGATCAAATCCTAGGAAAGGCATATGGTCATGGAGGCAGTGTCTGTAGGGATGTCTTGTAGCCTGGTATGGACCCCTTTCCTCATTTTTCATGACCCTCCTTACCTGCAATGTATTCCCTGCAACCTGCAATTATTTTACAGAGATTAGGCCAGTTTTCTCTTTTTTCCTTTTTCTTTTTTTTCTTTTTTCTTTTTTTTGAAAACAACTAGGGCGCCTCATGGAGGTTTTCACCATAGTTTCCTGACCTGGGCACCTCCAAGGGAGGTTTTCACCGAGGGATCTTATTCTTTTTTCTTTTCTCCTTTTTTCCAACCCATTGGCCACCTCATGGAGGTTTTCGATCAATGAGCCAATCTGAGACACCTCTGAGGAGGTTTTCACCTTAGATTTTTATTTTCTTCTCATTTTCATTTTTTCTTTTTTTTCTCTTTTTTTTTTTTCTACCCTACCCTACTTGAAAAACAAAATCATTTTCAAGTGTAAGAATTCTTCCAATGGAGCCATGTGCACATCGATATTAGAGACAAAATGATGTGGATGCTTGAAATGCATGCTTTGACAGGTATCCAGATTTCAGAGACCAAATGGTTTGACTTTGAAGGGATTAAGCATAGCTGAGGAAGAGAGTATTGCTGCAACTTAGTGACCGTCTGGAACCATATCTCAATATAGCTCTGATATCCTTGGTCCTTTTGCTGATCTGGATCATTCTTCATGTCACCTTCTGCCATGACCTTCTCATCTTCCTCTTTTTGCTGACTTTTCTCTTAATTACATGGAGGATTTGATGGTAACCATGAGGGAACTCTTTCGATCTCTGATTTTGGTGTCTTCTCTTTATCAAGTGCAGCCCGTGGTTCTTTGATATCCTCTTTTGAACCTTCTTTTGTTGGATGTGGTCCTTCAATGATGTCAATATAATCTCTTTGTGGCAATACTCTTCTTGAGCTATGGTGAATATCATTGAGCTCAAGAGGAGTCATTTAGACATGTTGTGCCTCAGCTTTGCAATTGGGTTGAGCCATTCCAATGTGTGGGTTTGGAAATGGTGGTATGGGTAGTTCAGTGGGGGTGTATATTTGAGATGGATGTGGATTGGGTTGTGGTTGGACAGGCATTTGGGGTGCATTCCACTATGGTTGTGGCTGAGCATAAGAGTGAAACGAATGAGCAACTGGAGAAGCATGGTATTGAGGAGGATACAACCAAGGAGGGGGTGTTAACTCGGAAGGATGAGTAGGGGGACCCCAAGAAGGCATGGAAGTGGCATGATAGGGGTCATAATAGGTCTGGGATGTCTCTTGCATTCCCTCCTAGTAGGTTCTGGGTCCATGTGACCTCCTTGGGTTCATGAAATAGAGTGGTTCAGTGGCTCCTTTGGCCCTCTAATATGCAACTTTGATTCTGGATAAGGAAGGGCACTGATCTCTAGGATGGTCTTCTTCACAGACAAAACACACTTCTATGGAGTAAAATGGACTTTCGTTCCTAGGATGCTTTCTAGTGCATCTGGGACAAAAGATGGCCAAAGCCCTCTTGGCTTCCTCTTTCTTCCTTTGGATCTGCAAGGTATCCAGTTGCATGGTAAGAAACTGCCTCACCTCTCTCTTGAAATCTTCCATCTGATTGGCAAATTCATTTTTGGACAAGGTACTGCTCCCAACATTTCTGTTTGTCACCATTTGCTCCAGAGGAATGTTTTCTTCTTCTTCTCCCCTAGAGGTTCTTCAAATATGTCTTCTTGTCCACCTAGGGGTTCTTCTTAATCACAACCATTGAATAAGAGAGAAGGTTGGCTGTGTGAAGTAGTGGAGGGTGTTGTGCAAACATTTTTCTGACTTATCTCTACTCCTACAAGGCATGAAATGAAGTCTTTTTCGTTGAGTTTTGTTTTTTTTCTTCTTGTACCTGCAAAAACTAAAACAGATCGAACTGCAACTAACAAAAATCTATCTTTCTGAAATGAAAATGTGGAATTGAAATGAAATCAAAAAAGGACTAATCTATTTTGCTGAAATGAAATTGCAGGAATGAAATTCTAGGCTACGCTTGCAGAATTGAAATTGCAGAATTGAAATGCTAATCTACACTTTCAGAAATGAAATTGTGGAATTGAAATGCTAAGCTACGAAAGAAAGAAATGTCTACTCTACGCTTGCTGAAATGAAATGAAAGTAGAAAATATCTAATCTACTTTTGTAGAAATGAAATTGCAGAATGGAAATGAAACAATCTACTCTATGCTTGCTGAAATAAACTACTTAGCAGATGGTTGTAGTAGAAAATGGAAGAAAAGCAGCAATCACCAATACTCTGACGCTTCCCCGGTAATGGCACCAAAAATAATGGTGGGCCCCAGTATTGTAGCAATAATGCTGCAACTCCTGGGACTCCCTTCATTAATTTTATCAACCCGGTAGTTTGTAACAAACTTGGAAGCAACAGTGCTGTGTGCACAAATACTAGCTCTTGTTGCGGCTGTCACTTGGTCAGCTGGCACAAGTCTGCTAGGAGCTTAAGCCAACTTCTATGAGCTCTTAAAAGAATATTTTTAACTGATGGATGAAAGCTAACTCAAAGGAGGCTAATCTACTTGTAGAAAGCAACTGAAAAGCTAAAAGGAAATGCAAACACTAGGAAGCCCTAATTTTACCGACTAACACTACTGGTGCAAGAAAAATGATGAAAGCTACAGAAAGGAATGCCATTGGCTCTTAGAAATTTAAAATGAATGTGACTAAGCTACTTCTAAAGTGAAATCTAAAAAGAAACATCTTTTTGTATTTTTCAGTAAGTTGGCGGAATTATTATGCATGTGTTTTAACTGTTTTTGACTATGCAGAGGTGGATTGGTGAAAGGAAATGCTTGCAGGAGGTTGGGAATGTTAGAAGAGAGCCTAAGGGGTCCCTAGCACCCTTATACAGAGTTTCACAGTGATTGGATCTCACTAAACCTCTTTCATGAGCTTCTACAGGAAGTCTGCATGGGTTCTACAAGATGTTCCGAAATTTCTACAAGATGTTCCGAAAAGAGAATTTTGGAAGGTTGATGGAGGAAAAATGGTGGGAAAGTGGAAATGGAGGTTGTATAAGGATTTTAAGGGGTCTAGGACCTAGTGAATGAGGCCAACGAATGATTGGATTTGTTCGAGGATGGAGGGAGAAATGATGCACAAGAATGTAGAAACTAGCGCAAAGTGAGAAAACCTGGCAAATGAGAGGCAAGAATCTGAGTTAGAGGACGAAGCAGGTTGTATGAATTGGGTAAGGATAGATGAGGAGGTATCATAGGTACTCTACATGTTATTTCCCAAAACGTATCAACAAAGGCTATGCAAACCAAACATCTAACTACTTTAACCTAATTTGACCTAGAAACCATAAGCATGATGCATAGCAATTTATTGGCAGCAAATCACGTAAATCAACTATGGAAACCAAACAAGAATGGATTTTAGAATGTAATCACAATTGTTATCAACTTCTGCAAATGAGAATCTAACACTAATAATTGCATTGAAAAGGAAAACAGTGTTTTTGGTGGCAGCGAGGACACCTTGGTCCCCGCTCATGGTCCCACTCAGGGAGAGGTGATATCAGAGGTGCTTAATAGCCTTTTTCTGAACATCTTTTCTGTTATCAACCTATCAAATAAATATAAACATGAAAATCCTTTTTAATCATCAAAAGAAACTTAAATAAAAAAAACAATATTTAAATCTAAATAACAGATTTTATTCTAAGAATGCAGCAAAGACACATAAAAGGAAATAAAATAAGTACTAGGCACTTGGGTTGGGCCCAACCTTAAGAGCTACAGCCTCCTAAGAAATATTAAAGCTGATGAAAGGCTGGATTCATCTTTATTGCTCAAGAAATAATAGTTACATCAAAAACTATCAACAAGAAAAAGATTGCAAATGTGCTGAAATGTAGAGCTAACCTACTGCCTAAAAAATGACTAAAATCGAACTAGAAACTAGCTAACTTCTGCCTACAAAGTGACTAATTGAAATGAGGGCATAAGCCTTCTTATTTATACAAATTGAGGATCCCAATAGTCCTCCTAAACTTTAGGGACTCGGCTGCGAAAACTTGCAGTTAACAACAACTTTATTAGCCCTTGCTCGACTGCCCTTGTGATAATCAATTTGGTGGCCCTTGAACTCCGAGCTGATGGTGGAGAATTCGAGGTAAGGGCCCATAAATGAAGGGGACACCTTCCTACAAATCCTCTCCCTTGTTCTTCCACGAATTTGGCTGCCAAGTGCTCATTAAGACCTTTGATTTTATCTCAAAATTGACCAAAAAACTGCACAAAGCACCCATTAGACTTGTTGGCATAATGACGAACCAAATTCACTCTATTAGCATAAATATAATCAAAAACATCCAATAAAATAATGAGAATGGTGGATTAAGCCAAATAAGGAGGCTAAATGAGCCCATATAATTATCCATTTTTGGGGCTCATCACTTTATTTGGGTGTTTTGCTAGCACATCTTTAGTTGGCTCTACCTCCATTCCTTCTACGAGTGGAAATTCCCAAACCAATGCTTTTAGTTCAGGATTCTTCCCATTTGACACCCATTCATAGGGTATTCTGTCAGTTCTGTTTAGTGCCACCACATCCATGATGGGTGGATCGGCTTCATTTTAGCATTTTCCTTTTGGAAGTGGTCACACATTCGAACCCAACAATTGGATCCACGCCTTTTTCTTCTTTAGGACAAAGTAGCTATCCTTTTCAAGGTTGGACTAACCCTACGGTTAGTGGCATGAGAAATGGGAATCCATTTTTTGGCCAACAAGGGAATAGGATGTACTCCACAGATAGTTCATTTCAAAGTATTCCTCCCTTAGCTTCTTCTTGGAATCCTTATCAGGGGTTATCAACTCCTTATAATCCTTTGGGAGGGAGCTTTGCCGGTTATGGAGGTTTTGTGGCCGAAGTTGGTCAAACTCCAAATTTTGCTAGATCACAAGGCTTGCCTTTTCGTTCAACTAGTTCTGCTGGTTACTTCGTTAGCCTGGTGCCTTTCAAAACCCATGCCAATCTTTTAAGAACTTTGGGAGCTCTTTCTAGTCTGGGTGGAATCCCCATGGTCCTCCTAGGATTCTGTTTCTGGCAACTTTGAACTTGCCAGATCTCACAAAATTAACAAATGATCCAATCAAATACAATCAGACCTGGCCTTCGGTCCCAAGAAAACACCCTTCGTACATTCCAAAATTCGACGGGAAAGGCGGTGACGACCCAGGCGACCGTGTAACCACATTCCATTTATGGTGCTCATCTAATTCCCATATTGATGACTCAATTAGGTTGAGACTTTTTCAACACACCTTGAATAGTAATGCGACCAAATGGTATATAGATTTGCCAGGGGGTAGCTTTACATCTTTTGCCGACTTAGCTAATACTTTCTTAAATCATTTCTAGTTGCTTGTCCGTTATGATGTCAGAACTGAACTTCTGGCCAATTTTTGTCAGGACACGGCAACTCACATTTCTGATCATATTCAGGAATGGTGACAGAGAAATATGCTCATTAAAGCCAAAATTCCTCTGGAATACTGTCTCGAATGGTTTTTGAAATCTTTACAACCAGAAATCTCTAAGGATGTCACCATGTCTGGAGTATATTCCGAGGAACAAGCTATTTTCAGGGCTCAACAACTAGAAATTATTTACTCTCATTCTAGGATCCTACAAAAATACTTGCCAAGTGCTCTCGGGTCTAAGGTTGATATATCCAAGTCGAAGCTGGGTCCCCATGCGGATGGTATCGTTGGATCTATAGACATAGGTACGGTGAACTTGTTGAGCCAATTGCAACAGTTGTCTTTACAAACTGCTCCTAACAACCAGGTCACATTGTTTAACCCTTTGTCTTCCCAACCCTCTTCAATTAATGTAGTCCAATCTGATAACCCCAAAGGAAATCAAAATTCTAATGGGAAAATGAAAGGACAAGGTAAGAAAAAGAACCATGATGGGAAGACTTATTCAAATAAATTCAGCAATAATATTGGTGGTGGTAGAACTGAGTCTAGAAAGAAAGTCAAGTTTCCATGCAAGTTATGTAGTGGAGACCATTTAACTCATCTTTGCCCAAAGATTCAAGATGCTCAGTACTTGTTAGGGCAACAAGGGGCTTCTAGTTCTCAAGCTGTGTTAACTAACCCTTTTCCCTAAGGGCAGCAATTTCTTGTTGCCGCGAGCTCAAATTTGGGTACCTCCGCAGGGGGCAGCTAGGAAGGGGAAAAATCATCAAATGTTTTCATGATGGGTTCTAATGTCCATGTGGCCACTCAGTCACATGATTATGGTGAAACCAAAATGCTATTCCCAGAAATACCGACCTTCATATTGAGCAACCCCCTGTCGAGACTATACCACATATACCAAAAGGTTCTGCTAAACGTGTGGCTATTAATCCTAACGCTAGGACCACCCAGAATTACTCCATTGTTGAGGATCTGTCTGAGATTCCATGCACCATGTCCTCTTTAGAGGTTCTCCAGTTGTGCCCAGCTCAACGAAGTGCTTTACTCTTGGCAATTGTGGCAGTTGATCCAACTAACTCTTTAGTGCTCACTTTCGACATGTTAAATGTCAAAAAGCAACTCCCTCATCACATGGCTTTTCAAATAAAGTCTACATACCGGAAAATTAACATTTTTGTACCGTTATTGATGAAGGAGCTTCCACATGTGTCATGTCGATGTCTTGCTGGAAGGCCATTGGATCTCCTTTGGCTGTTCCTTCACCTACCCTCCTGACTGTATTTGATGGACATTCTCACAAGCCACATGGGATTATGCCGGCCTTCCCTATATGTGTTGGGGGGAAGGTCATTAACGTTGAAGTAGAAGTCATTGATGATAACTTAGACTATAATCTCCTCTTAGGAAGGAATAGGGTATATGAAGTGGATGTCGTTTCTTTGACTCTGTTTCGTGTCATTTGCTTTCCTCATGAAGGGAAAATCGTTAAGATTGATCAATTGGATTATTTTCCAGTCGATCCTCAAGCAACTTATGACTCTACTGTTCCTTTAGTGGATAACCCTTGACTGCCTACTGAGAATCTAGGAGTTGGGATGTATTCCTCATTGATTGGTACCTTTGATTTTCCCTCTCCTATCTCTCGAATCAATGTCATTTCATCATCTAAGGAGTCTCCTCGAGAAGAGTTCTTTCTAACTCATTATTTTTCAGACCCTTAGACCTTCCCTTCACCTATGACCAAATTAGATGAAGGACAATTCAATGGAATGGCATTCCCTATGTCTGTGGCTGAGCTTAGATATCAATCTATCGTTAACTCCGCAGACAACCACTCTACCCCTTTTTCTGAAGAGGAGTTAGATGGTGATATGGCCCCAACCTAGACCCTTGATTCTACCTCTACCTTGGACTGCTTAGATATGGTTTTACCTTCTAAAGAAGCAATCCTCGAAGTAATGATGGGTGTAGATCGACCTTGGGAAGACTTACACTATCGTTCATATTTTCTTTCTCCATTGCAGGAAGTAGAGTCTAGGTTCTCTGAGCTCTTTGCTAGTGATGTTTGTACGATATCAAATCCTTTGGCTCCAGCACACTTTCATGCCGAAGGTAATATGTCGGTGATTTCAAAAACGATATCTATAAACATCTCTAGGAACCCTAATGTGATCGAGAATCTCTTCATCGAAATCGAATGTTCCCCTCAAGAAATTCAAATTTACACCGACCTTTTCAAAGAATTTCAAGATGTATTTGCTTGGTCCTATGAAGAAATTCATGGCATTTATCCTTCTATAGTTCCACATGAGATCAAGAAGTATGAAAATGCCAAGATGGTTTGTCAAAGACTTCGACCGGTTAATCCTAGGAAAGTCGCAGCCATTAAAGCCAAAGTAGAGAAGCTGCTCAGGGTGGGTTTTATATACCATGTTCCTCTTACTAATTGGGTTTCTAATCTAGTCCTTGTAGATAAAAGTCAGGGAACAATCCGAGTATGCATCGACTTTAGGGATGTAAACAAGGCTTTTCCGAAAGATAATTACCCCATGCCATTCATTGATTAGATTATTGATGAGTGTGCGGGTAATGAGATTTTTTCCTTCATGGATGGTTTTATCGGTTATAATCAAATCTCTATCGATCCTGAAGATCAACATAAGACAACTTTTATATGTCTCTGGGGTACTTTTGCATACAGAAAGATGCCTTTTGGTCTTAGAAATGCTGGAGCTACTTTCCAGCGGGCCATGTCATATGCTTTCCACGACATTAAACATATCATCAAAGCATACATGGACGATCTCGCTGCTCATTCTCGAAACATAACTGATCATCCTTTTCATCTTCGATTGGTGTTTGAGTGATGTCGTTTTTATAAAATCTGATTGAATCCCAACAAGTGCATTTTCACGATTACGTCTAGTCGCCGTTATTAGGGTTCATCGTATCAAATGAAGGGATTAGGGTTGATCCCTTCAAGGTAGAGGCAATAGTTCAGTTGCCTCCCCCATCCTCAATTCGAAAAATTCAAAGTCTTCAAGGGAAGGCTAATTTCTTAAGACGGTTTATATCGAATTATGCTGAGATCACTAAAGGTTTTATATGTTTGCTACAGAAAGGAGTTCCATTCGTGTGGGAAGACATTGCGCAGCGGTCATTCGATGCTTTAAGAAAGGCATTAGTCTCTGCCCCACTTTTGAGTCCACTGGATTATGGTAGGGACTTCCTTTTATATCTCGCTCTAGTGGAATCAACCATTGGTATGGTTCTCGTTTAAGAAGATGATGCTCTCACAGAGCATGTGATTTATTATTTGAGCTGAGGCTTGATAGGTCCTAAACTTTGCTATTCTTCAGTTGAGAAGTTGGCCTTGGCAGCTGTCCATGCTATCCATCGACTCCATCATTATATATTGCTACGCAAAATTTTTGTCTTAGCAACGTTCAATCCATTTCAGTTTAACCTCGTTAGGTGAGTGATTGGGGGAAAATATAATCAATGGATAGTCATTCTATAGGAATTTGATCTCGAGCTCTTGTTCGCTAAGTCTAAGAAATATATGGTTTTTGTCGAGCTGATTTCTGAGCTGCCTTGTGGAGAGGATACTATTTATAAGGAAAGTTTTCCCGACGAAAATTTATTCCCCATCTCTTCACTCAACCCTTGGTATGGAGATATCATTTCCTATCTCCAGACTTCGAAGTTTGCCTCTACCTTCTCTAAGGATGAACATCGAAAATTACGTCACCTGGCTAGAAATTATGTTATTATTGGTGATACGTTATATCGTCGAGGGGTTGATTCAATCCGTCGGTGCTGTTTAACATTAGAGGAAGCAGATTCAGTGCTCAATGACTGCCATAGTGGAGCTTGTGGTGGTCATCTAGCAAGGCTTGCTACAGTTCAGCATATCTTACATGTTGGCTATTTTTGGCCTTCACTCTTCAAAGATTGTGTTGAAGCGGTCAAACTCTATCACCCGTGTCAAATTTATATTCGAAATATGCGCACACATTCAGCTCCTCGTTTTCCCGTTGTCACTGTCTGTCCCTTTACCAAGTGGGGTATTGATTTTACAACTTGTAATCCGCCTTTAGCAGCGAATCATAAGTACATTATCATGGCCATATACTACTACATGAAGTGGGCTGAGGCCATGCTCACTTATAAAAATGATAGTGAAACAGTGGTGTTTTTCCTTTTTAATAAGATTATCTCAAGGTCCAGTATCCCGAGAGAGATTTTCACTGACCATGGCAGTCATTTCCAGAACCAACTAATGTCTGAATTGGATCTCAAATTGGGTTTCCGGTAGGAACATTCATCTCCTTATTATCCTTAGGCCAATGGACAGTTCGAGGTAGTAAACAAAACTCTTAAGATGATCCTGCAGAGGACAATTGACAAAAATTGATCCAATTGGCATCTAATGTTGTATCCGGCTCTTTGGGCATACCGAACCTTCGTCAAGACTACTACAAGTTTTACACCTTTTCAGTTAGTTTATGGGATGGAATCTATCTTTCCTATTGAATGTGAAATTCCATCTCTTAAGTTAGCTATTGAGATTCTTCCAGAGACTTCTAGTCTCAAAGAGCACCTCCTTCACTTAGAGCATCTCGATGAGCAGCGTCGAGATGCTGCCACAGTAAATGAGGCTCATAAGAAAAGGGTGAAAACTCAGTATGATAAAGTTGTCCATCGCCGAGTCTTTTTTGAAGGCGACCTTGTCTTGGTCTATGATCAAGATAAGGACACCTTAGGGGGAGGAAAATTCAAGCCTATGTGGTACAGTCCCTTCATAATTAAATGAGTTTTAAAAAAGCGGTCATATGACTTAATCAATTTCGAAGGAAACAAGTTGGTGGAGCCCTGAAATGGGCTCTACCTCAAGAAGTACTTTGCTTAAGTAGCAAATAGGAAATGGCTTCTTTGTACATTATGTGTATTTGTACATATCTTATCGAGAGTTTTTGATATCAACACCTTTTGGTCTGCTTTGGCAAGTGTTGATCAATGACTTGGTCTATTTTGGATTTGTCGATGGTGCTAGTTGGCACACTCGGAATATCGCTTCCGTAGCTTCGGTACTCTATTATCCAATTGGTCAGTTGATGGTATCAAGGGGAGTATGCATTGGTCCTGCTTCAAATAATATGGTTGAGTATACTACTGTCATTAATTTACTATCCGAGGCAATTTCTCACAGAATCGACTCATTGGTAGTTTATCTTGATTCACAATTGATAGTGTCACAGTTAAATAACATTTATTGGGTAAGGGATCCATGTTTATATCGCCAGTATATAAGGGTGAGGTTGTTGCAAATATCATTTACTTATATTAATTATTTTCACATCCCAAGATCTCATAATTGGTTAGCTAATTCCATCGCTAATCAAGCATTAGACTGGCATATCAATCATTCATCACAATAAAATCAAACATAAAAAAGTCGAACAATATCTATATATATTATTTATTATATATATATATATATCATAAAACGTCTCGAGTTTAGATAGATCTGTCCAAAAAAAATACAAAGTTGGGACTCAAATGCCCATAATCATGTCTAGTATATATCTTATGCTCTGGCTCAGGATGACCAGCTAAGTAGGCAACTACTGCATTGGCCACATGTCTGAACGTGCGAACCCAGTCTCGTGGCATGCCAACCACGTGACGCTGCATCTCTATAGGAAGGTCCTCTACCACTGCCATCGGTACTCGGTGAGTTAGTCTCACCAAGTACCGCTGAACTGTGTGTAGAACTCGCTCTGTGTCTGCAGTCACCTCTTTGGCCCTTGGCCGCAACGTTTGTGCCATGCGAAATCATCTGGTCGTACCGTCCCAATATCTGGAACATGATCATCATATCAGTCCTTTGAATCCTACCAAAAACATTTTTCAAAATTCATTATTATATTTGAAAAATCCAAAAAAGTCATAAAATCAAAAAACACTTACCAATGTCGCCCCATGCTGCGGTCGGTGGTAATACTAGATCAGGATCTCCTAGAAAATCCAACCCAGCATAAGGGTAGTCATCTACAGCGATGATTTGCTGCTCCCACAAGGAGAAGAAGTCATCATCAAACGCAGTCCGTGGGACATCCCCATCTCCTAGACATTTCATCAGGTTAACC
Organism: Pinus taeda; assembly: GCA_000404065.3. Taxonomy (NCBI): domain Eukaryota; kingdom Viridiplantae; phylum Streptophyta; class Pinopsida; order Pinales; family Pinaceae; genus Pinus; species Pinus taeda. Next base: position 411,457 of record APFE030641032.1, on the reverse strand, counting down.
CACCTACCCATACGTGGATCTCATGGGGTGCTGATTGAAACTGGTACTCTAGGGCAAAGTGTAGGGATCCTTTCAAAAAAGAAAGAACACAAAATAGTCCCATATCCGAAGTTTTAGGTCTGCCCTCTCTTGATGGAAGTGAGCTGGCTTTTAAGGCTAGCCAGAAGAGGAGTACACCAGTCAAACACTATGGTGAGATAGTCTACGGCCAAGCTCATGGTTAGCCATGATGCTTGGTGCAGAGAAGCTAATCCATTCACTCTAGTTATAGTGAACAGGAATATCCTCAGTGATAAACTCTCCACTGTGTGATGGAAATTTAACTTCCAACCTTTTTTGGATGTCTCAGGAAATATATATGTACGTAGTCCTCAATCGAGAGATTGTTCCATGTCCTGCCCCAAGAATGTACTACCTCTCCCCTTCGAGAAAGGCCGGTGATGAAATAAATATCTTCCACTTCTATCCTGAGTAGCATCTGGTCAATCATAAATGCATCCTCCTCAATACTCCAGTAATCAATGAGAATCTAAAGCAGACGTGTGTTTGTTTTCATATTCGGCAGTTTGAAGAATTTTAGCAAACCACATCCCCGTAAGGCATCCAAAGCATTAGGATCGTTCATGACCTCATCATCCACTGCGGTATGCTCTCTTTGTTGCCAAGTGACTGGCATCCTGAAGAAAAAATGTATTTAAACCATTAGTTTTTTTTGTTTGAAAAGTTCGTGGCATATACTTGGATCCATTAACACACAGTTCTGTATAGGGCCTGCGTGTACGCAGGTTTCATAATTCCAACCTGCGTATACACCGCGGTGAAATTTTTGGAAAAAAATTCAACGGTAAAACATCAATTAAAAATTCTAAAACTAGTCACAATCAATTGCAAGACAAATAGAAGAGTTACCTGGGGATTTTGGAATAATCTGAACGGTGGAATTTGGTGTATGGAAAGTTTTCTCCTTTTGCTCCACTTCTGTGCTCTCAAACTGAAATGGTGAAAATGGTGAGTCCAAAAACTCTTTTATAGTCTTTGAAAGTGCAAAACTTTTTTAAAACTTGATTTTGTTTGGTCTCATGTAACTTTTAACTTGCGAGCTTTGCATGTTGAGAATGGTGTGATTTTCAGGGCATTTTGGATGTTTTTCGACAATTTCGAGACGGTTCCATGACTGCTGACCCGTCATGGCAAGTATCATTTTCTCACTGGCATATAGGATAGGGAAGCCATTTTTCCATTGCATTATGCATACTAGCCTCCATTTGTCAATACATTTGCCAGAGGGTCAATCCCATCGTGTTATCATTCGTAAACCACCTTCACTCCCCTATTCTTTAAATCATGACACGATGGTAAAAGCCATCCTTTACATGGGCATCCTAGTTAGCACCTCACTGACGTTTATTGCCCATGCTACTCTGATTTGAGTAGGCTCGAGAGTCCTCTGTAGTCCCGCCATGACTTATGCGATGAAAACTCATTCCTCTTTGCTTCTTCGCTTCGTTCTGGACTTATACCCTAGAGGCTCCTTTGTGTTGAGTTGTACGACTGCATTGCATTTTGACCATTTGCACCTTTTGGCCTTGAGACGACTTCACTTGGACTCGTGTTTAAGCTAGCTTTTGACCATGACGACTGCAAAATCAAACTTGCATACTTTTGACTTCTGTGACTTGACACACCTTGACCTGTGGAAGGAACACACCTTTGAGTGTCTTTGGCCAATTTTCGCCTCCCTGCATTGAGCATAAGAATCTTCCAATCCCAGGAACTAGATCATCTGCTTCGTCGACACTCGTTCTTTCCATTGTACTATAGCATTCTTTTATTCTTTTTCCAGCTTAAAATAAAAAGACCAAAAAATTATATATCCCAAAAAAAGAGCGGGAATAGGACAATATTTCCATTTATTGTTGGCAGCTAGAGTCAGTCGTGTCGCCCTTGAAAAAAGCACTCAAAACAAAGTCTCATCCATTTGGGAAGGATTTAGTCTGACTTAGGTATGCCTTAACCTTGTTATTGAGTCAGTTCTCCCCCGATTGGTTATCTCTTGCAATCATATGGAGGGTTCGTTTGTGCCTCCTACATGAAAAACTTATACAGAGTCATCATATGCTACCACATAATCACATTGAGTCATGCCTTTTGTTCAAGGGAAGTTAGCCTGAGTCAGCCTCTCTGCAGTGTCTCTTGACTCTTTTTTCAGACGGCCATCCCTAGTTGTCAGTATCATGTCTATCATCACATCAATTATATTGGTCCTTTACTTGTGCCGGTTTGAGAAGGTCCCCATTGACTTCTTACTGGTGAGTCTTGTCCTTATCGACGATGACATATTGCTCTGAGGACAGACCTAGAGATGCACCCTAGCCCTATTTTCATTATTGATAGGTCACCTTGTGCTTAGCATTAATTAGTATCATGGATCTTTGACTGAGTGGCTTTCCTTGTGTTTGACATCAACTTACATTATCACACATTGGAATTTGTGCAGCACCTTGGTTTCCATTTGACCCTATTGGTGGATACCTCGCATCTATGTCAGCTTTCATTATTGGTTGGTTCAGAGGGTTTCTATTGTGCGCTAGCCACATCTTGTGTACGTCAGAAACGTGCTTCAGTCTGGTTACTACATCTTTTTTTTCCGATTCCTTCCACATTATTGGCCTATGGTTACACTCATGCTACATTGATGAATGATGCATTAATGCCTTCCTTCTAGCGGATCTTTCCCTATCGACTTCGACTCATTACTTTGGGGCAAAGATCTAGAGTCCATTTGGCGGTACCTTGGGGTTTGTTGTCATTAGTCGCAGATCCTTTGTTGTTGACAGTGGGAAATCATCATTATCTCCTGATTGATAGATTCTTATAGGTGTTCGACTTCAGCTCATCTATTCACACTTGTTAGATTGTATTGGGTACCATGACGCTCATTATCATTATTGGTGAGTAGTTTTGTGTTTGTTAACAGTATACATCAATGACCGGTAATCAAACGATTTCTCACATGGTCGACTTTAGATCACTTATTTCCATGTTGTAGAAATGTACCACAGTGGTTGGTGAAGACCTCAGGTTGTATCAGCATTCATTGGTTCACTTGACATTTTCTCTTGTTGCTGCTAATTGATACCACTTCACCTTATATGTTGTAGTCATTCCTAGCGACATTTTATATGCTAGCACCTGAGTTTGCAGTGTAGTACCATCTTATTCCATTATGTTCATTTGGTACTTTTTGGCATCATTCTTTGATATCAGTGATTCGCCTCATATTTCAGCATCATTGACATTCTTATATGTGATATTCATTCATGTACTTGTTCAATCATGATCAGATGATCCATTATGTATTTTACAGTCATTTATACTTGTATACTTAGTGGATCCATTTGTACTTGATATGTGGACATGTTGTACTTTCTCTTAGCATGGGTATGCCCGCCTCAGATAGTGTTTCTTCGTGATCTCCTTTTTTGGCTTGGTAGGCTGAATTTTGGTGAAGTCCTTCTCAATTTTCGACAGATTTCCTTTCCACGGACTTGCTTAATATATTTCGGCCATCATGTACCACTTCTGCCCTCATATATTAGGGGGCATTTGTTATAGCTCCAAATCTCACTCTTGAGGTTTGTGATGCTACGCTTATGGCCTAGGGCAACCCCTCCTTCCAGAATTGGTCCAAAATTTTAAAAAACAGTGTTTTACTCCCTATACGTGACATTTAATTGAACTAAACATGTGTGTACATAGGCCTGTGTATATCAAACCTGCATATATGTCTTAAAACACTTAAAAAAAAAAATCTCCTTAATTTCGGGTGGAGATCATAGGTTTCACTTGTTCATTACTTGTTAGTGCCCGTGGCCCAACTGTTCCCAACGAATTCCCAACTAAAAAACTACTTTGGGAGAAGTATAAAAGGCTTCAATGGGAAGGCCTAAGGAAGGAGAGAAGAGAGAGAAATATTACTATGCTGAGCTTTCCCTGACCAGGTCTGAAGATTCTAGTGCCTTCTGCACTTCCCCCATTTTACAAGAAACCCTTGTTTCCTTGTGTGTTGATGTCTATCTACTACTTGAGATATCATGGAGTAAGTCATGGAAGGAGTTTGTTAAAGGCTTGAGACTGGACGGATTTGGAGGACGATTCTGCTTGGAGCCTACGAAAGGACGAATCAGGTGAAATTATTCCTTTCTGTACTTTATTTTTCTATAATAAAAGAAACACATGTCTTTGTTCCTAATATAAATCTTCTTCATGTTTATGATATCCATGTTATGATTCATATATGAATGGTTGTTTAATGGCATAACTAACTACCTTTCAATATAATATGAAGATGGTTTCTTTATGATGTTTAGTCCATATAATGTTGTAATTTCCGTAGTTGATTGTTTTGTAGGTTGAAGGAGCAAAAGGAACTCCAAGAAGGGTTTGGACCCTAGAAGGATCTTCTGAAACATAGGACCTCAGGTACGCCCCTTATCGTAGAGTTCGCTTATATTAGCATTATGGCTATATGAAATCTGTGTTTCTCTGTATAGACAACCTCCAGTCTACTAGGGTATCAACCCAAGATCCTAGGGGGATTTATCCCTTCACAATCGTGGGTGTTATGTAGGTGTAACCTGCATTAGTTTTTTTATTGTTTTTAGTTTGTCTTCTTTGGAAAAAATTATCTAAATTTAGGTTTGACAATTCTATGCAGTTTTATAACTTCTAAAATGTCGTACTGGATCATATTTCTTATGTTTTTGTTAAAGTAAAAGAAACCAAGGTCATGTTATAGACATACAATTTATTCCACATCTGTATCAAAGATAATAAAGGGCTGAATTTGTTTTAATGGATGATGAGGGTGAAATGGATGTTCTATAGCTTGCAATAAGAATGGAGGATAACAATATGAGATTTCTGTGATTGGTTTTGTTAATGGACAATTATTGTTATCTATCTTGTATGTACATTCCTTTTTGTGGATGTTAATATTTTATCAAGATACCTTTTAGATATCCCTGTCGTAATCATTGTTTGAGATAATATAATTGTCAAAAATGTATATATATTCAAAATTATGAAAGCATTGTGACTGACAATAAGTTAGAACGTAGTAATTTTAAACAAGCAAAAGGCCTGGTACTAGAATTCATAAATTAGGATTGTAAATCCCAATATTAAACCAACCCATTTTATCCTCAATTAGTGGCTATAGAAAAAGGAAGCTATGACCTTGTTGCACACAGTGATTAGGCCTTACAACAAACATGTTACAACCTTACAGAGTATAATTCATTTTTTATGGAAAACTATGTTTATTGTATATAGATGTTTATTCCCAAAATAAGAGGGGTTAGATACATCTACACAATTACATATTATGCACCCTAGAACCATGATAAACTGCATAAGCCTACTTTAGGACCATTTTTTTACACTTATCAAGATAGTGAAATGGTTCAAAGCCTCAAACTATTGCTACTATATATCCATCCAAAGACTATGTTTCTTTAAACATATGCATACGATTGTACAAACTATAAAGAGACATTCTGGAAATAAGACCAACATGTAGCCAACATAATCTGATCATAGCCATATAAGTACACATAATCTGGCTCTTGAGTAGATGTGGTTGCCTTTTGCCGTTTGTAAGTCTCAAACTATAAAAAGCCAACCTACTTTATGACATAATTTTACATGCTCTTTTCTACACTGACACTCATGTCATTCAACTCGATGTAATTTGGAGTTGGTGGGAGGATGTTGATTTCTCTAGGGTCATTGAATTTAAGATCTATTGTTTAGTACTCCACCTCGATAACCTAGGTTCTGGTTGTGCCATTTCCTCTTAATAACTTGGAGATTCTTTCTCATCATCCTTCCTTTTCTACATGAAATTCTCATTATGATGGAGGAATGGTGGGAAAAGGTTCATCCTACCCTTGGCTCATCTAATAAATAAAAATTTCTTTGGCTAGGAATGAAGAGGAATGTGAAAGATTTTTTACCTGTTGGAAAACTAAATTGCCTAATTGGTAAACTATCTTATTTGCAAATGTTATTACATAAATGAAGTACCACACATAAAAACAATCTTTTTCCTGAATCAAGCAATACACTTTATTGTTTAGGTCCCGGGATTAACAAGATATGGTTCCATCAGCAATGTTTCAAACATGTTTGGAATCCTCTTAAAAATTCATATTTTTGTTACTTTTATCAAGAGCTTCTACTATTTCCATCCTCGAGGAATCACTTTCATCTCAGTTATTAATGTTTTTTTTTAGAAAGATCATGAGGATGCCTAGGTTGTGTCACAGCCAGCTATAAAACCCCTTCCAACTCACACTAGGCCTCTATTACCTTTTGAGGTTTTCTCAAAGTTGTATTTGATCGAGTCCTAGGAGATGGGTCCCAAGTCTGAGTGCAAGAAAACTTTTGGAACCCCCTTTATCTTGAAGAGGAATCAAAGGGGCAACCCATTTTAAGGGTGACAAAAATTTCTGAATGATGTATGACCGAACCTTTTATGTTTACATCTAGATTTAGTCGTCTCCAGGTTAGCTCACTCACATCTTTCCCAAAATCTTCTGTGCAGTGACATGGTTTTTGTCAAAATATTCTTATTCCTTTCTCTTAATATAAAAAAAAATTAATCTACTGAAATATACCATATCTAGTTAATGTTTCATCTTTCCAAAGTGGCTTAGTATATCTTATAAAAACATGTGTAGAGCCAACCTAAACGCATGGCTATTCCTTGCTTTCTATAGAAACCAAAACACAAAACCTTGTGACTCAGCGAGACATATACCATACATTCTTTAATATTTTAGCTTTCCAAAGTGACTTAGAATATACAATATCTATAGGGATGGCTTTCCACAATTTTTCTCAACCAAGTACAAGCTTCCTTTCTAGTAGAATAACTGTAGAAGGATGGGATCTCATATCCTTTTCTTCAATATTGTAACCACTATTTTTGGAGGGACCAATTACTCAATTTCCAATTGCTAAGTGGGACTTCTGAGAGAAACTTAAATTAATGGATAGATTTTATTAATTCTACAAAATTCTTGTCCTTTGTCATCGTCAGTTGTACCATTTAATCTTCATAAATTGGAGATGATTTCTTATCATCCTTAATTTTTTGCATGAGATTCTCATTGTGAGGGAGGGATGGTTGGAAAATTTTTGTCCTACCCTTGGCTCATTAGATAAAGAAAACTTTCTTTAGTCAGGAATGAACGGGAATGTGAAATATTTTTTTCCTAGTGGACAACTTGATTGGCTAATTGATCAATTATCGTATTTTCATATGTTCTTACATAAATGAAGTCTCCCAATTCAAAACAATTATTTTCCTAAATGAAGTGATACACTTTTTTGTTCAACGCCTAGCGTTGACAAGGTATGTTTTCATCAACAATGTTCCGAACAAGTTTGAATTCTCTTCAAAATTAATATTTTTGGTACTTTTATAAGGAGCTTGTATTATTTCCATTCTCAATGCATCACCTTCAGCTTGGTTATTAGTGTTCATGTTTAGGAAGTTCACGAGGATCAATAGGGTGTGTTGTCAATCATTTGTCAAACCCCTTCTAGATTGAACTAGGCATAGATTACCATTTGAGAGTTTGGTAAAGTTTTATTTGATCGAGTCCTAGGAGCTAGGTCCCAAGTCTGAATGTAAGAAAATGTTTTGATTCCCTTTTATCTGAAGATGAATTGAAGGGGAAACCCATTTATAGGGTGACAAACTTTTATGAATGATGTATGACTAAAATTTTTCTGTTAGCATTTAGATTTAGCCATCTCTAGGTTGGCTCGTTAACATCATTCCCCATATCTTCTCTACAACCACATTCTTCTTCTTAAAATATTTTTATTCCTTTCTCTCCATAAAAAACATAAAAGAATTCGCTGAGATATACCATATATTATTTAATGTTTCATCTTTCCAAAGTGCCTTAGTATATTTTATGAATGTTGGCATTATGATACAGGTGTTGTCCATGATGGTAACTCACTTAGATGAAAGATCACACTGCAGAATGTCAACAACAAAGAATTACAGATCAGACTACAAACAATGAAGAAAGAGAGGTATATGTAGGCTCACCTTGACCAAGCTGCATATACATGCAAGCTCCCTGAACACAAGTTGTGTATACGTACACACACACACTTTCACAAAAGGAAAAGCACGTATATGTTGGAAAACTAAGTTTTTGGTCCAAGGTATTTTGATACATGGTATTGGTCCAATGTATTTGGACCGAGGTATTAACCCTAGGTCTTTGGTCCAAGGTATTTGTCCTAAGTGGTTTTGATCCATGGTATTGAGAAAGGCCTAAAATTATATAAGGAGGAGAAGATCATTAGGCCAAGGAGTGCAAGTATCGAATATCTGATTAAGTGTGAGATCTAGTATGCAAGTTATTGGCTTATAGTGCATTACTTGATTTGAACCAAGGATGAACCTTAGTGGTTGATGAGGGATAAGATCTAATGATCGATCAGGATTTTTAGGCTTGAAATGAATTATCATTATATAGTTTGATCTTGTATAGTCTAGATATGAATACTAACGCATGTGTTATTCTGTAAATGTTATGATCTGGGCGTAACTGACATGTGAAATAGCTAAAAAATTATGAATTAATATTTATAGATATGTACAATGGTTGGCTTTCATAAAAGCATGTATACATGTTGGTTCGACATAGGGAAGTAGCGTATACCTTCTTAAGTATGTTTCACTTGTTTCTACCTGCTATTGTAGAGTTTTGGGTTCCGTTTTGGGTTGTGGTGAGTGTATTTTGGTGACTATATTTTACTGGCAGTATTTTGAATGATCAAATTGATTGATTATGATGTGCTATAGTGATGATGGGTTTTCAAAGTAATTGATTAATTCAAGCGTGATGTTCGAGTTTGAGTGATTGGTTGATGCAGATGTATTTGATAGTTGTATTGCAGTGGTGACTAATTTTGAGCTTCAATTTTGTTGATGGGTCCAGTATGAAAATTGGATGAAACGTGGCCTTCAGATTATGGTGTTCTGTTCCAGGAGTATCTAGTCTAGAAATTTATGAAACGTGGTCCTTGAAGGAAGGAAAAAGGACATGGGCTCCTGTAGGTCGGCACCTATGTACTAGTAAACATATCGGCTAGTATAAGAGCTAGGGGGTTATATCTCTCTTCTAGTAGAAGCTCGAAAACAAGAGAAGATTGCAGCCTTCTATAGGTGGGTGCCTGCATACTAGTATAAGTCTGCACCAGTACAAGATTGTAAATAGATTTTCTTATTATTAAGAGAAGACAGAGATGACAACAGCAAGTGGTTTTTACACACATTGGGTTTCCACCTTATATCTTGGTGTTCATGTGTGCTTGTTATGTGTGATGCTTTATTTTTCTTTTACTGCACTAACTAATAGATCTCTAATATAGTGGTTAAAGTTCAACAAATGATAAACTACCTAAATCAAAAGTTCTCTACGTATAAGCTAGTTTCTTTAAGTATAGTCACGTGTGGATGCTAGTTCACTTAGCCGAAGTAGCATCTATAAATTTATTTGGGAAATTAAATTATTCATATGATAATACTGATTCACCCCTCTCTCAGTATTATTTCTAAAAATTCGTATCAGAGAATGCACTTTAAAATAAGCCTGATTGCTTGAAAGGAGATCCATCATCATGAGTAATCAAGAAAGTGTGGGATCCATAAGACTGTCAATCTTTGATGGGACCCACTTTGTTTTTTTCAAAATAAGAACAAAAACCTATCTACAATCACTTGGAACTAATGTCTAGGAAATTGTGGAAGGAATATATACATTTCCAACAATAATTCCTATAGATACGACAAGTAAGAAGCAATATGAAAGCAATGCCAAAGCTGTTAATACCATATTAGGAATTTTGTAACAATCAGAGTTTGTGAAAGTCATGCAGCTCAAATCAGCCAAAGAAATATGGGACAAAATCATTCTGACCTACAAACGAGACTCTCAGGTAAAACGTGATAAACTTCAAACTCTCAGAATTCAGTATGAAAGTCTTAAGATGCACAGTGATGAAAGTATAGCCAGTTACTTCCTACTTATAGATGAGGTTGTTAATTGTATGAAGAATCTAGGTGAAGATGTAAAGGAAGTTACCTTAGTTGTGAATGTTTTTAGATCCTTGTCTACTAAATTTGAATCAAAAGTGTCTGCCATAGAAGAAAATAAGATCTGCAGACTATCACTATGACACAACTTCACGAAACCTTAACTACCTTTGAGATGAGAAAAGGAGGCCCATCAAATATGAGAGAAGCCACATTTAATGCTTTAGCAAAAGGAAAGGAAGAACACAATAAATTAGGACATATTTTAGAAGAATAAGATGAGGTAAATTTTGTTAGGAAGCTTCAATGGGGTTCTAGAAGATTTAAAGGTAAGCTACCCTTAAAATGCTTTTCTTGTGGTAGAGTTGGCCATTATGCTACCAAATGTCCTCATAAAGATAAATATGAAAAAGGGAAGGAATATGCAAAATGGAATAGAAAACAAGTTGTAAATAAAAGAGGTTACTATACTCATGAATATAGTGATGGTTTATCAAATAGTGATGAAGATGAAAATACTAATGACTATAGACTTCTAATGGCTTATGATGATGATAATGTTTGGGATGATTTAGAAGAAGACGACCTTCATGAAGCAATTTCTACACTCAAAATCTATTTAGAAGAAAAGAATATGACTATAGGTACCTTAACATACCAACTTGTTGAAAAAGAAAAACACAATGAAAAACTAGAATGTGAAATTGTGGGTATAAGGAAGGATCTTGAGAGAATGAAATCTCTGAATATTAGATTTGCTAAAGTATCAAAAACCTTAGATGAAATTATCAAAGTGAAGAATTATCCTCTAATAAACATAGGCCTTGGAAATACTGAAGAAGCATCTCATTCATGGAAGCTGACAATCTCCACTAAAAATTATCTTGATGCAGCAAAGACTAGTGAACAGTATGACAATCGTCAGCAAAGGAAAAAAGCAGATCACCAGGTAAATCAAACTCAATTTATTCAAAGGATGAATAGAAACCCCAACCAATATAAGGTAAATCATACCCAATTTTCTCCAAATATGAATATCAATAGAAACTACAATCACCAGGTCAATAGATTCGATAGTCGTAGGAACTTCTTTAATGGGCAATGTTTTTCATGTCATAATTTTGGACACAAAGTTGCTCAATGTGTTTCTTACAAAACCATCATGAATAGAGAAGCATGAAATCCAAGGAATGTAACGAGGGTCAAGAAAGGTTCCTATAAGAATTTTTCTCTTCATGAAAATGAAATAGAATGCTCAATGTATAACAACTTTGGTCATGAAGAATCTGAATGCAGGAGCAAATTTCAGAAATCATCTCAAAAGGAGTAAACTCCATTAAATCCCAATAAATGTAGAAGGAAATAGTCTTAAATATAAAGATGTGGTATAGCCTTATATGTAGAAGGGGAAGAAAATCAGTGGTACATCGAGAGTGGATGCTCAAAAGACATGACAGGTGACAAAGGAAAACTTCACTCATATAGTGCCCTAGAAAAAGAAAAGAATGTCTCATTTGGAAATGACACTCCTGCTATCATAAAAGGTAAAGGATCTTTTTTCTTGAAAGAAAAGGTTAAAGTTGGAAATGTTATGTATGTAGATAGTTTAAAGCATAACCTGTTGAGTGTCAGTCAAATGTGTGATCAAGGAAATGAATTGGTGTTTCGATCAAATGGATGTGTTGTTCATGAACTTGATATAGCAGAGACCATCATCAAAGGTACTGTTAGGTTCCTATACCAATAGGTGTCATATTTCATGATTGACATTGATGGGCTCTGCAATATGTTCATACCTTTTTTTTGGTTGCCAAGGTTTTCCATACTATCAAAAAATCAAAAAAGTTAAAAAAAATGTAAAGAGGGTATGCCCTAAAAGAAAAATCAAAGGGAAAAAAGAATGAAATGGTCAAAAAGGTGAAAGAAATGAACCCCAAACAATAGGCCAGGAAAGTATGCAAGTCCAAAATGCCACAACTATTTTATTTTTTGCAATAATCTGATGGTGTGCAGCTTGTAAACTTTATGCCACAATTGATGAATGGCAAAACAGCTCAACCTTGGCTAGTTCATGTTTGAATTTGCTTGTTTAGAGATAGAGAATAAGATCTGTCTAAACTGTTCAAACTTCGCAGATAACTAGATAGCTAGAGAAGCAAAGAATCTCAACTGTTAAACCTGAGCCCTTGGAGGTTATAAGGGTAGATCTATATAGGATTGCAATGAAAAGAAATAAGGATGATGAGGGCTTGCCAGTTCAAATGCAGTCAAAGAAAAAAGAAAAAATATTAGGCAAAGTAGGTTGGGTAGGTAGATGATGTTGCAGAAGCATACTTGTGATTGATTTTCTCTCTCAAGATGTTCATCTTATGGTTATCACAAGTACCATGGTAGATGTTTGGATGCATCTCAAGTGAGGCAGATTTTATTACTACCTCCCCTTCATGTCTTTCCCCCAAGTCACTTACTCATCTCCCTTAAAGGTATTGAGATTTGCTTGATATCCTTAAAATCACTCATCCCATTTTTATCAGATGGGTAAGTGAAGCTCCAGTTACTTAGGAAAAATAGCCACATTTCTTGTCTAAAATCCTTTTTTTTTTCCTTTTGCCTAATTTTTATAAAATTATGCTTAGCGCGCATTCATTTTCAAAAAAGTTTCATATTAACTATTAACATTATTGTATAACTCCCTATACTTATTCCCCTTTCCATTATTACATTAATATATGAAAAACCCCAAAAATTTATTATTCCCACCCCCAGCTAAACTATAGCCATATATTGTTGTTTTAAATGGAATTATGGGTTTATTTGAAACCTTATAATAACCATTCCCCGCACACATGAGGAAGTAATTAACCCCACGTTAATTATTAACCTAACTTAAACACCGTGCCAACCAATAAATGTAGCCCCGACATGATTTATTAACGTTTATTATATTGGGCCCCCGCGCATTAACCCTCCACTATCTTCACAAAGCATCCACTATCAGATCTCGGCTCACTCATCTGACAGTCCATGCGTGTATCGCAATCCCCCTTCTGTCTGATAGTTAAGTCCCACGAAGCTGGTGGTATTGCTCTCATACAGATGCCACATGTCGATCACCCGCACTGCTCGTTGCCCCCCCGTCTGAAACCGCCCCAGCCCATAAGCGGTGCGGGCAAAAAAACTTACCACCCTCCCATTGACCCTTCGCTGACATCACCACCACTTCACTACCATGTCACCATCCACCCTTCTGTTAAACGACAACATGTCCAATCCAGCTGACATCACCCATGCGATAAAAGCCAAAAAAGCCTCGCTAAAGCCATTTTTTGTTAAATTGTTGGGAAAAATGTCATTTTCATTCATTTCCTCTACAAACTGTTTTCATGCAAATTACATCCAGGTGATTGCACAAGCCTACAGTCCGCCACCCTACCAAAGAAACCATAGTAGTGTGCTCTACTGTCGTCCATTTCAACCTGCAATTGCACTGTTCGTCTCAAAAACAGTTATTTACCCCAATTCGCTCGCCAAACGGGTAATTTTGTTTTTTCCACTATGAATTTTACCCAAAAAATCCAAATTCATGTAAATTCAGTCCGTAGCTCTCCGAGAAAGATACCCAGAATTGCTGCTTTGCCCATTTTTCCACATAAACTCGACCTCCAATTTGAAAACACAAGAACCAAACATGGAAGCTCCCGTAGCCCTCAATGTCACGCCCCTCAACACACCTCATAAAGACTAGGATTAGCTACCCTTGGCTAACAAATATTTTCAAATGAAAGAGTTATCTGGTGACATGAACCATCTCTAGGCATTTTTCCAGATAAGGAATAGTCATCTAATCAACTCTGATATCTATGGAATATGGGAATATAATCTTCCCAGGTATTACCTTCCCTCAGTCAATGTTTCCCAGATATTATTCACCACTGTTGTGCCAACTATGACCATGTCAGTAAAGTAGTTATAACCCCATACCAAACTGTCCTTTTTTTACATAACTGCTGAATCCATTAATGAGATCTTACAGTTCAAACCCACTCAGCACATTGCTCCTCTTTCCATCGGATTTTTCCTTGAGCAAGGCTCTCAATTTCCCAATTCAGAGATAACTCATATTGCTCAAATGTTCATGAAAACAGATTGCCAACCCCAAGGCCCACCTCTATATTTTCATGTCTCGTTCACTGAAATAGGAAGACTCATAATTGATATGATATCCTTCATCTCGGGATTTAAAACCAGTGAATTTGTTGATGAGACCACCTTAATTCTGTTGTCAATATTTACCCTAGGATAACCCCCTGCTATCAAGTATGACTATGCCACCTTTATTGCTAACAAAATCAATGAGAAATTCATAAATCTGGACAAAGAAGGAGTCTTCAAGTACACCTCATTCATATACCACCTTCTACTATATTATCAGATAGACAACTTCTCATTTCCCATCAGGAAATTGGATTCCAAAGGAGGGCGGAGGTCTATGATCTTATGGACCTCAGACTTCCACAATGTCAGTGAATCCCCTTATACCTATTGTGAATTCGTTGACCTGTTTTTACATCCAGCCCCCACTCTAATGATAGGATCTCCTCCTCCTAGGCTCTCTACTGATATAAAGAAGATTTTATAGCTTTCTAGATAGTACAAGATAGGTGACTGGTTCTTGTACCAGAATCACACCGAAATCAGAATGTATGGCTGTGAATTGTTCCCTTACAAGTTGCCCAAATATGTGCCTATGAGACTATTTGCACTGGAGTATTTCAGGCAGCTTATCAATGCAGATTTAACCCACTTTTGTAGTGCAAAGAAAAAGGCTCAACTAAGAGTAAAAAACTAGTTAGGCCCTTTTGTCATCCATAAGAGGGAGGCATGAGAAGATGCTGATAAGATATTAGGGGAACAACTTAAATTGAAGAAGAGTTTTTGGTGGGTACCATATGACCCAAATAGCTTTATAAGTGATGAAAAAGTAAGAAACAAACTGTCAGTTTATGTACACCATAGAATCCCTGAAATTGAACAGTTTGCTAATCAAGATCGCTGGGTAGAGGGTAAATTAGTAGAACAAATTACTAAGCAAGAAAAGATGGAAAAAGCTATGAAATACCTTGAAAAAACCCTTGACGTGGACTCTTTTGGATAGGTATCTTTCAAGCTATCTCAACAAACAGGAGTTGGTACATCCTCTGCTGGAACTTCTTAGCAGCCTGTATAAGAGGCCAACGCACTAGTTACAGGGTCTTCTAAGGGCAAGGAAGTGGTAGACACGGAGCAGCAAGCAATGACAGATTAGCAGGGACAAACTCCTCTAGTCCAAACCAAAGCAGCAGAGGTTCCTATATTACAGACTCCTCTAAATGAGGAAAAAGGAAAAAAGAGAGACAGGGAAGACCCCACACCCATGAGTGGACCTGCAGAACAGCCGGGTGCAAAGAGACAAAGACTTAATCCTATGTCAGAAGAGGAAATCTTTGAAGAAACAATGGAAAGCCTAAGAGGGGAAATGATAGCCAACTAGTAGACCTCCCTGGTGGTGGAAACATCAACTAGCTCACACAGGCAGAAGCTAGAAAGGCAGCACAGTGTGCAAGTCTCATCCACTAGGCCATAAACCAAGAAGGCTTTTGACATCAAAAGGACATTTACGGAGATAAAGGCCAGAAATGACCCACTGAGACTTCAACTTTATAACCAGTATCTTAAGATGGCCCCCACAAACAAGCAAAGGTTGATGTCTGCCTATGACATAAAGGAGGGAAAAATGATCATGAGATATTTTAATCCTAAGGTGCAACAACCACAATCAGCAACTTACTACATTAGGATAAATCTGGAGGTCATATCCAAGGACATTCATCTTATGGACCAGATTGATCTACAGAAACAGAATGGAGAGATGGTGTACTCCACACTATCTGATAAATCTATGTTAGCTCATAAATTCAAAACTTCTTGGAGAACACCTCTGCTTAGCTAGATTTGTAGAAAGCCTCTTCTTTTGCTAAGGACAACAAGATAAAATCGTTGGAGGAGATTATCATTGAGCTGGGACATGATCCAAAAGATGTTGAGGGTATAAAGGCATTAATGAAGAAGGAGGAGGAAGATATTGCTTCCCTGAGTAAGCAACTTAAACTCCCTCCTACCATGCATCCACAGATAGCGGAAATTGTACAACAGAAATTAGAGGAGGACATGATGGAATTGCTCATGAAGCTCAATGAAAGGTTAACTGATACAAAGCAAGCACTGAAGAAAGATCTGAAAGAAAAGAAAGGAGAGTCAACCTCCCAGCCACCTGAAGTAATCCCTACAGTCATCGATGCCCCCTCCACACTTGTAACAGCATTGCCTCCTACTGTTCCAGCATCCATAGTAGAGATAAATACAGAAACATCAATAGCAGCAACAACAAGAGCACCAAGCAGCAGTACTGGCATGACCACAGAGGAATTTATTAAAACCATGGATGAATTAAAAATCCAAGTATTAGAATTGAAGCAAGTCAAGGAACAATTCACAAAAGTAGAAAAAAGTTATGACAAATCCAAGATAAGTGTTACAGAGAAAATAAGGGAAGTTAAAACATTACAGAATAAAGGGAAAGCATTGGAAAATGATCTTTTTCTGGATAAACCACTGGCAGAAATTAAAGGTATTTTGTGGGCCAACATCAATCAATCCCTTGATAGTGTGTGGAGATCTATCCAGGTTATTATGAGTAGGTTGATTTAATAGGAGCAAGCCAAGTCGAGATTCAAAAGACAAGAGCCTTATTGGGACAAATGCCTAAATAAGCTAACCGGCTAATACATTTTTTGAACACCAAGATGAGTGAAGAGCTGCAAACATTGGAAACCACAGACAGAACGGGCACCATTCTGGAGATCAAGAGAGTTCTAACCAAGAGAACTCTGATGAAAAATTTGGAAAGGAGGTGCCATGACATGTAGGTGGATATTAATTCCTTCACAAAACATTTTGCAGTTTTGCAGAATAAGGGACTACCCAATCCTTTAATAGGTAATGACCGGCTTATGAGACACATAGATTATGTACATACATTGAATACATATGTTGCTGATCAAGTTAATGCATCATCAGGCAACTCAGGAGAAAAGGCACTTCGATCTGGCCAAGCCCTCTATGACAACTTAGAAAATTTATTCTACATTGAGCCTGAAGTGAAGTATCTATTCGCCATCCCACCTAATTTCCTTAGATATATAGAGACCAATGAAACTTTAAGAAAGCTGTAGAGACATAAACTAGCAAAACTAGAGTGGTGGCAAGAGATGTTAGGAATCTTATGAACTTATCTTTGGTATCGTTGGTATCTTTGGTAAAGTTAGATTTTGTGTCATCTACCATAAATGCAAAATAGGAATGAGTGAGGATCAGACATATGAAAGAGTATCAGATCAGGGTTCAAATTTCCGACTGAGAGGGAGAATACAGCACAAAGTATTAGTGGAAGACAGTTGTAGACCGACTCACAAAGTCTACCTCCAGCACATGTGACAGGACGGAGCAGCCAACACAACATCACTTATGTTTCCCTATTATCAAGACTATTCTTCTCTATATTTTGTAAAAGACGATGAACAATCACTAGATATTATCTTTGTGAGATATTTTGTATCAATACCCCCCTTAACAAAGTATTTGGGTTTGGTGAGCCATTCTTAGACTTTGTTGTAATACTGAAATTTTGGAATAAAAAAGCTTTTGGAATCAACTGTTGCTGGACTCACTGGATATAGAATTGAAGCAGGTGGATTCGTCATAGAATTCTTGAATCAACCAATGGACCAATAAGTCTCTTATATCTTATGTTTTGTAGTTTTTCTAGTTTCATTATATCACCTGTGTTTCACAATCTAAATGGTAATGATAAATATTAATTCAGAATTTGCTTGACTACACTCTATGTTTCATTCATTATCATTCTCTGTGTTTTCTTCAGGATTAGAATAAACAGTTTAACTCTTAATTTCTCTGGTTTCCTAATTCTATCATATTGATTATTTGATAGGGAATTATTAACTGCTCCTTAGTAATAATCATCTATTTTCTCGTGTTAAATATGTTAAAGGATTCTTAACTTCACTTCAACCATTTTAGGCCCATCTCATCCAATACAAATCTCTATTTGCTCCCTGTTTGACTACCTTTCTATGTGGAGCCATCCTTTGTCAAGAAACCAAATCCAGAAAGCCCTCTTTGTTGACTCCATTAGCCCAATGGACTGAACTTCTCAGGTTTACACCTATGTTCTATTGAATCTCACCATCAAAAAATCAAAAAAAACCCTTGAACATAATAACTAGCCTCATACCTCTCAAAACAAAGATAAATCATAAAGAGAGAGCCCTCTCTGGATGCAGAATGGATAGAATCTGTGTCTAAAAGATTGGTCTATGGTTACCTCGGCCGTGTTCGCTTTCTTACAGCTTTTGGGAACAACTTGAATGATAACATCATTGGCGACTCCACTGGGGATTCTGAATGTTTATTGGTCTCTGTTGTCTGCCTATAAGTTACAGATAGAGCCTGAAGTTAGTCAAGTATCCTTTGAAATACTTTTGTTTAGGAATGGCAGAAGTAAATGAATGCCACTTCAGTCTATCTCTAGTCTAGCTTATAGATCGGATACTTGGTGGCAAATACTAGACATTTCCTTGTTTATAAGTCTTTAAGAAAATTCACAATTTCCATATCCATAGTCTCTTGAGGTAACTCTTAAATTTGTATCATCAAAATCCATTTCAGAAAAACAAGAACATAGTTACAAGCCTAGCTTCAGAAAGGATTCATTACACCAGATCACATCCTGATCCAAACCCACCGCCTGTGTTTGAAAATCCCAATCTGATTCTTAAAATCCTTAGAAGACAAGAGAGCCCAGAAAAATATGCTATTCCTCGGCCTCTATCAAGATCAAACTCCTGTCCTATGAGGTCGACTCACCTTGAGGATGAACCTTCTACTAACTATTTTGAAAATCTTTCATTTGAAAGCTTCTCCGAATCTGGATTAACCCACACAGTTCAAGATCCAACATTCCTTTAAAATTTGCAACCAAAAGTTGTTACTCCACATCCTCATAGACGTTTGCACAACTCTATCCAATTTGAACCTAATACTAAAAAAACACCATATCTTTCTATGATTACTGCCCCTTCTCTAGGTTCACCATCAACACCTCACTTTTCTCAACCTCAGGCTACCCCTTCCACTCTTCCATCCACTGTCCATATTATTGTTGTTGTCCCTACTCCACGTGCTGTCACATATATTCCTGTTACCATGGCAAATAGATATGCTCCTCTGAGCTTACCTGCCAACCTAGGGGCTATGCCCCAAGTCTATCAAAGCAAAATTACTCCTTTTGATGGCACAGGCACATACACAGCTCAACAACACACTAAAAAAATGACAGATTATTTTGAAATATATGAGGTTGATGATGATGATGTAAGAATGAGAATTTGTGTTCAAAGTTTTACTAGAGATGTTAGAACTTGGTTTCGAGTCCTCCTTGTAAACAATATCAATGACCCACAAGCTCTTTATCAGACCTTCTTGAACAGATGGGAAAAGAAGAAAGGCCCTCTCCACATTTTATCAGAATATGAAGACTTGAAAAGAGGTGCTCAAGAAATTGTCCAAGATTACTGTACTAGGTTCAACAAGGTCTACAATGCTATTCCTGAAAATCTTAGACCTCCTCCAGACTTGGCTTTGATTAAATTCCATGATGCATTTGATTCTGATATGGCATATCATCTTAGGGAAAGAGCTCCTCGAGACCTAGAAGAAATGCAAAGTATAGCTGTAAGTGTAGAGGCCAACCTGATTTCTATGTGAGCCCAAGCTAGAGCTGAAAGGAGGATACCTTTAAAGGAAGAACCCTCCGCTTTTGAATAGAAATTAGATGCTATCATTAAAGGAATGGATAGACTTGGGGATAGAGTAGAAACAATTGAAAGAAAATCATCTTGGGATGGTTAACCAAGTAATGTTGGGAGGAATCCAAACTTCAGAAAAAATCAAAACCCTAATGTTGGAGAGGATGGGCCTGACCAAAACAGTAAGTCTCCATTCCAAGAAAATTTTACTGAAGCCTCAACCTCTGAGGAAACACCTGAAGAAAATCAAATTAACTTAATGGGTCTCAATAATGAACAACAAGTTTTCTTAACCCAAGAAGACCAAGAAGCTCACACTCTTGAAAAATTCCAAACACGGTCAGGTGAGTTGTTTGATTTTAGCGAAGGATATGATACAACTATTTATGAGGTTCACAAGCAATAAAATCTGAGAAGTAGAAGAATAGATGTCCTTGAAACCATTAAGCAAAAATATGTCAGGCAGCGTAACAGAATTAAATTCAATAAACCCCCTGTAGAAGTCCTTCCTGGAACAGATCCTAGTCCAAGTAAACCAATAGTTGAAGATGTATCAGATGATCAACCATCTAACAAACAACCTTCTACTAATGTTCCTCTCAAAGGAAATGTAAAATAACCTCCTGAAATTGATTTGAAAACAACTTCAGCCCATAACACCACTCCTCAAAAAGTGAAAAGCATAGAAAATATAGCAAAACAAGAGAATCCCACTGTCCGAAATATAAAAACCCAAACTGAAAAACCTTTTAATCTTGAGACATAAATAGGCAAATTAAAGATAGCCATTCCACTGCTAGAATTGGCTAAACATGATGTCTATATAGATCAAATTAGTAGATCACTCAAAGTTTCCGTGAACAAAGATTCAGTAAATATTTTTGATGACCAACCTGAATTAGTTTTTGGACCAGAGGTAAATGGAAAATCAATAGATGGAGGTGTTCCTCCTTTTTATGTAAGTCTAAACATACATGATAAAATACTTCATAACGCTATGTTTGATTCTAGTGCTTCTCACAACTTAATGCCTAAATCTATAATGGAGAAGTTGGAACTAGATATTACTAGACCCTACGAAGACTTATTCTCTTTTGACTCCAGACAGGTCAGATGTCTAGGAATCATTAAAGATTTATGTGTATCCCTAGTACAATACCCTGCCAAAACTATTCTAATGGACATAGTGGTAGTTGATATTCCACCAAAATATGGCATGTTATTGTCTAGGTCTTGGGGAGCAAAATTGTAAGGATCATTACAGTTGGACATGTCTTATGCAACTACTTCATTATTTAGTCAACCAAATAAGTTATACCGAGACACTTTAATGAAATATGTAGTGAGCAATCAAGAAAAATGCCAAAATTTGTCCATCTACTATGTACATTTTGACATGGACTCTTTCATTCTCTACAATGATCAAACTAATCCTCTAGCTGATGTCAAGGTTCTAACATTTGAACAAAATGAAATCTAAAAAAAAACCTCTAATATTCACATTCAAGAAATCTCTCAGCATAGTGATACATTAGACAATCAAGAGAAATCGACTGGAACCAAAGAAATATATTTTCCCATAAAGCAGATTACTGAGACTCCTAATACTGACTACGGACATGAAAACCTTTGGTACTTAGAATTTGATGGTTCAATTAACAAATTAGGATCAGAAGTTGTAATTTGGGTGCATAATCTAATGATCATGTTGAAGGTCATGCATATAGGTTAAGCTTTAAATGGACCAATAATATGGTTGAATATGAAGCTTTGCTGCTAGGACTTAAATTCGTAAAAAGTTTAGGAGCAATCAAGGTATCAGTTTTGGGAGACTCTGATTTAGTCATCCAACAGATAAAAGGGAACTTCCTCACAATTGATCCTAGACTGAGAGATTATAGAGGAACAACAGTTGACATCCTCAACACATTTCTTGAAACACATCTTACCAAAATTCCAAGGAAACATAATTTGCATGCTCACAGCTTAGCAACATTTGCTAGCACTTTTAAATTATTGTTTGAACCTAATCATCAGTTCACAACTGAAATTAGACACAGGCCAACCATACCCGATAATGTAAAAAACTGACAAGTGTTTGATAATGATATTTAGATCAACAATTTTCTAACTCTAGAGGAAGAATTTTCTAGCACAAATATAGACTTAGATATTGCTAGCATAATTGATCAAAGGAATCAAATACAAATAGACATTTCAGCAGAGAGTGCAAATCAACTGCTTCATCCAACTAGATTCACCAGTAAAGAAATGCAAGATCTTAAAGGGATAGATATTGATGAGATCATTGAAGAAGAATCTGAAATTATTGATTTAAAGGATAATCATTTGCCTAAAGGATTGACTCCCTTGGAAGATTTCTTTGATTCTAATGATATCCCAAGGAAACCCAAAATGCAGCCTCTAAAAGTAGACATTGAAGTCTGTAATATAGGAATTGAGGAAAATACTAAAATGATAAAATTGTCCAAAACTTTGCCCCCTGATCAAAATCTTAAATATATTGAACTGTTCAAAGAATTCCAGGATGTTTTTGGCTTGAGCTATGAAGATCTCAAATCTTGTGACACCTCTGTGATTCAACATACAATACTCCTCAAGGAAAATCATAAACCATTAAAACAAAAGCTCAAAAGAATTAACCCTGTACTACTCCCCTTAATTGAAAAAGAAATCAAATGGATGTGTGAGGCAAGAATAATTGCTCCTATCAGATTTTCAGAGTGGGTGTCTAATTTAGTACGCACTAGTAAGAAAACAGGGAAAATCAGGTTGTGTGTTGATTTAAGGAATGTGAATAAGGTTTCGTTGAAAGACAATTACCCCTTGCCCAAGATGGACCACATTTTACAAAGGGTAGTAGGTGCCTCTAGGATTTCACTATTAGATGGATTCTCAGTTTTTAACCAGATTCTGGTCCATCCTGATGACCAGGAGAAGACTGCTTTTACAACACCATGGGGAACTTTCAAATATGTCAAAATGCCATTCGGACTTAAGAATGCAGGGGAAACCATTCAAAGAGCAATGGAAATATATTTTTCAAAGGAGATCCATGATTTTTTGGTCATATATCTAGATGACCTTACTACGTTTTCTAAATCAGATCAGCAACACCTAGATCATTTGAGACAAGTGTTTATAAAATGTAGAAAGTATGGTATTTCCTTAAATCCTAAGAAGTCATTGTTTGGTCGAGAGGAGGGAAAAATTTTAGGCCACATCATCTCCCAAGATGACATCAGAATTGACCCCGATAGAATACAAGCCATTATGCAAGTGCCACACCCCTGAAATGTCGAAGAACTTCAAGCTTTCCTAGGAAAGATCAACTTTTTAAGAAGATTCATACCTAACTTGGCTGAACTAATTAGACTGTTGAAAAACATGTTAAAAAAGGATTCCAAGGTCAAATGGAAAGTAGAAGCCAAACAAGCATTTGAAGAAATTAAATTGGCTTTGACTAAAACACCAGTCCTTATAAGTCCAATGTTTGATAGGGACTTCATGATATTTTCATTTGCATCTGAACATACCATTGCTACCGTTTTACTAAAAAAAGATGATCAAGGATGTGAAAAACCCATAGCCTTTTTTATTAAAGCCCTTAGAGATGCGCCTTTAAAATACCAAATTATGGAAAAACAGGCTTATACACTTGTCAAAGCTATTAAATACCTTGATTTTATATATTGTACTCTCATGTAATAGCTTATGTACCTAGTACTGTTGTCAAAGATATCCTGACTCAAGAGGGGATTGAAGGCAAAAGAGGCAAATGGACAGCTAATATTTTGGAGTATGATATTTAAATAAAACCCACAAAGCTTATAAAAGGACAGGGATTAACCAAACTCATGACTAAAACAAACTTTCAAGCCCTTGATATCAATGAACTAGATAATGAACAGGAGATGGCGACTCCACAGATAAATCAGGCCTTCCTAGAATCACCTTGGTACGCTGATATCACTCATGTATTATTAAACCTGTAAGCTCCTCTAGGGTTATCCAGAACAAAGAAGAAATTTTTGAAAATGAAAGCTTCAAAGTTTTTTATTTTAGATAGTGCCTTATTTTGGAAAAATCATGAAGGTATCCTATTAAATTGCTTAATAAAAGATGAAACTGACAAAGTGCTCAAAGAATTTCATGTAGGGGATTGTGGTTGACATATTTATTGGAAATCAACTGCGGATAAGATCCTAAGGGCTGGATTTTATTGGTACACCATGTTTGCTGGTGTGAAGAAATTTGTCACTTCTTTCCACAAATGTCAAATTTTTGAAGACAAGAGGAAACTTTTACCTTTACCCCTTAAACCAATTTCCACATAAAAGCCTTTCCAACAATGGGGTTTAGAATTTATTGGAGAGATCCATCCTCCTTCCTTTGGTTAGCACAAATGGATCCTCACTCCCACAGATTATTTCACCAAATGGATCGAAGCCATCCCTACCAGACAAGCCAATGATACAGTGATTATAGGATTCTTAGAAACCAACATACTATTATGATTTGGTTGTCCTTAAAAGATCATAACTGACAATGTTGTTGCTTTCAAATCCAAGAGAATGATAAGTTTCTATCACAAGTACCATATCACTTTAGGCCATTCCACATCCTATTACCGTCAAGGTAATGGTTTAGCTGAGAATTCCAATAAAGACCTGATAAATATTATTAAGAAAATGTTGGAAGATAGCAAGAAAAACTGGCACGAGAAACTTACAAATCCACTTTGGGTAGACATATTAACTACAAAGAGATCCATTGGAACGAGCCCCTATGAATTGGTTTATGGCATGAAGTCTATATTTCCTTCATCTTTGAGAGTCCCTGTGATGAATTTGCTGCAAGAAGCTTAGGTGGAACTCAATGACATTCAGAGAAGAATAAATCAGACTATTCATTTGTAGCAGACTAGAGAAGAGGTATATCAAAGATGTCAAGTACTATAGGAAAAGCTCAAGAAGATATTTGATAAGAGGACCAAGGGAAAATATTTCTACATCAGAGACAAAGTTTCAAAATGGGATTCAAGGAGAGAAGACAAAGGAAAACATGGGAAGTTTGACTTCCTATGGAAGGGACCATTTATTATCTAGGCGTTACAAGGAAACAATACTTACTTTTTGAAGAACCTGGATGGTACTGAAACAGAAGAAGGACTGGTTAATGGTTGAATGTTGAAACACTACATTGATCCAACTATTTAAAGCATTCTTGCCTTAACATGTATATACTAGATCCTTAGTAATATTTCAGTTTAGAACAGACAACAAATTGCTAAAGTTGAAGCCCGAAGAGAAGGCCCTAAGCTTCACAAGTATAACTGTCATACATATAATAAAGAAAACAACAGAAGTAAATTAGAGAGCACGATAAAAAATTATGGAGAAGGCTATCTGATCTACTGTTTTTGACTTTCCACCAGGGAAAGCCATCCCCAAGTGGAGCGACTGTTAGGTTCCTATACCAATAGGTGTCATATTTCATAATTGACATTGATGGGCTCTGTAATATGTTCATACCTTTTTTCTGGTTTCTAAGGTTTTCCATACTGTCAAAAAATCAAAAAAGTTAAAAAAAATGTAAAGAGGGTATGCCCTAAAAGAAAAAGCAAAGGGAAAAAAGAATGAAATGGTCAAAAAGGTGAAAGAAATGAACACCAAACAATAGGCCAGGAAAGTGTGCAAGTCCAAAATGCCACTACTATTTTATCTTTTGCAATAATCTGATGGCGTGCATCTTGTAAACTTTATGCCACAATTGATAAATGGCCAAACAGCTCAACCTTGGCTAGTTTATGTTTGAATTTACTTGTTTAGAGATAGAGAATAAGATCTGTCTGAACTGTTCAAACTTGGTAGATAACTAGATATCTAGAGAAGAAAAGGAGCTCAACTGTTAAACCTAAGCCCTTGGATGTTATAAGGGTAGATCTAGATAGGATTGCAATGAAAAGAAAAAAAAGATGATGAGGGCTTGCCAGGTCAAATGCAGCCAAAGAAAGAAGAAAAAATGCTAGGCAAACTAGGTTGGGTAGGTAGATGATGTTGCAGAAGCATACTTGTGATTGATTTTGTCTCTCAAGATGTTCATCTTACTGTTATCACAAGTACCATGGCAGATGTTTGGATGCAACTCAAGTGAGGAAAAAATTTATTACTACCTCCCCTTCGTGTCGTTCCCCGAAGTGACTTACTAATCTCCCTTAAAGGTATTGAGATTTTCTTAATATCCTTAAAATCACTCATCCCATTTTTATCAGATGCCTAAGTGAAGCTCTGGTTACCTAGGACAAATATCCACATTTCTTGTGCAAAATTCTTTTTTTTCTTTTCCCTTTCGCCTAAGTTTTATAACACTATGCTTAGTGTGCATTCATTTTCAAAAAAGTTTCATATTAACTATTAACATTATTGTATAACTCCCTATACTTATTCCCCTTTCGTGTATTACATTAGTATATGCAAAAACCCAAAAATTTATTATTCCCAACCCTAGCTAAACTATAGCCTTATATTGTTGTTTTAATTGGAATTATAGGTTTATTTGAAACCTTATAATAACGATTCCCCACTCACATGAGGAGTTAACTAACCCCACGTTAATTGATAACCTAACTTGAACACCCCACCAACCAATAAACATACCCCCGACATGATTTATTAATGTTTATTATATCAGGCCCCCGCGCATTAACCCTCCACTATCTTCACAGAGCGCCCACCGTCAGATCTGGGCCTGCTCATCCGACAGTCCACGCATATATCGTGACCCCCCTTCCGTCTGATAGTTAAGTCCCTGGGAGCCAGTGGTATTGGTCCCATACAGATGCCACGCATAAACTGCCCGCGCTGCTCGCTGCCCCCGC
>APFE030641032.1:363710-384061 GCA_000404065.3 Pinus taeda | reverse complement strand
CACTGACCCCGCTAACATCACCACCACGTCACTGCCACGTCACCATCCACCCTTCTACTAAAAAACAACACCTCCAATCCAACTGATGTCACACATGCGATAAAAGCTAAAAAAGCCCCGCTAAAGACAATTTTTGTTAAATTGTTAGGAAAAATGCCATTTTCATTCATTTCCTTTACAAACTATTTTCACGTAAATTATGTCCATGTGATTGCACGTGCCTACAGTCTACCACCCTACCGGAGAAACCACAAAAATGCACTCTACTGTCGACCATTTCAACCTGCAATTGCACTATTCATCTCAAAAATAGGCATTTACCCCAATTCGCTTCCCAAACCGGTAATTTCATTTTTTCCACTCTCAATTTTACCAAAAAAAGCCAAATTCAAGTAAAGTTAGTCCGTATCTCTCAGAGAAAGACACCCAGAACTGTTGTTTTGCGCATTTTTCCACATAAACGCGACCTCCAGTTTGAAAGCACAAGAACCAAACATGGAAGCTCCCATAGCCCTCAATGTCACGCACCTCAATGCACCTCATAAAGACCAGGATTGGTTACCCTTGGCTGATAGAGATTTTCAAATAAAAGAGTTATCTGGTGACATGAACCTTCTCTAGGCATTTTTCTGAATTAGGAATAGTCATCTGAGCAACTCTGGTATCTATGGAATATGGGAATCTAATCTTCCCAAGTATTACCTTCCCTCAGTCAATGTTTTCTCGGATATTATTCACCATGACTGTGTCAAATATGACCCTGTCAGTAAAGCAGTTATAAAACCATACCAAATTGTCCTTTTTTACATAACTGCTAAATCTATTAATGAGATGTTATAGTTAAAACCCACTCAGCCCCTTGCTCCTCTTTCCATGGGAATTTTTCTTGAGCAAGGCTCTCAATTGCCCAATTCAGAGATAACTAGTATTGTTCAAATGTTCAAGAAACCAGATTGCCAACCCCAAGGCCGACCTCCATATTTGCATGTCTGGTTCACTAAAATAGGAAGACTCATAATTGATATGATATAATTCATCTTGGGATTTAAAACCAGTGAATTTGTTGATGAGACCACCTTAGTTCTGTTGTCAATATTTACCCCAGGACAGCCCCCTGCTGTCAAGTATGACTATGCCACCTTTATTGCTAACAAAATCAATGATCAATTCATAGATCTGGATAGAGAAGGAGTCTTCAAGTACACCTCATTCATATACCACCTTCTGCTATATTATCAGCCAGACAACGTCTCATTTCCCATCAGGAAATTGGATTCCAAAGGAGAGTGGAGGTATGTGATCTTTTGGACCTCAATCTTCCACAATGTCCGTGAATCCCTTTATACCTATTGCGAATTCATTGACCTTTTTGTACATCCAGTCACCACTCTAATGATAGGAGCTCCTCCTCCTAGGCTCTCTGCTGATATAAAGAAGATTTTATAACTTTCGAGATAGTACAAGATAAGTGACTGGTACTTGTACCAGAATCACACTGAAATCAGAATATATGGCTGTGAATTGTGCCCTTACAAGCTACGCAAATATGTGCCTATGAGACTATTTGCACTAGAGTATTTCAGGTAGCTTATCAATGCAAATTTAGCCCAATTTTGTAGCGCAAAGAAAAAGGCTCAGGAGAGAATAAAAAACCAGTCAGGCCCTTTTGTCATCCATAAGAGGGAGGCATGGGAAGATGCTAATAAGATATTAGGGGAACAACTTAAATTGAAGAAGAGCTTTTAGTAGGGACCATATGACCCAAATAGCTTTATAAGTGACAGAAAAGTAAGAAACTGGCTGTCAGATTATGTACACCATAGAATCACTGAAATTGAACAGTTTGCTAATCAAGATGACTGGGTAGAGGGTACATTAGTAGAACAAATTATTGAGCAAGAAAAAATGGAAAAATCTATGAAAGACCTTGAAAAAACGCTTGACTTGGACTCTTTTGGACAGGAATCTTTCAAGCTACCTCAACAAATAGGAGTTGGTGCATCCTCTGCTGGAACCTCTCAGCAGTCTGTACAAGAAGCCAACACTAGTTATAGGGTCTTTTAAGGGCAAGGAAGTGGAAAGCACAGAGCAACAAGAAATGACTAATCAGCAGGGACAAAATCCTCCAGTCCAAACCAAAGAAGCAGAGATTCCTATATTATAGACTCCTATAAATGAGGAAAAAGGCAAAAAGAGAGATAGGGAAGACCCCACACCCATGAGTGGACCTGCAGAACAGCCGAGTGCAAAGAGGCAAAGACTCAATCCTATGTTAGAAGAGAAAATCTTTGAAGAAACAATAGAAAGCCTAAGAGGGGAAAAGATAGCTAGCCAACAGACATCCCCGGTGGTGGAAACATCAACTAGCTCACACAAGCAAGAGCTAGAAAGGTAGCACAATGTGGAAGTTTCATCCACTAGGCCACAAAGAAAGCAGGCTTCTGACATCAAAAGGACATTCATGAAGATAAAGGCCAAAAATGACCCACTGAGACTTCAACTTTATAACTAGTATCTTAAGATGGCCCCCACAAACTAGCAAAGGTTGATGTCTGCGTATGACATAAAGGAGGGCAAAATGATAATGAGTATTTTAAGCCCAAGGTGCAGCAACCATAATCAGCAGTTGATTACATCAAGAAAAATTTGGAGGTCATAGCCAAGGACATTCATCCTATGGACCAGATTGAGCTGCACAAACAGAATGGAGAGATGGTCTACTCCACACTAGTTGATAAAGCTATGTTAGATCATAAATTACAAAACTCCTTGGAGAACACCTCTGTTGAGCTAGATTTGGAGATAGCCTCTTCTCTTGCTAAGGACAATAGGATAAAATCGTTGGAGGAGATTATCATTGAGTTGGGACATGATCCAAAAGATGCTAAGAGTATAAAAGCATTAATGAAGAAGAAAGAGGAAGATATTGCTGCCCTGACGAAGCAACTTAAACTCCCTCCTACCATGCATCCACAGACATCAGAAATTGTACAACATAAATTAGAGGATGTGATGGAATTGCTCATGAAGCTCAATGAAAGGTTAACTGATACAGAGCAAGCACTGGAGAAAGCTCTGAAAGAAAGGAAGGAGAGTCAACCTCCCAACCACCTGACGTAATCTCTACAGTCTGTTGACATTATGATTCAGTTTTGGCGTTATTGCTCAGATGTTGTCCTTGATGGCAACTCTCCCAAGTGGCAAATCACTGTTCAGGCTCTCAAAATGATAGAAAATGAGATACCCATAGGTGTGCTTAACAAAAGCTGTGGACCGGCAGGTGCCCTGAACAAGAAGTGTGGACATACCCACAGGTACTGCGAACAAAAGCTACGGGCGTCAAATTCACTCACTTCAATGCAGAGAAGCGCACGCACATGGGAATTTTTATGATTGATCCATGGTGTTTCATTTGAAGTACATGATCCTATGGTTTTGGTCCGTGGTATAGCATCTAAATTATTGAACCATAGTTTTGGGTCCCTTGTATTGGTTTTCTATAGCTTTTATCCATGGTTCGAGTAAGGGTTTGCCTATAAAAAGGAAAGGAGATCATTTGGCTAGACACTTGTGAAAATTGAATATCTTAAGATCTAAAATTTTGGGTGATCAGTTTGAAAAGCTAGATCTAAATCAAGGAGAAAACTGTAAATTGTAAGGTGGATCTATTATAGGTCGTGATATCTTTGGTGCATGATCAGATGTATGGATCTGACAGTGTATGGAACATTGGAGGACTGATAATTTGGCTCTGTACGGAGGTCCGCAGGCGATCCACAGCATAGGTGCGGAGGTACGTAGCGTAGCAGAAGGCGCAAGTGCGGAGGTACGTAGTGCAGTAGACGGATCAAGTGCGAAGGTATGCACAGCAGCAAAAGGCGCATGTGCGGAGGTACGTAGTGCAGTAGACTGATCAGGTGCGGAGGTGCGCTATCCAGTAGATAGTGCAGGTGCGGAGCTACGTAGTCTAGACACATAAGAACTGCGGATATTCACAGGTTTCTATTAGTGAAGTTGCAGGCTTTTCTTGAAATATTTTTTGGTTGCCTTTTGTCTATTGCTGTAGAGTTCTGGGTTTAGATTACTGTTATTGCTTTTTAGGTTACTGCATTCTCAGAGGCTATTGGCTAATTCATTAGTTGATAGTAAAAGGATATTGGTTGATTCACATGTACATGATGATTATTTGATGTTCATGGATCCAGTCTGAAAATTAATGAAACATGGTCCTTGGAAGAAAAGAAGTATGTCAGCACCTACGTACTAGTAACTCAGCTAGTACAAGAGATAAGGGGGTTGTAGCTCCCTTCCAAGACAGACTGGAAAACGAGAGAGGGTTGTAGCTCTCTGCAGGTTGCAGCCTGCGTACTGGTAAAGGACTGCACCAGTACAGAATCATTGTAAAACAAGTTTCTAATTGAAAGAAAATAGAGACACATTACAACAGGTGATTTTCACCCACATTGGGTTTCCACCTTATATCTAGTGTTCTTTGGTGTGACTGTCTATTTTCTCTTATTCCTATTCATTATTATATGGCACTGACATTCAAATTAATCGTCAAAATCTAAAGAATAAATTGAATTATAAATCTAGAAGAAATATTGAAAAGAATTAAATAATACTAATTCACCCCCCCCCCCCTTAGTATTATTTCCAACAATTGGTATTAGATGAGGTCCTTCAGAAGAAGCTTGATCGCTTGAAGGAAGATCTATCATCATGAGTAACTACGAGAGGGAAGCATCGATCAGGCCACCGATTTTTAATGGGACAAACTTCGTATATTGGAAGGTAAGAGTCACTGCCTATCTTCAATCTCTTGGTATAGAAGTCTGGGATATCATAGATACAGGGTACACCTTTCCGTTAGCAACACCTACAGATCCGGCTGGTAAGAAGCAATATGAAACAAATGCAAAGGCTGTTAATACTCTATTAGGATGTCTGTCTCAATCAGAATTTGTCAAGGTTATGCAGTATAAATCCGCAAAAGAAATATGGGACAAGATTGTTCTGTGTATGAAGGAGATGAACAGGTAAAATGAGCAAAACTTCAAACCCTCAAAATTCAGTATGAAAATCTCAGAATGCACAATGATGAAAGTGTGGCTAACTATTTCCTTCATGTAGATGAGATTGTTAATTGTATGAAAAACTTGGGTGAAGAAGTAAAAGAGGTTATTGTGGTTGAAAAGGTTCTAAGATCCTTGTCCCCTAAATTTGAATCTAAAGTTTCTGCTATAGAAGAAAAAGTGAATCTACGAATCTCACTATGTCACAAGTGCACGGAATTCTGACCGCTTACGAAATAAGGAAAGGAGGACCATCAGACAGAAGAGAAGCTTCTTTCAAGGCTTTAGGCAAAGAAGATTACTATGAGTTAGTACATCTATCAGAAGAAGATGAAGAATCACATTTTGTCAAGAACCTTCAACGGGGTGCTGGAAGATTCAAAGGTAAGTTACCTTTCAAATTCTTTGCTTGTGGAAGAGTCGGTCACTATGCTGCAAGGTGTCCACATAAAGACAAGCTTGATAAAGGTAAGGAACATGTCAGATGGAACAAGAAACATAATAAGAAAATTTGTTACACTCATGAAGATAGTGATGGACTTTCAAATAGTGACGAAGTTGAACAAGGTAACAATTATAGACTCTTAATGGATTTTGAAGATGATGATTTTATGGATGCTATAGATGAAGAAGGTCTTTATGAAGAAATTTCTAGACTAAAAATGTGTTTAGAAGAGAAGAATGTGATCATTGACACTCTTCAATTCCAACTTGCTGAAAAGGAAAAACTTCATGAAAAGTTAGAATGTGAAATTGTTGGTCTTAGAAAAGAGATTGAGAAAGCAAAACCTCTTAATCTTAGATTTGTTAAAGGATCAGAAACACTAGATGAGATTATCAATGTACAACATTTTCCACTAATCAAGACAGGTCTAGGGTATAATGAAGAATCATCTCAAGCGCAGCAACAATCCACCTCAGAAAGTTATCTTGATGCAGCAAGGAGGAGTGAGTAAAGGTCAAATAAAAATCACCAGGTAAATCAGGGACAATTTACCTCAAGAATGAACAAAGGCTACCAGGTAAATCGAGGGTTATCCACCTTAAGGATGAACAGAAGCTACAACTAGCCACAGGTAAAATATTCCCAATTTGTCTCAAGAATGGATGTCAGTAGAAACTACAATCGGTTGATTGATAGATTTGATAACCGCAGGAGTTTATTCAATGGCCAATGTTTTTATTGTCATAACTTTGGTCACAAAGCAGCTCAGTGTGTTGCCTATAAGACAATCATCACTAGAGAGGCTCAAAAACAAAGGAGCATGTCTGGGATTAGAAGCTACAATAAACTTTTTGCTATTGAAAATGAAATAGAATTCTCTATCTGTAACAATTTCGGTCATGAAGATTATGAATGCAGGAGCAGGTTTCGGCAGACAACTCAAAAGGAGCGAGCCTCAAGTGTCAAAACATGGAGAATGAAGGAACCACAACTAGAGAGATGTGGTATAGCTTTATATGGAAAAGGGCAAGAAAATCAATGGTACGTTGATAGTGGCTGTTTGAAACACATGACAGGTGATAAGGAAAAACTTCAGTCATATAGTGCCTTAGAGAAGGAGAAGAAGGTCCCTTTTGGAAATGACACCCCTGCGCTCAGAAAAGGTAAAGGTTCTATTCAGTTGAAAGAAAAGGTCAAAGCCGGAAATGTTATGTATGTTGATGGGTTAAAACATAATTTGTTGAGTGTCAGTCAAATGTGTGATCAAGGAATGGAGGTAATATTTCGATCAAATGGATGTAGTGTTCGTGATCTTGATATAGGAAAAACAGTGATAAAAGGCGTAAGGACTCCAAATAATTTATAGATATTCAAAGAAGGACAACATCAATGCTATCTAAGCAAGAACGATGAACACTGGTTATGGCACAGAAGATTGGGGCATCTTAGCTTCTCACAGATAAGGAAAGCATGTAAATACCAGGCAATTCGTGGTCTTCCAGACATCAGAATTCTGGAAAATACAATTTACAAATCATGTCATTTTGCTAGGAAAACCAGAACTAACTTCCCTGAGAAGGAAGGATCAGCTAGCAGGCCACTTGAACTTGTCCATACTGATGTATGTGCCCCATCTAGGAAAAGGTGACCTCGAGGAGAAGAATATCTCATATTATTCATTGACAACTTCTCCAGGATGTGTTGGATAGGACTTATGAATCACAAAGATAAAGCCTTTTAAAAGTTCAAATCATTCAAAGCCTCGATGGAGAATGAATCATATCACAAAATCAAATGCCTCTGGTATGATAGAGGTGGAGATTTTACCTCGAATGAATTTTTTGACTTTTGTGAAGAACATGGAATAAGAAGGGAATTCTCTACAGCGAGGACTCCTCAGCAAAATGGAGTGGTAGAAAGGATGTACAAAACAGTTCAAAAAATGGTTTGTGCTATGCTTGATGAGTCTGGAACTCCCGCAACCTTCAGGGGTGAAGCCGCATTTGTTGCAGTTGTTATTCTCAACAAGACAAATATTCTGGTGAACAACACTCAAACTCCTCATGAGCTCTGGTATGGTGAGACTCCTTCAGGAAAAAATTTCAAAATTTTTGGAAGCAAATGCTATATTAATAATAATGATGAAAATCTTGGCAAGTTTGAACCTAGAGCAGATGAAGGCATTCTCCTTGGTTATTCTCCTCACAGCAAAGCATACAAATGTTACAATAAAAGGCTTGGAAGAATTGTTGACAGCATTGATGTAGTAGTGGATGAAAAAGAAAACACTCCCAGGCAGGTAAGATCTGAAGACTTCGAAGATGATGAGGACTATCCATCACCATCAAATCAGATTCATGATGAAGAAGAAACCCATGAGGCACTAGAGGAACATATAAGAATAGAAGAAAAGACTCCATCCAGGTATGTTCAAAAGAATCATCTAGATTCTCAAATTTTGGGGCAAAAGGAGGAAGGCATACAAACAAGAAGAACAATTGCAGAAGCTTCAAGCTATTTGGCATTACTCTCCTCCACTGAACCACAAAATGTAAGAGAGGCATGCAAAGATGAATGTTGGGTCAAGGCAATGGATGAAGAACTTGAGCAAATCAAAAAGAACAACACTTCGGAACTGGTTCCTAGACCAAAGGATAAGAATGTCATAGGGACAAAATGGATCTTCAAAAACAAGTTGAATGAAAATGGGGAAGTAATTAGAAACAAGGCCAGACTTGTTTGTAAAGGGTATTCTCAACAAGAATGAATAGACTTTGAGAAACTTTTGCTCCCGTTGCAAGACTTGAGGCCATCAGAATGTTCCTTACTCTCTCTAGCTTTCAGAAGTTCAAAGTATTTCAAATGGATGTGAAATCAGCCTTTCTAAATGGAGACTTAGAACAAGAAGTGTACATTGAGAAAGTAGATGGTTTAATCCTTGGGGATGATCCAAATCTTGTATGCAGACTAAAAAAGGCTCTCTATGGTCTCAAACAGGCTCCAAGGGTTTGGTACTATTGGTTAGACAAATACCTTCATCAACAAGGTTTTTCAAAAGGATCAGCAGATAGCAATCTTTATATAAAAAATGAAAATGACAAGTTGTTAATACTTGTTGTGTATGTAGATGATGCTATCTTTGGTAGTAATGAAGAAGCTATGAGTCAAAACGTTTCCTTGGTAATGAAGAAAGAATTTGAAATGTCCTTGCTTGGAGAGCTGACATATTTTCTTGATCTACAAATCCAACAAAATGAAGGTGGTATCTTTTTATCTCAAACCAAGTACCTCAAGTAGATCTTGAAGAAATATGGCATGGAAGGTTCGAAACCAGTATGTACCCCTATGGTTATAGGATGCAGCCTCAATGCAAATGATGAATCAGCAGCAATGCATCAACCAACCTATAGATCCATGATTGGAAGTCTACTTTACTTAACAGGTACCCGACCAGATATCATGCATGCAGTGGGAATAGTTGGAAGATTTCAGGCAAATCCAAAGGAAACTCATATTCAGGCAGTTAAGAGAATCTTCAAGTACCTTCAAGGAACTCAAATCTATGCCTTATGGTATCCTAGAGATACAAATCTCACACTTCATGGTTATACAGATGCAGATTAGGCCGAAGCGTGGATGACAGAAAAAGCACTAGTGGAGGTGCATTCTATATGGGTTCCAGATTAGTATCTTGGTTCAGTAAGAAACAGAGTTCAATTTCTTTATCTACAACTGAAGCAGAGTATGTGGCTATTGCATCTTGTTGCACACAACTTCTTTGGATGATGCAAATTTTGCAGGACTTTCAAATCACTTGTACTCAACCTATCTCCATCCTATGTGATAATACAAGTGCTATCAGCATTTCAGAGAACCCATTCATGCATTCAAAGACCAAGAATATACCTATCAAGTATCATTTCTTCGGGAACAAGTGCTTGAACAAAAGGTCAAGTTAGAGTATGTTCCATCTAAGGAACAAGTTGCTGATATACTCACCAAACTACTACTCAGGGAGACCTTTGAATACCTCAGGCAAAAGCTGGGGGTAGTTGATGCTTCATCTTGTTGTTGAATCTTATCTGTTTCAGAGATTGTTGGTTGTACGCAAGTTTCATATGGGGTATACGCGTACATTCTCTGGTTTTTGGATTGGTCAAAGACCATCCGGCATAGGTTCAGGGGGAGCCTATATTCTTCTAATAATACATTGTTGGCATTATTGTAGATGATCTTCGAGGAGAAAGTACAAAAGGAGAACATGGATATTGCTGCTAATGTTTTGTCTCTATGTCTTATGGTGTATGGTGGATTATGGTTCTTCTTGAAGAAAATTTCTTTTGCTGATCTAGCTTACAGTTAGGGGGAGCATGATCAACACGACAGAGCAGAGTTTTCAGCATGTTCTCAGGGGGAGTATAACCCTTTGCCCTTGATGACAAAGGGGGAGAATGTCTTTGAGGATCTTGGGGTTGCCATCAAGTCCAAAGGGAGAGGTCGTTGGCATTATGATTCAGGTTTGGCGCTATGCCTCAGGTGTTGTCCGTGATGACAACTCTCTCAAGTGGCAAATCACTGTTCAGGCTCTCAAAATTATAGAAAATGAGATACTTGTAGGTGTGCTTAACAAAAGCTGCGGACCAGAACGTGCCCCAAACAAGAAGTGCGGACATACCCGTAGATACTCTGAACAAAAGGTGCGGGCGTCAAATTCACTCACTTCAACACAGAGAAGCACGTGCACGTGGGAATGTTTATGATTGATCCATGGTATTTAGTCCAAAGTACATGATCCTATGGTTTTGGTCTGTGGTATAGCATCTAAATTATTGAACCCTAGTTTTGGGTCCCTTGTATTGGTTTTCTATTGTTTTGATCCATGGTTCGAGTAAGGGCTTTCCTATAAAAAGGAAAGGAGATCATCTGGCTAGACACTTGTGAAAATTGAATATCTTAAGATGTGAAATTTTGGGTGATCGGTTCGAAAAGCTAGATCTAAATCAAGGAGAAAACTGTAAATTGTAAGGCGGATCTATTATAGGTCGTGATCTCTTTGGTGCATGATCAGATCTATGGATCTGATAGTCTGTGGCACATCAGAGGACTGATAATTTGGCTCTATACAGAGGTCTGTAGGTGATCCATAGCGTAGGTGCGGAGGTACGTAGCGTAGCAGAAGGCATAAGTGCGGAGGTACGCAGCGCAGTAGACAGATTAGGTGGGAAGCTACGCAGAGCCACAGAAGGCACAGGTGCGGAGGTACGCAACGTAGTAGACTGATGAGGTGTGGAGGTGCATTGTCCAGTAGACAGCGTAGGTGCGACGCTGCGCAGTCTACACACAGAAGAACTACGGATATTCACAGGTTTCTATTAGTGAAGTTGCAGACTTTTCTTGAAATATTTTTTGGCTGCCTTTTGTCTATTGTTCCAGAGTTCTGGGTTTAGATTACTGGTATTGCTTTTCTGGTTACTGCATTCTGAGAGGCTATTAGCTAATTCATTAGTTGATAGTAAAAGGAGATTGGTTGATTCACATGTACATGATGATTATTTGATGTTCATGGATCCAGTCTGAAAATTAATGAAATGTGGTCCTTGGAAGAAAAGAAGTAGGTCAGCACCTATGTACTAGTAACTAAGCTAGTACAAGAGCTAAGGGAGTTGTAATCCCCTCCAGGAGAGACTGGAAAATGAGAGAGGGTTGTAGCTCTCCGCAGGTTGCAGCCTGCGTACTGGTAAAGGACTGCACCAGTACAGAATCATTGTAAAAGAATTTTCTAATTGAAAGAAGATAGAGACACATTGCAGCATGTGGTTTTCACCACATTGGGTTTCCACCTTATAACTGGTGTTCTTTTGCGTGAATTGTTGGGTTCTGTTATATTCTTTCCACATAGTTAACAAGGGGTTTGAGGGGTACCCGTAACCCCATGCTGGCCCGTAAAATTTTGGTTTTGGACCCTATGTTAGGTTGGGCTGACCCATCTATGGTTTTGTGCATGATTTTCGCACATGTTTTTTGGACGCGATGGTTTTCGGTCCATGGTATTGGATCAACGGTTTTTTGATCCATGGTATTGGACGTGACGGTTTTTCGGTCCATGGTATTGGATGATTCGACATGTATAAATATGTATTGTAATATTGAAAGGAACATAATGAAAAATCAAGCTGGTAGTCTTGTTCGAAATAATACTGAGAGGGCGGGTGAATCAGTATTATCAAGTCAAATAATCCTTTTCAACAATAAATTGTATACGTGACTTAAGTTAATTCAACCCACATATATACGCAACTATTCAGAAGTAAAACTGCGTACATAGAGCAAACTTTTAATTTACTTAAACTTTCAGATGATGTTTCTTAATCTGAGATGCAGCATCAAATAACCAGTAACCAGAGACAGTAAAACAGAGCAGAAAGACAATCACACACAAGAACACCATATATAAGGTGGAAACCCAATGTGGGTGAAAACCACCTGCTGCAATTTGTCTCTATCTTTCTTTAAATTAGAAACTTTTGTTTACAATGTACTGGTGCAGTCCTTTACCAGTACGCAGGCTGCAACCTGTAGAGAGAGCTACAACTCTCTCTCGTTTTCTAGCTTCAGAAGGGAGCTACAACCCCCTTAGCTCTTGTACTAGCCAAGATACTAGTATGTAGGTGCTGGCCTACAGAAGGCTACAACCATCTCTTTCTTCTAGGGACCACATTTCATAAATTTTCAGACTGGATCCATGAACATCAAACAAACATCAACAATCAACCAATCTCCTTTTCACAAATTAGATCTGAATCAAGTAGATATTCTCCTTACAGCTGTACCCAAGACATAGTACCAGAAACCATACACCAGAAAGCAGAACCCGGAACACAGCAACAATAGTCAGAAGCAGCTAGATCACAACTTAGATTATATACGCTATTTCAACAACCTAAAACCAGCGTGCATACACTTCTGCGTATGGAACAACCTCCGTATACGCCCTTTACTTCACTGAAAACTGCGTGTATACACGTGTTCACCTTACTGGACCTGCGTACAGATCTTACGAAGGATAATTCACTCTTTCAACTATTCAATCATTAATTAACCCAGATAGATCAAGCAACCGTCACATCTAGCAGATGAAAATCATACAGAGATACTATCATTCAAGCTTAAAGATTATGACCCATGAATAGAAATTATCCTTCCTTTTGCACTAAAGTTCCTCCTTCCTTCAGATCCAAATCTGCATCACCACCCAATGTACCAGCTCTAGCACTTCTCAGATCTTCAATTATAATTCAGATGGTGATTTGTCACAAGATCTCCTTCCTCTTTTATAGTCTTAGGCCTTCCCCAATACCATGGTCCAAAACCATAACATTTCAATACCATGAACTGAAAACTAGAGATCAACACATCTGACGAGATGACATGGTCAAAAACATAGGTTCAAGTTCCAAGATCTAACTGCCATGGACCAAAAGAATGATCCCCAAAATATACGCGCTTTTGTAATGTATAACCCACGTTTATACGCGCCTTCGTCCGGATGAGCCTGCGTATATGTCTTTTTCTACTTTCTGAGTGCTTGAACTGAGATCTGATACCAAAGAAGGTTGCCATCAAGGACAACACCTATGCCATAGCTCCAAACCTGAGCCATAATGCCAACAATCTCCCCCTTTGGACTTGATGGCAACACCAAGATCATTCTCCCCCTTTGTCATCAAGGGAAAAGGGTTGTGCTCCTCCTGAGTACATCTGTGCTGCTGTGCTAACCATGCTCCCCCTGACTGTAGGTAGGATCTGCAAAAAGTATGTTCTTTAAGAAGAACCAAGACTTATGCAACAAGACCTTCCTATCACCAAAAGACTTGATACATACATCCATCACCCAACCAAGTGGGGATCTTCCATCCAATAAGGTGGAATACATCAGAAATTTACATATGATGACCAAATACATTACATATTCATCCCAGGCATAGAAGGGAACCAATATATGCCATTACATGACCTTGACACCATATAAGAAATAAATACATGACATAGAGACGAATATTTAAAACATGACTTATGAAAGTCATCAACAACTGATAGCGGCAGCAACTGTCAATCTTCATTCATATCAGCAACCAAGATTCCCTTCTGTTCTCCCTCTTTCTGTGTTCCACCTGAAATCAACAACAGCTATGAACCAGAACCTAAAGCTTCTAAGATAATGCCAACAATGCATTATTAGAAGATTATCTGCTCCCCTTGAACCTGTGCTGGATGGTCTCTGCCAGACCCACATCAGAATATCTTCAACCAGAGCCTACTCCTTCTGATATCCATTAAGCCTCCATATGCGTGACTTTCTTTGGACAAACCAGTGTATGTACACGGATACTCCTTATCCAACATGCGTACACCCATTTTTCTCTAACAAGATTTAACTGCAAGATGATACATCAACAACTCCTAGCTTCTGTCTGAGATATTCAAAAGTTTCCCTGGGCAGTGGTTTGGTGAAAATATCAGCAACTTGTTCCTTAGAAGGAACATACTCCAATTTGACCTTTTGTTCAACCACTTGTTCCCGAAGAAAGTGATACTTGATCGGTATGTGCTTGGTCTTTGAATGCATGACATGATTTTTTGAAATGCTGATTGCACTTGTATTATCACATAAGATGGGGATAGGTGGTGTACAAGTGATTTGAAAATCCTGCAAGGTCTTCATCTTCCAAAGGAGTTGAGTGTAGCAAGATGCAGCTGCTACATATTCCGCTTCAACTGTAGATAAGGCAATTGAACTCTGTTTCTTGCTGAACCATGATACTAATCTGGAACCCATAAAGAATGCTCCACCACTTGTGCTCTTCCTGTCATCCACGCTTTCGGCCCAATCTGCATCTGTATAAGCATGAAGTGTGAGATTTGTATCTCTAGGATACCACAATCCATAGTTTTGAGTCCCTTGAAGGTACTTTAAAATTCTCTTCACTGCTTGAAGATGAGCTTCCTTTGGATTTGCTTGAAATCTCCCAACTATTCCCACTGCATGCATGATGTCTGGTCTAGTACCTGTCAGATAAAGTAGACTTCCAATCATAGACCTGTAGGTTGGTTGATGCACAGCTACTGATTCATCGTTTTCCCTGAGGCTCCATCCTCTGACCATGGGGGTACATACTGCTTTTGCATCTTACATGCCATATTTCTTCAAAATCTACTTGAGGTACTTGGTTTGAGATAAGAATATACCGCCTTCATTCTGTTGGATTTGCAATCCAAGAAAGTATGTCAGTTCTCCAAGTAAAGACATTTCAAATTCTTTTTGCATCACCAAGGCAAAGTTTTGACTCATAGCTTCTTCATTGCTCCCAAAGATAATGTCATCTACATACACAACAAGTATTAGCAATTTGCTATTTTCTATTTTTACATAAAGATTGCTATCCGCTGATCCTTTTGAAAAGCCTTGTTGGTGAAGATATTTGTCCAACCGATAGTACCAAGCCCTTGGAGCCTGTTTAAGACCATAGAGAGCCTTTTTCAGTCTGCATACAAGATTTGGATCATTCCCAAGAATGAACCCATCTGGTTGCACAATGTACACTTCTTCTTCTAAGTCCCCATTCAGAAAGGCAGATTTCACGTCCATTTGAAATACTTTGAAATTCTGAAAGCTTGAGAGAGCAAGGAACATTTAGATGGCCTCAAGTCTAGCAACCGAAGCAAAAGTTACCTCAAAACCTATCCCTTCTTATTGAGTATATCCTTTACAAACAAGTCTAGCTTTGCTTCTAATGACTTCTCCATTCTCATTCAACTTGTTCTTGAAGATCCATTTTGTCCCTATGGCATTATTATCTATTGGTCTAGGAACCAACTCCCAAGTGTTTTTCTTTTCAATCTGATCAAGTTCTTCATCCATTGCCTTGACCCATCTTTCATCTTTGCATGCCTCTTTTACGTTTTGTGGTTCAGTGGAGGAGAGCAATGCCAAGTAGCTTGAGGCTTCTGCAATTGTTCTTCTAGTTTGAATCCCTGCTTCCTTCTGTCCCAATATCTGAGATTCAGGATGATTCTTCTGAACATACCTAGATGGAGTCTTCTCTTCTATCCTTATCTGTTCCTCTGGTGCCTCTTGAGGTTCTTCTTCATCATCTGTCTGATTTGGAGAGTAGTCTTCATTTTCTTCGATATCTTCATGATTTACTTGCCTGGGGATGTATCCTTTTTCATCAACCACTACGTAAATGTTGTCAACAATTCTTCCAAGTCTTTTATTATAGCATTCATATGCTTTGCTATAGGGAGAATATCCAAGGAGAATTCCTTCATCTGCTCTAGGTTCAAGTTTTCCAAGATGTTCATCCGTATTCTTAATATAGCATTTGCTCCCAAAAATTTTGAAATGCTTTACCGAAGGAGTTTTACCATAC
This sequence comes from Pinus taeda, assembly GCA_000404065.3. Lineage (NCBI taxonomy): Eukaryota > Viridiplantae > Streptophyta > Pinopsida > Pinales > Pinaceae > Pinus > Pinus taeda. The sequence goes on along the minus strand of APFE030641032.1, from coordinate 368,111 downwards.
CAGAGCTCATGTGGAGTTTGAGTGTTGTTTACTTGAACATTTGTTTTGTTGAGAATAACAACTGCAACATATGCAGCTTCACCCCAGAAGGTTGCGGGAGTTCCAGACTCATCAAGCATAGCACAGACCATTTGTTGGACAGTTCTGTTCATCCTTTCCACCACTCCATTTTGCTGAGGAGTCCTACCTGTAGAGAATTCCCTTCTTATTCCATAATCTTCACAAAAATCAAAAATTCATTTGAGGTAAACTCCCCACCTCTGTCTAACCTGAGGCAGTTAATTTTGTAATCTGATTCATTTTCAACCAAGTCTTTGAAGGATTTGAATTTTTCGAATGCTTCATCCTTGTGCTTCATAAGTCCTAACCAAACCATCCTGGAGTAGTCATCAATGAATAATATAAGGTATTCTTCTCCTCTAGGAGACCTTGTCCTAAATGGACCACATACATCTGTATAAACTAGCTCAAGAGGCCTGCTCGCCGATCCTTCCTTCTAAGGGAAGTTATTTCTGGTTTGCTTCCCAAACTTACATGATTTGCATATGGTGTTGTCTGGAATTTTGATGTCTAGAAGACCACGAACTGCCTAGTACTTGCATGCTTTCATTATTTGTTAGAAGCTTAGATGTCCCAACCTCCGGTGCCATAACCAGTGTTCATCATTTTTGCTCAAATAACATTGTTGTTCTCCTTCTTCAAATATGTATAGATTGTTTGGAGTTCTTTTACCTTCGATTACTGTTCTTCCTGTATCAAGATCACGAACCCTGAACCCATCTGATCGAAATATCATCTCGATCCCATTATCGCACATCTGACTGACACTTAATAAATTATGTTTCAAGCCATCAACATACAGAACATTACCAGCTTTGACATCCTCTTTCAACTGAGCAATGCCTTTTCCTTTTATGGTTGCTAGGGTATCATTTCCAAAATAAACTTTCTTTCCCTTTTCTAAAGCAGTGTATGATTCAAGTTTTTCTTTATCACCTGTCATATGCTTCGAACATCCGCTGTCAATGTACCATTGATTTTCTTGTCCGTCCGCATATAAAGCTATCCCACATCTTTCTGGTTGTGGTTCCTTACTTCTCCATGTTTTGGCATTTGAGGTTTGTTCCTTCTGAGCTGTTTTCCAAAACATGCTCCTGCATTTAGTATCTTCATGACCAAAATTATTACAAATAGAACATTCAATTTCACTTTCAACAAAAGAAAAGTTATTATAGGTCCTCTTTGTGATTGTAGGCATACTTCTTTGTTTTTGAGCTTCTCTAGTTGTGATTTTCTTATAGGCAACACATTGAGCTGCTTTGTGACCAAAGTTATGGCAAGAGAAACATTGGCCATTAAAGAAATTCCTGCGACTATCATCCAACCGATTAAAGTTTCTACTGCCATCCATTCTTGAAGAAAATTGGGAAGATTTTACCTGTGGCTGGTTTTAGCCTCTGTTTGTCCTTAAGGTAGCATGCCCCCGATTTTCATAGTAGTCTTTGTTTGTCCTTGAAGAAAATTGTCCCTGATTTACCTGATGATTTCTATTAGGCTTTTGCTCACTCTTTCTTGCTGCATCAAGATAAATTTTAGAGGTGGAAGCTTGAGATGTTTCTCCATTATACCCGAGACCTGTCTTGATTAGAGGGGAACACTGCACACTGATGATCTCATCCAAAGTTTCAGATCCTTTAACAAATTTAAGATTAAGGGCCTTTGTTTTGTCAATTTCTTTTCTAAGCCCAACAATTTCACATTCTAACTTCTCAAGAGCTTTTTCTTTCTTATCAAGTTGTGATTGTATTGAATTAATGATCACATTACTTTCATCTAAACATCTTTTGAGTCTATTAATTTCATCATAAAAACCATCCACATCTATAACATCCATGTAATCATCATTTTCAAAGGCCATTAAAAGCTTATAGTGATTACCTCATTCATCTTCATCGCTATTTGATAGTCCATCACTATCTTCATGAGTGTAGTAACTTTTCTTATTTGTATTATGTTTCTTGTTCCATCTAACAGGTTCCTTCCCCTTGTCAATGTTATCTTTGTGAGGACATTTGGCAGCATAGTGACCTACTCTTCCACAAGCAAAGCATTTGAATGGTAACTTACCTTGGAAACGTCCAATGCCCCGTTGAAGATTTTTGACAAAATTTGATTCTTCTTCTTCTTCTGATATGTGTCCAGACTCATAGTGGTTTCCTTTGCCAGAAGACTTGAAGGCAACTTCTCTCCTGTCTGATGGTCCACCTTTCCTCATTTTCATAAGCGGTTAGAATTCCATGCAGTTGTGACATTTTAAGGTCTTGAAGCTTTTCCTTTTCTTCTATAGCAGAAACTTTAGATTCAAATCTAGGGGACAAAGATCTTAGAACTTTTTCAGCTACAACAGCCTCTTTTACTTCTTCACCCAAATTTTTCATACAATTAACAATCTCATGTACATGAAGAAAATAGTTAGCCGCACTTTCATCATTATACATTCTGAGATTTTCATACTGAATTCTGAGAGTTTGGAGTTTTGCTCTTTTTACCTGTTCATATCCTTCATAGCTCAGAGCAATCTTGTCCCATATTTCCTTAGCAGATTTATACTACATGACTTTGACAAATTCAGATTGTCATAGACATCCCAATAGAGTATTGACTGCTTTTGCATTCGTTTCATATTTTTTTTTCTCAGCCGGATATGTGGGAGTTGATGCTGGAAAAGTATACCCTGTATCGATGATATCCCATACTTCAGTACCCAGAGATTGAAGATATGCAGTGACTCTTACCTTCCAATATACGAAGTTTGTCCCATTAAAAACCGGTGGCCCGATTGATGCTTCCCTCTCGTAGTTGCTCATGATGAAAGATCTTCCTTCAAGCGATCAAGCTTTTTCAGAAGGACCTGCTCTGATACCAATTGTTGGAAATAATACTGAGAGGGGGGGTGAATCAGTATTATCAAGTCAAATAATCCTTTTCAACAACAAATTGTATACGCGACTTAAGTTAATTCAGCCCGCGTATATACGCAACTATTCAGAAGTAAAATCGCGTACATAGAGCAAAATTTTAATTTACTTAAACTTTCAGATGATGTTTTTTAATTTGAGATGCAACATCAAATAACCAGTAAACAGAGATAGTAAAATAGAGCAGAAAGACAATCACACACAAGAACACCATATATAAGGTGGAAACCCAATGTGGGTGAAAACCACCTGCTGCAATTCATCTCTATCTTTCTTTAAATTAGAAACTTTTGTCTACAATGTACTGGTGCAGTCCTTTACCAGTACGCAGGTTGCAACCTGCAGAGGGAGCTACAACTCTCTCTCGTTTTCCAGCTTCAGAAGGGAGCTACAAACCCCTTAGCTCTTGTACTAGCCAAGATACTAGTACATAGGTGCTAGCCTACATAAGGCTACAACCATCTCTTTCTTCCATGGACCACGTTTCATAAATTTTCAGACTGGGTCCATGAACATCAAAAAATCATCAAGAATCAACCAATCTCCTTTTCACAAATTAGATCTGAATCAAGTAGATATTCTCCTTACAGTTGTACCCAAGACACGGTACCAAAAACCATACACCAGAAAGCAGAACCCAAAACACAGCAACAATAGTTAGAAGCATCTAGATCACAACTTAGATTATATATGCTATTTCAACAGCCTGAAACCAGCGTGCATACGCTTCTGCGTATGGAACAACCTATGTATACGCCCTTTACTTCACTGAAAACTGCATGTATATGCGTGTTCACCTTACTGAACCTGCGTACAGATCTTACGAAGGATAATTCACTCCTTCAACTATTCAATCATTAATTAACCCAGATAGATCAAGCAAGCGTCACATCTAGCAGATGAAAATCATACAGAGATACTATCATTCAAGCTTAAAGATTATGACCCATGAATAGAACTTATCCTTCCTTTTGCACTAAAGTTCCTCCTTCCTTCAAATCCAGATCTGCATCACCACCCAATATACCAGCTCTAGCACTTCTCAGATCTTCAATTATAATTCAGATGGTGATTTGTCACAAGATCTCCTTCCTCTTTTATAGTCTTAGGCCTTCCCCAATACCATGGTCCAAAACCATAACATTTCAATACCATGAACCCGAAACTAGAGATCAACACATCTGACGAGATGCCATGGTCCAAAACATAGGTTCAAGTTCCAAGATCTAACTGCAATGGACCAAAAGAATGATCCCCAACATATACGCGCTTTTGTAATGTATAACCCACGTGTATACGCGCCTTAGTCTGCATGAACCTGCGTATATGTCTTTTTCTACTTTTTGAGTGCCTGAACTGAGATCTGATACCAAAGAAGGTTGCCATCAAGGACAACACCTATGCCATAGCTCCAAACCTGAGC
>APFE030641032.1:233991-356817 GCA_000404065.3 Pinus taeda | reverse complement strand
CCCCCCCCCCCCCCCCTCTCAGTATTATTTCCAACATAGTCACAACTGCCCCCTCCACACTTGTAACAACGTTTCCCCCTACTGTTCCAGCATCCACAACAAAGATAAATACATAAACATCAGTAGCAGCAACAACAACAACACAAGGCAGCAGTACTGGCATGACCACAGAGGAATTGATTAAATCCATGGAGGAATTAAAACTCCAAGTATCAGAATTGAAGCAAGTCAAGGAACAGTTGGCAAAAGTAGAAAATTTTTATGAAAAATCTAGGATAAGTGTGGCAAAGAAAATAAGGGAAGTTAAAACATTATAGAATAAAGTGAAGGCATTGGAAAAGGAACTTTCTCTGGATAAACCACTAGCAGAAATTAAAGGTATTTTGTGGGCCAACATCAATCAATCCCTTGGTAGTGTGTGGAGATCTATCCAGGTTATTTATGAGCAGGTTGATTTAATAGGAGTAGCCCAAGTGGAGATTCAAAAGACAAGAGCCTTATTGGGACAGATGCATGAACAAGCTAATCGGCTAATACATTTTTTGAATAGCAAGACGAGTGAAGAACTGCAAGCATTGGAAATCACAGACAGAACAGGCACCATTCTGGAGATCAAGAGAGTTCTAACCAAGAGAAATCTGATGCAAAACTTGGAAAGGAGGTGCCATGACATGTAGGTGGAGATTAATTCCTTCACAGAAAAATTTGCAGTTTTGCAGAAGAAGGGTCTACCCAGTCCTTTAACAGGTAATGACCAGCTGATGAGACACATAGATTACGTACATACATTGAATACATATGTTGCTGATCAAGTTAACGCATCATCAAGTACTTCAGGAGAAAATGCACCTCCATCTAGCCAAGCCCTCTACGACAACTTAGAAAATTTATTCTACATTGATCATGAAGTGAAGCATCTGTTCGCCATCGCACCTAATTTCTTTAGATATAGAGAGACCGATGAAACTTTAAGAAAGTTGCAGAGACATAAACTACCAGAACTAGAGTGGTGGCAAGAGATGTTAGGAATCTTATGAACTTACCTTTGGTATCTTTGGTATCTTTAGTAAAGTTAGATTTTGGGTCATCTACCATAAATGAAAAACAGGAATGAGTGAGGATCAAACGGATAAAGGAGTATCGGATCAGAGTTCAAATGCCCGATTGAGAGGGAGAAGATAGCACAGAGTATCAATGGAAGACAGCTGTAGACCGACTCACAAAGTCTACTTGCAACACATTTGATAGGATAGAGCAGCTAGCACGACATCACTTATGTTTCCCTGTTATCAATACTATTCATCTCTATCTTTTGTAAAAAATGATGAATCATCACTAGATATTATATCTATGAGATATTTTGTATAAATACCGCCCTTAACAAAGTATTTGGGGTTGGTTAGCCGTTCTTAGACTTTGCTATAATACTGAAATTTTGGAATAAAAAAGCTTTTGGAATCAACTGTTGCTGGACTCACTGGATGTAGAATTGAAGTAGGTGGACTTGTCATAGAATTCTTGTATCAACCAGTGGACCAATAAGTATCTTATATCTTCTATTTTGCAGTTCTTCTAGTTTCATTATATCACCTGTGTTTCACAATCTAAATGGTAATGATAAATATTTATTCAGAATTTGCTTGACTACACTCTATGTTTCATTCATTATCATTCTCTGTGTTTTCTTCAGGATTAGAATAAACAATGTAACTCTTAATTTCTCTTTTTTCCTAATTTTATCATATTGATTATTTGCTAGGGAATTCTTAACTGCTCCTTAGTAATAATCATCCATTTTCCTGTGTTAAATATGTTGAAGGATTCTTAACTTCCCTTCAACCATTTTAGGCCCATCCCATCCAATACAAATCTATGTTTGCTCCCTGTTTTACTACCTTTCTCTGTGGAACCATCCTCTGTCAAGAAACCAAATCTAGATAGCCCTCTTTGTTGAATCCATTAGCCCAATGGATTGAAATTTTCAGGTTTACACCTTTGTTCTATTGAATCTCAACATATAAAAATAAAAAAAAAACCTTGAACATTATAACTAGCCTAATACCTTTCAAAACAAAGATAAATCATAAAGAGAGAGCCCTCTGTGGATGCAGATTGACTAGAATCTGTGTCTAAAAGATTGGTCTGTGGTTACCTCGGACATATTCCCTTTCTTACAACTTTTGGGAACAACCTGAGTGATAACAGGTACAAGAACTCCACACAACTTATACATGCTCAAGGGAAGACAACAACAATGTTATCTAAGCAAAAATGATGAAAATTGGCTATGGCATAGAGGATTGGGACATCTAAGCTTTTCTCAAATAAGGAGAGCATGCAGATTCAGGGTTGTTCATGATCTTCTAGATATCAGCATCCTTGAAAATACAATATGCAAACCATGTCAATTCGGCAAGCAAACTAGAGCTCACTTCATTGAAAAATAAGGGTCAGCTACTTAGCCTCTTGAACTTGTTCATACTGATTTATGTCGACCATTAAGGAAAAGGTCACCTCGTGGAGAAGAATATATTATTTTTTTCATTGACGATTTTTCCAGAATGTGTTGGGTAGGTCTGCTAGAGCATAAAGATGAAGCATTTGAAAAGTTCCAAACCTTCAAAGCTTTGGTTGAAAAATGAATTAGTTCCGAAAATCAAATGCCTTAGATCTATTCAAGGAGGGGAATTTCCCTCAGATGAATTCTATGACTTTTGTGAACAACATGGAATAAAAAGGAAATTCTCCACCGCAAGGAGTCATCAACAAAATGGAGTGGTAGAAATAATGAACAAAACTATTCAACAAATGGCTTGACCTATGCTAGATGAATTTGGAACTCCTACAACCTTCTGAGGTGAAACTGCATTCACCATCGTAACTATTCTCAACCAAGAAAATGTTCAGGTAAATACCACTCAAACTCCACATGAACTTTGGTATGGTATTACTCCTACTGTAAAATACTTTAAAGATTTTGGAAGAAAATGTTATATCAAAAGGACTGATGAAAAAATTGGTAAGTTTGAGCCCAGAGTAGATGAAGATATTCTTCTTGGTTACCCTCCCTGAAGTAAAGGATATAAATGTTATAATAAAAGACCTGGGAAAATTGTGGAAAGTATTGATGTTGTAGTTGATGAAGCATGCAAAAATCCAAAACAAACAAAAACAGAAGATTATGACAATGAAGAAGAAGGACTGTATTTTCCCACATCAAATCATAATGATATTGAAGAAGAAAGAAATGGAGCACCAGAAGAAGAGATAACGGTAGAAGAAAAGACTTCGTCTAGGTATGTTTAGAAAAAACATCTAGGAACTCAAAGTTTAGGGGAAAAAGAGGCAAGTGTACAGACAAGAAGAACTATTACAGAATCCTCAAGCTATCTAACATTACTATTCTCCACTAAACCTAAAAATGTAAATGAAGCATGCAAAGATGAATTTTTTTTCAAGGCCATGAATGAAGAACTTGAGCACATTGAAAAGAATAATAATTGAGAATTAGTTCCTAGATCTCATGATAAAAATATTATAGGAACTAAATGGATATTCAAAAACAAGTTGAATGAAAATGGAGAAGTCATTAGAAACAAGGCCAACCTTGTTTTTAAAGGGTATGCTAAACAAGAAGGTATAGATTTTGAAGAAAATTTTGCAGATGTTGCTATACTTGAAGCCATAAGGATGTTTCTTCTTCTTTCTAGCTTTCAGAAATTCAAAGTATACCAAATGGATTTAAAATCTGCTTTCCTTAATGGAGATTTAGAAGAAGAAGTTTCTATTGAACAACCAAAATGATTCATTCTTGGAAATGATGCAAAACTTGTATGCAGACTCAAAAGGGCTCTCTATGTTGTGAAACAAGCTCCAAGGGCTTGGTATTACCCTCTTGAAATATATCTACATCAACAAGGTTTTCCAAAGGGTTCAACAGATAACAATCTATATACAAATATTGACACTGATAAATTGTTAATTATTGTTGTTTATGTTGCTGATATCATTTTTGGTAGCAATGGAGAATCCATGAGTCAAAATTTTGCTTTAGTAATGCAGCAAGAATTTGAAATGTCCTTGATTAGTGAACTTTCCTATTTTCTTGGTCTATAAGTTCAACAGAATAAAGAAGGTATTTTTCTTTCACAAATCAAATATCTCAAAGGCATCTTGAAAAGGTACGACATGGAAGATTCTAAACTTGTATTTACCACAATGGTAACAGGATGCAGTCTCAGCTCAAATGATGAATCGGTAGTAGTACATCAACCAACTTACAGATCCATGATTGGTAGTTTGACCTATCTAACAGGTAAACGACGTGACATCATGCATGCAATAGGAATAGTTGGAAGATTCCAAGCAAATCCAAAGGAATCACACCTTTAGGCAGTCAAAAGAATTTTCAGATATCTTCAAGGAACACAGAACTTTGGTTTATGGTATCCTAGAGATATAAATCTCACTCTTCATGCATATACAGATGTAGATTGGGCAGGAAGTGTTACTGACAGAAAAACACTAGTGGTGGTGCATTCTATATGGGTTCCAGGTTAGTGTCTTGGTTCAGCAAGAAACAAAGTTCAATTGCTCTATCTATAGTTGAGGCAGAATATGTGGTTGTTGCATCTCGTTGCACACGACTACCTTGGATGATGCAAACCTTGCAAGACATTCACATCACATTCACTCAACCCATCTCCATTCTATGTGATAATACAAATGCCATCAATATTTCAAAGAATCCAGTCATGCACGCCAAGAACAAGCACATACCCATCAAATACCATTTTCTACATGAACAAGTGCTTGAAAAAAGGTCAAATTGGAGTATGTTCCCTCCAAAGAATAGGTTGTTGATATATTCACTAAACAACTACCCAGAGAGACATTTGAATATCTCAGAAAAAGCTGGGAGTAGTTGTTGCATCATCTTGCTATTAAATCCAATTTTTTTTAGAAAAAGGATATTATATGCATGTTTCATGAAGCGAAGTCATGTACACACATGGGTTTCTATGGGTAAAGGAGATTATATGTGCTTCATAGAAGAAAAACAATGGGCTAGTATCTAATATGGGTGCTCTGACTAATATTGTTGATTAATGTCTACATGCTCTGTTCATTAATTTTATCTAAATGACAAAGATGCCTTGATCATTTAACAATGCACAGGTAGCACAGGTTCAGGGGGAGCATTAGCCTTCATGTACATTCAACATTGTTGGCATTATGGTTGCTGAGTCCAGCTATGGCTTTAGATATTTATATCATTTGTTACTTAAGTAATGTAAAAGTCTATGAAGTGATATGAGTCCTTTTGGAAAAATGATGTAATCTATATCCCCACTTTACATGGGATGGATGACGTAATATTTCTTGTTTTTGTCATGTATAAAAAATTGGTGCATCCCCACTTGGTTGGGAGATTGATGTATGTATGAATCTGTTGGACACCTAATCATAAATGGGTTAGTGTGGAAGCTAAAAAGACTAAGTAGTCCAAGAGACCTTGGGATGTGAATCCCAACGGTCACATAATGTACTATAAATGTGTATCATTTGTGAATAAAAATTGTACTCACATGTTTTATCTTTCACATTTTGTCTTGCTGTCAATGTCTGTTTAACATGGTATCAGAGCAGGTGATTGTTGGTCCTGCTCCAATTTGAGCCACTTCCTTTTGTGGTCTCTATATATGTTAGTTCTGCGTTACCTGACCTCTGCCACACTGCACATCTGTTTCTCTGTCTACCATATACCATTTATAAAACCTGTGCCCTGCTCTTCTGTTATGCTGTCATCCTGACCTGACATTGAAAAGTTTGAGCACTATCCTGACCTGAGTGCTACCCTGCCCTGAGCACTGTCCTCACTCAACGCTGCCTCTACTGCAAACTCACTATTGATGGTATTCATTGTGGACTTCTTGTCATATCAGCGAAAATTTAAATTGCAATTTGTGCTATGATGGAAATTGATGGCTGATTTACGCTGTTCCATGGACCACAGTACTGATTAAATGATAGCGCCCTACGCATATGCATAGTTCTTTCCAGTCTCGCATTTATTCAATTCCTTTCCAGTGTTGCGATACCACCTCTGGACCGCTTGACCTTACACCTCTGCTCGATCTTGAACATATGGGAATCTGTTTTTCTCCATACTATCCTGACTGTCAAGCATTTCATATTAGCGCTGTCCTGTTTCGCACACACAGTTGAACGCTGGATGCTAGACGCTGTCACATTTTTTTATTTGAACACTGGTTCTGTCAGGTTGAAATGTTGTGTTCATTGAAATCTCGCCGCACCTAATTGAGCGTTGTGTTCATTGTTACGCCCCCGCCTGTCCGTTAATCACACCGTCTATGGGAACTGACCCATAACCATCTCAGAAAGACTCAGTTGGGAGCTGGAAGACTCAGCATCATGCCATGTCAGTTCTCTGCGATGTGACTATTCACCTAAACCATTCTTCTGCCAGGCGTTTGTCTCAGGCCATGAGATGCGTTGTTTATATATGAGTTTTGAGTAACTGGGTTTCTCGATTTTGGTATTTGATGTATGGGCTTACTTGGGAAGATTTTCAGAGGTAAAAGCTGACGGGCCTTATGCCATCCATTACACCATCGGAGATAGTATACTTAGATGTCTGTCGGTTGTTGGAATGTCAGCGAGCTTGATATTAAATAAAATTGGAATGATCCGGGAAAGAGAGAGCGCATCGATGCCGTTGAATGTCACTGTGCACACGATCGATAAGTAAACATATCTGATAACTTTCCTCCCTCCATCTTCGTTGTACCTTGGATCTCAGATTCAACCATTTCTCTTCTGCTTCGCACAATAAACCATGTGTATCTCCTTGACAGAGATTACTAAAGAGACCTGGTGGATGCTTTCCATGTAAATTTATGTAGCTGAACATTGTTTGTGAGTAATCAGTTGACAGATTATTTATATATTGAGCAAAGGGACATGCAAATTCCATGAACGCAGTACAACAAAGCCTCCCCTGAGAGGAGTTCACCTGAAGCTGGAGGTGAAAGGAACATGAGACAGATCAGCATCAAATAACAGAGCACCAAGAAATCACATTTTCTCGTAGAGTAATGCATTGTGTCGAATATGGATCTGTTCACCCCCAAATTTCTGTCAATCAATGGAGATGAAGAGCCCTCAGTGGCCTGAATAGGAATCACAGGTTCAATTGCAGGAGCCACCCCAAAATTAATATACCCATGCATTAAAAGGAAATTGTATGCAGAACTTACCAGGCTCTTGTTTTTTATGGGGATGGAACTCATGACCTGCTCCTTACTAAGATACGCATTCGCATTGTCTCTCCAGCGACCTAGAATATGGTTCCTGATGACAATGTAGTTGGCCTGCTCGGTTCCCCCCACCGTTGAAACCACACTGGATTCGATCTCTTCTTCAGTCAATGAATCAACTGGAAAACCCACTGAATGGGCAACCATGGCCTCTTTGTTGCCAGAATTGTCTGTGTTGCTGTTATTAATAATTATGTTTTTCTTCCTCCTTCCTCTGCCGTTGCTATGAGATGGGATGTCTCCCAAATTATTGTTAATAATGGGTCCTGTAATGGCAATGGGCTCTGTTGCCTCCTATTTGATATCGATGTTGTTAGAGATGGTATTGAGTTTGGCACCAGCTCCTGCACTCTCACGCTAACCATAAATATAGAAAGTAGTTTCTGAGGATTTTAGTGCTTGAAGATATTTAGCAGCTGATAGTTTTGCAGCAGTCGAGGGATTTCTTCAAAATATTAGAGGATTTGGTTAACTATTGGCTAAATATAGAAGGACTCAGTGATATTTGTATCATTTTCATAGTTTCAAGATATCTCTGGTTGGTTTTTTCCCTTTAAGCTACAAGGCTTTCTTGTATAACTTGAAGATATTTAACAGTTGATATTTTTCTATGGGATTTTGGAGGATTTTTAAGGTGTAGAAAAATGGCTAAGATTGAAAGAATATTAGAGTTATTGAGAACTCTAATTGTATCCACTGCTAACAGCGCAATCATAATCAATAAAGACATTATTGCTGACATTCAAAAATCTATACAAAATGCACAAGAAAAGATATTGTTTTTGCAGCTTGAGACAAAGCTACAGCAAGAAGAACAACAGCAATGGAGTCATCATTCTGAACCTCTTTCTGTTCAGAAGATTGAAACTGACTCCCATAAACAGCAAGTCAATAATGTTACATTTCATTCAGATAAAGCAGCAAGGTTACATGTAGATGCAGAGGTTCAGTCTGCACTTCCCAAGCCCATCATCAGACCTTGGGAACAGCTTGTCCAGAACAAGCACATAATTGGTCTTGGATATGACAAGGACTTGTCCTTTCATACTCCAGACTATGCCAAGCTCATTTAGTTTTAGAGTGCTAGATTCATTTATGACAGTTCACCTACTCCTCATGACAGTTCACCTCCAGGTTTTCCAGACTCTGCTCCTCTTCCACAACAACAACAACAACATATCGTGAAATGCCAACACTGTGATCGAGTTGGCCATTTGAAAGATCATTGTTTTGATATTCATCCATGTAAGCAATGTCATAAAACCAATCATTCTTCACATAGATGCTTCAGAAACAAACGTCCTGCAAGAACAAATATTCATCTAGGATGGATCGCTTCTTGGCAATGGGCATCAACAACCAAGAAGGTATTCCAAACACATATTTGAACTTGTTCCAGAATATTGAGCAGTCTTGCAGTTGAGTTTTCTCCATCATCTCACCTTGTATCTGACAGGGGGAAATGATGGTCATCTACAAGCTTCAAAGCCACATCAAGCAAGCCTGAGCCACAACCTGCCACACCAGTTTCAAAATTGTAGCCAGAGACAAAGATGCCCGTGAACATGCTTTCAGTTGGTGATCTGGGACACTTCCTCTAGCAGAAGACTTCAGCTTCTTACCAGTTTTGGAAGAGTTCCGGGAACAAAATTCAGAACACTTCCTCTAGCAGAAGACTCCAGGTTCTTGCCAATTTTGGAAGAGTTCTAGGAATTTCATTAAGCATTCCAAAGTTGTTGGTCATCCTTAAACCATCACAGGTTGAGACTTCCCTTTTCAGGTTGAAGTTTTACCTTTTATGCGGGGTTAGACCTCCCTTTTATGGTTGAAGGTTTCCCTCTTTAAAACAATAGGATCACTTCCTCTAGCAGAAGACTGCATCTTCTTGCGATCTTTGGAAGAGTTCCGGGAACTGCACTAAGTGTTCCAGTGTTAGTGGCCATCCTTAAACCACTGCCCTTTATACCAACATTTCATAGAGAACATTCAGCCTAGTGCTGCCATGCATTTTTGCACATTTTGTATTACAGCTCTTTTCTTGGACTCATAAATAACCCTTCGGATTAAGGGGGGGAATGTTGGACACCTAATCCTAAATGGGTTAGTGTGGAAGCTAAAAAGACTAAGTAGTCCGAGAGACCTTGGGATGTGAATCCCAACGGTCACATAATGTACTATAAATGTGTATCATTTGTGAATAAAAATTGTACTCACATGTTTTATCTTTCACATTTTCTCTTGCTGTCCATGTGTGTTTAACATAATCATTGGTGATAGGAAGGTCATACTCGCTTAGTTGAGTTATAGAGTCATGTTATTCTCTTTGAAAATATTTTTGGAGACTTTGCATGTGCTCAGGGGAGCATGGACAACATAATGTATATCAAAGGGGAAGGATATCTTGGTCCGCCCTTTGCCCTTGATGTCAAAGGGAGAGAGCGACTTGGTGTTTTTGTTGCCATCAAGTCCAAAGTGGGAGATTGTTGGCATTATGATGCAGGTGTTGTCCTTGATGGCAAATCACTCAGATGAAAGATCACAGTGTAGCATGTCAACAAAAAAGAATTACAGATCATACTACAAAGAATGAAGAAAGAGAGCTATATGGAGATTCACCTTGACTAAGCTATGTATACATGAAGCCTCCCTAAACACAAGTTACATATACATACACACGCATTTTCAAAGAAGGAAAAGCGCGTATATGTTGAAAAATACGTTTTTGGTCCGAGGTATTTGGTCCAAGGTATTGGTCCTAAGTGGTTTTGATCCATGATATTGATAAAGGCCTAAAAATATATAAGGAGGAGAAGATCATTAGGCGAAGGAGTGAAAGCATCAAATATCTGATTAAGTGTAAGATCTAGTATGCAGGTTATTGGCATATGGTGCATTGCTTGATCTGAACCAAGTATGAACCTTAGTGGTTGATGAGGGATAAGATCTAATGATAGATTAGGATCTTAAGGCTTGAAATGAATTATCATAATATGGCTTGATCTTGTATAGTCTAGATATGAATACTAACGCATGTCTTATTTTGTAAATGTTATGATCTGGGTATAACTGAAGTGTGGAATGGATGCAAAATTATGAATTAATATTTACATATGTGTACACTGGTTGGTTTTTATAAAAGCATGTATACACGCTGGTTCGACACAAGGAAGTAGTGTATACCTTATGAAGTATGTTTCAGTTGTTTCTATTTGCTGTTGTAAAGTTCTTGATTCTATTTTGAGTTCTGATGATTGTATTCTAGTGACATTATTCTAAATTATCAGATTGATTGATTATGATGTGCTACGGTTATGATGGGTTGTCAATGTAATTGATTAATTTAGGTGTGATGTTTGAGTTTCAACGACTCATTGATGCAAATGTATTTGATAGTTGTATTGCAGTGGTGATTGATTTTGAGCTTCAATGTTGTTGATGGGTCCAGTATGAAAATTGGATGAATGTGGCCTTCAGATTATGGTGTTGTCTTCCAGGAGTATCCAGTCTGAAAATTTATGAAACGTGGTCACTGGAGGAAGAAAGAAGGTCATAGCCTTCTATAGGTCAACACCTATGTACCAGTAAACATATTAGCCGGTACAAGATCTATGGGGTTGTAGCTCCTTTCCAGTAGAAGTTAGAGAATGAGAGAAGGTTGCAACCTTCTTTAGGTGGGTTCCTACATACTGGTATAAGTCTGCACCAGTACAAGATTATAAACATATTTTCTTATTATTAAAAGAAGACAGAGACAACAACAGTAGGTGGTTTTTACCCACATTGGGTTTCCACCTTATATCTTGGTGTTCAAGTGTGTTTCTTATGTGTGATTCTTTATTCTTATTTTACTACACTCTCTAATAAATCTCTGGTATACTAGTTAGATTTCAACACATGATAAACTTCCTAAATCAAAAGTTCTCTGCATATATGCTGGTTGCTTCAAGTACAGTCGCATGTACATGCTAGTTCACTTAGCTGAATTAGTGTATATAAATCTATTTGGGAAATTTAATTATTGATATGATAATACTGATTCACCCACCTCTTAGTATTATTTCCAACAATAAAAACATCTACAAAACTAACATGGAGGCATGATTATTCCTTTATTTCTATAGAAACCAAAAGATAAAACTTGCTAAGTTGTTGAGACATATACCATACTTGCTTTAATATTTCATCTTTCCAAAGTGACTTTGTATATCCCATAGTTGAAGGCATGGTTGTCCATAAATTTTTCTCGACCAAGTCGAAGCTTCCTTTGTAGTAGAATACATACAAAAGTGTGGAATCTCATATCCTTTTCTTCAACCTTGCAACCAGTACATTTGGAGGGTCTAATTACTCATTTTCCAAGTGCTTAATCAAGCTTCTAAAATAAACTTCAATTAATGCCTAGATTTCTTTAATTCTTTGGAATTAATGTCCCTCCTCGTCACCAACTATACGATTTCCTCTTCATAAATTGGAGATGATTTCTCATCATTGTTCCTTTTCTGCATGAGATTCTCGTTATCATGGAGGAATGGTGGGAAAATGTTCATCCTACCCTTGGCTCATCAAACAAATAAAAGTTTCTTTTGTTAGGAATGAAGGGGAATGTGAAATATTTTTTGCCTGGTGCAAACCTTGATTGCTTAATTGGACAACTATCTTATTTGCATATTTTCTTGTATAAATGAAGTCCCAAACTTCAAAACAATCCTTTTTCTAAATCAAGGAATACAATTTGGTTTTCAGGTCCTATGATTGACAAGATATGCTTTGTTAGCAATTTTTTGAACAAGTTTGGAATCCTCTTCAAAATTCTTATTTTTGGTACTTTTATCAATATATTCTTGTACTTCCATCCTTAGGGTATCACCTCCAGCTTGGTTATTAGTGTTTATGTTTAGGAAGTTCATGAGTATCCCTAGGTTGTGCTTTTAGTCATTTTTAAAACCCCTTCCAGCTTGAAATAAGCATGTTTTTCAAGGTTCTATCAAAGTTGTATTTCATCGAGTTTTAGGAGTTGGGTTCCAAGTCTGAGGGCAAGAAAACTTTCTAAAACCTCTTTATCTTGAAGAGGAATCAAAGGGGAAACCCATTTAAAGCATGGCAAACTTTTCTACATCATTTATAATTTAAATTTTTTTGTTTATATCTATATTTGGCTATCTCCACATTGGCTTGTTCACATATTTCCCCAATTATTATCTATAGTGGCATGCTCTTTGTCAAAATCTTGTTATTCCTTACTCTCCATAAAAAAAAAAAAAAAAAGAATATGGTGATATATACCATATATACTCTAATGTTTCAGCTTTTCAAGGTGGCTTTGTATATTTTCTAAAAACATCTACAAAACTAACTTGAAGACATAAGTATTTGTTTCTTTCAATAGAAACGAAAAGACAACATATGGTGACTCGGTGAGACATCTATACCATATTTTCTTTAATATTTTAGCTTGCTAAAGTGACTTAGTATATACCATATCTAAAGGCATGGTTGTCCAAAAAAATTTCGGAACCACTTCAAAGCTTTCTTTGGAGTAGAATAAATATAAAAGGATGGGATCTTGTATCCTTTTATGCAATCTTGCAACCACTACATTTGGAGGGATCAATTACTAACATTCCAAGTGCTAAATTAGATGTCTAAGAGAAACTTAAATTAATGGATATATTTCACAAATTCTATGGAATTGTTGTCCTTTATCGTTGCTAGCTATACCATTTCCCCTCCATAAATGGGAGATTCTTTCCAATCATTCTTCCTATTCTACATGATATTCTCATTATGTCAGACGAGGAGGTAACTCCTCAATCCGAATTATTATATTTATTCAGGTTGTTCATTATTATATACAAGAGAGAGAGACTCTTCATTTCATCTCCGAGTGACTCTTCATCTTTTATATTATTTATTTACATTAATTATAGTTGTTCACCCAATCTCGATGATTAGGTATCAAGATTCCCCCCCCCCCCATTAATCTGAAGGGATGTTGGTGAGTCCAAGCATCATTCTCAATCTTTCAAGCTTTTCTCTTCCAAGTGCTTTGATTAAGATGTCTGCAATTTGCTCATTAGTGGAACAATGGCGGAGATGGATTGTTTTGGCCTCAACATGATGTCAAATATATGATATTTAGTATTGATGTGCTTCGTTCGATCATGGGACTTTGGGTTCTTGGCCAACTTTATTGCCGAGGTATTGTCAGTCATGAGTGGATTCAATTGTACTTGTTTTACCTACAAATCTTCAAGAATTTTCTTGAGCCACACAATTTCTATTGTTGCCTCAACTGCTGCCACATATTCTGCCTCTATTGTGGAATCTATTGGAACTAATTGTTTGCATGACCTCTACAAGGAAGCTCCTGATACAAGACCCATAACATAACCTAAATTAGATACCCTAGTTTCTTTGTCTCCATCGAAGTATGAATTAGAGTATCCAATCAAGCTGAAGTCACCCACCTGTGAACACTTGATTCCAAAGTCTTTAGTTCCCTTCAAGTACTTTAGAACTCTTTTTGTAGCAGACCAATTTTCTTCACAAGGCTTTTGCATAAACCTCGAGAGGATTCCAACATCAAACAAAATGTTTGGTTTGGTAGTAGTTAGGTATTTAAGACTTCCAACAAGCTGTATATACTTTGTTGCATCCTCAAATTCTTTTCGTTCAATGGATGTGAGCTTTAAGTTTTGTTTCATTGGATTAGTCAAAGGATTGCATTCAGTCATTCCAAACCTGTTCAACAGATCTCCAATATACTTCCTTTGAGAAAGGAATATGAATTTCAGATGTTGAGTTACTTCAATACCAAGATATTAATGAACATAGCCCAAATTAGTCATTTCAAAAACATTCCTCAATTCCTTCTTTATGGATGCAATGTAGCTTTCGTTGTTCCTTGTCATCAAAAGATCATCTACAGATACAATAAGATATACAACTAATTTTCCAAATTTCTTGACAAACAAAGTTGCATCATCAAGATCATAATGTTTGAAATTGAGTTTCAAAGATGCTCAGTTAGTTTTTCATACTAGGCTCGCGGTGCTTGTTTGGCGCCATACAAGGATTTCACTAGTTTTCATACTTTGTGTTCATGTCCTTTCATAGCAAATCCTTCAGGCTAGGACATAAAAACATTCTCTTTTAGATCTCCATTCAAGAAATCATTTTTTGCATCCATTTGATGGACTTTCCAACCATTCTACGCTGCTAGAGCAAAGAGTGTCTAGATGGTAGCCCATTTTGCTATGGTGGGAAAAGTGTCCTCATAATCGACCCCTTCCTTCTGTGCAAAAACTTTTTCCACAAGCCTGGCTTTCTGCTTTTCAAGTGAGCCATCATCTTTATAATTGTTCTGGTAGACCCACTTGCAACCAATTGGTTTGGTTCCCAATAGAGGATCAACCAGCTTCCAAGTGCCATTCTTTATTAGGGCATCATACTCCTTTTGCATTGCTTCTTTCCATTCATTATGATAAGAATCTTCTTTGAAGGAATTTGGTTCAAAATCTGTAGACAAATTCAATTCACAATCAAAACAAACATCCATATCAATAGGTGCAATAGAGTCATCTAAATCATCTCCATTTTTCCGATTTGAATTTCTAGTTCCTGTCTTTCCAACCTCATTGGGATGAACACTTTCAAGTGTCTTTGTCAGCAACTTTGGGGGACCTTCCTGAGATGGTCCAGGATACTCTGTTGATTGATTTGGGACCGAATCAAGATTGAGTCTCCCATTTCTATCAATCACATCACTTAAAGTATCATCCATTGTTGGAGTTTCATGCGGGGGAGAGAGTGTTTCAGAAGAAGATTCCAAAGGTTGATCTAGTATAGGAATGTCACCTTCAATATGTGGAATTGGATTATCAAATTCTTGAAATGATTTTGCATTTGCGAATCTATCCAAGCGAACAAGCTACTGCTCAACAACATTGTCGGTTTTGGATGATTCAAGAAAGATTACATCTCTAGATATGAAAAACTTTTTATTGACTTCATCATAGAGATGGTATGATTTGGAGGTGTTTGAATGCCCCTAGAACATACACTTATGACTTCTTGGATCATGTTTATTTCTATGTACCACTGGTATCAAGGTATATCATGTGGAACCAAAGACCCTGAGATGCTTTACCGAAGGAATGTGTCCACACCACATTTCATAAGGAGTCTTATTTCTAATAGCATTAGATGGACATCTATTCTTTACATATGTAGCACATAGAACTACATCATCCCAAAACATCAATTTTACATTTTTGAAAAATATCATGGAGCGTACCATATTTAAGATTGTCCTATTCATTCTTTCGGCTAGTCCATTTTGTTGGGGATTATAAGGCACAGTTGTTTGATGTTTGATCCCATGTTGGTGAAGATAGTTTTCAAATTAATTTGAAGTGTATTATTTTTCATTATCAGTGTGAATAGAGCCAATATGAGATTGTGCATCATTTTCAATCCATGTATGAAAGTTATTGAATGTTTGAAAAGCATCATATTTGTTCTTCAATAAATAAACCAAACACATTCTGGTGTAGTCATCAATAAATGTCATCATATATTTATTTTCATTTATAGAAGGAATAGGCATTGGACCACATAAATTTGAATGAATGAGTTCAAGTTTTATATGTGCTCTTGAATGTGAATCATGAAAATACTATTTGCTATGCTTTCCTAGAATGCAAGCATCGCATTGCTTAAGTTTCCTAAGAATTGTAGGCAAACAAGTAACATTATTTTTCTTCAACAAGTAGAGGTTGTCATAGTTCAAGTGGCCAAATATAGAACGCCATAAGAAACTTGATGGAAATGTACCTTCTTCATAATGAGAATTGTATGAGAAATTTTGTGCATGAGCAGAGGTACCCTGCAGCTTGAGAAGCCTTTCTTCTTCTATCCCTGTCATGACAAGTGAGTGTTATGAAGCTTTTCTCACCTCAAGCTTGCCATCAAACATAAGAATGGAGTGTCCTTGCTGGTGGATGTGTACCAAGGACAACAAGTTTCTCCTCAACTGTGGGAGCTATAGAACATGATGCAGAAGAGAGTTTGGAAGACCATGAAATCTAAGCATGATTGTGTGAAGCCCTAATGGCTTGAGTTTTGATTTGTTTGCAAAGTATAATTCTCTGTCAACATTTTTAGTAAATTCTTCAAAAAAATATTTTCTAAAAGTCATGTGGCAAGTTGCTCTTGAATCAAGCAACCAATCATTTTTCCAAGAAGCAAGTGAAGCATTAAATAAGTCTTCATTTACTCCAATATTACACTGTGCCACAAAATAGTGAGTAGATTCAGGTGCTTTACCTTTCTCTTTGTCATTAGTTTTACCTCTGGGTTGGTTCCTTTCTTGCTCAATTATGTCCCAAGGCAGCTTGCATGTGCATGCATCATGTGATCCATCTCTTTTACAGCGTATGCAGTGCAAATCTAACTTTTCTCCTTGAGAGTGTCTGCCTCCCATGTCTCTGAAATTTCTCCCTCTTCCTCTTCAACCACCTCTTTGTCTGGGAGAATCTTAAGCAATATTATTTTCTCTATGAGCAAGGCACATGGCCTCTTCAGAAGACTCAAGAGTTGTCTTCTTCCCGAAAGCTTTCACTCTTTCAACAATTTTTTTCACAAGGGAATCAAAGGTAATATCTTTGAGGTTGCCATTTACTTGCAATGACCCAAGATAATTTATGTAAGTGGGATAAAGTGCCCTGAGAAAAGCTATCAGAGGAATATCTAGGTCAACATTAGTGACTTTGACATCATGCATTATAGATTTTTCTTCTGATGCAAGAACAAGAGGATCATTATTTCGTAATTCAAGTGTGAAGAGTTTAATCATGAGTTGAACAACTTCAAGTGAAGAGTGTGAGTCGTAGAGTTCCTTAAGTTTTTGTAAGACCTCAAAATCATTTGAAAATGGTGAAATATGTTGACTCGCCTCTTCCCTTACTGATGTTTCAATCAGTGCATAGGCCTTTTTGTTCTTATTCTCCCAAATGGTGAACTACTTGTCTAAGGTAGGCTATTCTAGCTCTTTGTCTCCGTCTCCAACTCACACTCCTTTCCACAACTCATTGAAAATGAGGGTGTTTTTTATCTTCTAGTACCACTCAATATATTTATCCTTACGAGTGAGAACTACTCCCAAAATAGATATGATTGAATGCATTGTAAAATCTGTATACTGTGGAAAAAAATACTTCTGGTGCAAAATTTTACTCCTAAAAAAAAAATTATTCTGATATATGAAGACAGAGGTATTATGTGGGGAACGTGTTATACATATCATTTTACAAAGTGTAATACCATACACTACAATATCATTCAGTGTAATAGCATTCACCCTTCATTGCAATACCATTCATCGACTCTAATATTCAATGCCATATAAAATTCACTAGCTCATAGTCACTAAAAATAAACATACCATTCACGCAGGAGAGAAGGCTCTCACGCATAGGCCAAGTTTGTAGACAATAATAGCATTGGAGGAGGGGAAACATAGTGTGGGAGGAGAGGCCAACAACGTATCAATTGGAGCAGCGATCCCACAGAACATTATATCCCATGCAGCGTTATATTAACAAAGCGGTATATTGATACCATGGAGTAGTGGTCCCACGCAACGTTATATCCCACAAAGCGTTATATCAATAGAGCATTATATTAATGGAGAGAGTTATATTGATGCACTGTTTCTCTAAGCAGAGTGGTGTCGCGAGCAACTTATATGCAGCGGTGGAGGTGTGAGGGAACTAGTGTGTAGGGAAATGTAAAATGCAGTGAGAACCACAGTGTGGAGGGTCGAGGGTGGAGCGCTATCAAACTTTGATTTGTATAGGAGACCGGATCATGGAGAGGGCCATAGGGAATGATACTACCACAAATTGTATCAACGACAAAAGCTACTCTAGAAAAATCCACTGCATCTGTAATCTACTTTAATTCACTCCCATAGCACTACTCTAGCTACGTATGGCAACAACGATGGTTCCAACTATAAGGAGTATAATTAGCTATGGGTTATGATGCGTTCAGGCTGGTGTAAGTGTCAGAGATACTAGGCTAGCAAGAATCATCAGAACAATAGTGAGAAAGATGTCAGTCTGCATAGGATTTAGAAGGCAAAATAGGCAGAATAGGGAGTTACAAAGCAGAGGGAAGCCAAAAATGGCGCTAGCTTTGGTATCATGTCAGACCAGGAGGTAACTCCACAATATGAATTATTATATTCATTTAGGTTGTTCATTATTATATACAAGAGGGAGAGGTTGTTCATTTCATCTCCCAGTGACTCTTCATCTTTTCTATTATTTATTTACATTAATTACTATTGTTCAGCCAATCCCCATGATTAGGTGTCAACACATTATGATGGTGGAATTGTGTGAAAAGGTTCATCCTACCCTTGGCTCATGAGATAAAGAAAACTTTCACTGGTTAGGAGTGAAGGGAAATGTGAAGGATTTGTTTCATGATGGACAACTTGATTGGCTAATTGGTAAACTATCTTATTTGTAGATGTTCTTACATAAATGAAGTCCCACACTTCAAAACAATCATTTTACTAAATCAAAAAATACACATTGTTGTTCACGTCCTAGGATTGACAAGATATGTTTCTATCGCCAATGTTCCGAGCAAGTTGGGAATCTTGGTCAAAATTCATATTTTTGGTACTTTTATCAAGAACTTATGTTATTTCCATGCTCAGGGCATCACCTTCATTGTGTTTATTAGTGTTGGTGTTTATGAAGTTCATGAGGATCCCTAGTTTGTGTTGTCAATCATTTGTAGAACACCTTCCAACTCGAACTAGGCCTCAATTGCCTTTCAAGGTTCTTTCAACATTGTATTTGATCAACTCCTAAGAGCTGGGTCCCAAGTCTAAGTGAAAGAAAGATTTATGAACTCCCTTTATCTTGAAGAGGAATCAAAAGGGAAACCCATTTAAAGGGTGAAAAACTTTTCTAAATGATGTATGACCAAACCTTTTTATGTTTACATCTAGCTTTAGTGATTTTTAGGTTGCCTCATTCACATCTTTCTCCAAGTCTTCTCTGTAGTGGCATATTTTTCGTCAAAAACTTGTTATTCCTTTGTCTCCATAAAATACAAAAAATAATCTGGTGAGATATACCATATCTTCTTTAATGTTCTAGCTTTCTAATGTGGCTTAGTATATTTTCTAAGAACATTTACAGAACCAAATTGAATGCATGGCTATTCCTTTCTTTCTCTAGAAAACAAAAGAGAAAACCTAGTGAGTTGGTGAGACATATACCATACTTGATTTACTATTTCATCTTTCCAAATTGGCTTAGTACATACCATATCTGAAGGCATGGGAAACTCATTTAAAGGATGACACACTTTTCTAAATGATGTATGACCAAACCTTTTTCTGTTTACAACTTTACATCTAACTTTAGTCACTTTTAGGCCGGCTCATTCAGATCTTTCCCCAAATCTTCTCTGTAGTGGAATGCTTTTTTTCAAAAACTTGTTATTCCTTTCTTTCCATAAAAATAAATAAAAAATATGGTAAGATATACCATATATTCTTTAATGTTTTAACTTTCCAAAGTTGCTTAGTATATTTTCTAAAAACATCTACATATCTAAGATGAACGCATGGCTTTTCCTTTCATTCTATAGAATCCAAAAGAGAAACTTTGGTGACTTGGTGAGACATATACCATACTTGCTTTAATATTTCATCTTTCCAAATTGGCGTAGTATATACCACATTTGAAGGCATGGTTGTCCACAAATGTTGCTCAACTAGGTCCAAGCTTCCTTTGTAGTAAGACAACTATAGAAGGATGGGATATCATATCCTTTTCTTCAATATTGCAACCACTGCATTTGGATGCACCAATTACTAACTTTCCAAGTGCTAAATAGGACTCCTTAGAGAAAATTAAATAACGGCTAGATTTCATTAATTCTATGGAATTCATGTCCTTTTTCATCGGTGTATAGTAGAATCATATGATGCATAATGCCATTTCTTTTTGGTAACTATTCAACTGATACTAGGGCAATAATTAAAATATTGGAACAAAATTCCACCATGTAGCTTCTCAATATCGTCTTTAGATCCTTTACATTCTACCATTTTGTACTTTCATGCTACCTTCCTTTTGGGGTAATTGAGCTTTGATCATTTATGGAGAGATCTTGGCAAGGTATGTTTGTGTTAATCCACTAAATTTAGATTTTCATTCTTCTTACAAATTTTGTAAAACATAGTTGAGCCATGGATTATTGTAAACTTTAATAGTAGCTTAAGACTAATTTGAACATTTTGTGTAATTTCACATGCATAAGTTGATATTTATATGAGATATATCCATCACTTGAGTGTGTAAAGATGCTAAGCACCTATATATAGACAATCAATTCTAGATATGGTATCTATAGTATTAGGACCTTGGAATAATAATTGATAGTTCAATTCTAATAATGCATATGGCTTGTAACATAAAACAATATAGTTATAGCTATTGTCTATCTTTTCACATTGATACATAATCTAGATTATATGTTTACTTATCTGTACTAGGTGTATCACATCCTATCCTTAATGTTGGTCTCACATTCCTTACATATTTATTTCTAAAGGTTACTTTGATTGTTTGTTGCCTTGAAGGTTTTGTGTATAACACCTAGATAATATCTTGGTCTATCACTTCAAGATTATATTAGGGTGAAAATTTTCCTAGTTTCCTTATGTGCTAGCATTTGGAGCTCTAGAATAAGGAAAATACCTGAAACTATTTCTTAAATATGCAAATAAAACCAAGGCTTCCATTGCAAGCACCATTATCGATTTCCATATATTTATATATGTGAAGATAATTTATTCATCATGATACCTTATTAGTGGTAGGCTTAATGTCATGAATTATGCATTTTGAAATCTCATGGATTAGACATAAATCTATATACATACACATATAATTGTTTATTACAATTAATTACTCTAACTAGCATAGGAGTCTACAAGTTAAAACCATTATACATTTAGCACATGTAAAACTAGTGTATGGGTTGAAATTGAAGGGTTTATTTGGGCAATTACCAACCATTGCATCAATGTTATAATGTCAACTTATTCCATATGATTTGTAGAAATGGGAGGTGTGAAACATGAAGCCAAAAACGGGTTGTTCCCTTAATAAAACTAGGTTATTAACATTTGTAACGGAAATAAAAGCACACTCTAAAGATCCATATGGTTGTATAAAATATGTTCACACCAAAAACAAATTCAAAATCACTTAGCTCATATGTTACACCTCATGAAATCATATGGGTTTCTTTGTAAGCTTCAAGAACCTCTCTATTACAAATGCATATGAAGGTTGTTAGAATGTCATACACCCTCTATGTATTTAACATATTCATCACCACATGAATTAAACCATCAATAGTTATGCAGTAAGGAGCCATATCCATAATTTACACAGCTAGTTCTTCAAGGAATGGTGTTATAAAATGAGTAACCCAAGTGTAAAATAAAACCTAATTGAATTATAGCTATGCCATGGCCATGATATGGCCTCACCAATGTTGAAATTAGACTAATAATAATAATAATAATTTAGGAGGGGGTGTTACAGGTATGGTACAAGATATTCAATAATTTTTTCTATTATTATCTTATGATATCTATGTGATGGAGCTATGATAATATTCACAAACCATTTTTAAATAGTTTTATAATCTACAATTATGATATATCCTTTCATATGTGCCATGGTCTAAGGTTTAGAATGTTGATCACTTTAATGTAGGGCTTGCGTTTTTGGTGAGCTACATTTCCATGGAAATATTTTCTTAAATATCCTATAGCTTCTCTACGCTGAGACTGTTATATTGTGTAAGCTAGTTGAGATTGACGATAACTTGAATTAGTTACCATTTTATTGTAGAAGTTGAGGTCAATTATTTTCCTTTCAAATTACAAATGTGGAGATTGTTTTCATGTTGATTCTTAACCCAATAATGATAACCTAATTCATGGTGGTGAATTCCTGTTATGAGTCCATTGTGAAAAATTTTCACAATTTGTGATTAAGAAGATTAAGCACTTGTGAATTACAATTGTAATTTGAACTAAAGCTTCTAGTAAATTTTCATTTTCCAATGGTGTATGTACATCATAAGAAACATTCACAATAGAATACAAGGAACAATTGGGTACCTAATTCATATGCATTAAAGATTGCTTCTACTACTTAATGTGAATTACAAGCACAAACTTAGTTTGATCTCCAATATATCTCAAACCAAATTTTCATTCTATTATTTTAGTACTGTCATATGTTATTGTATCATACCTCATTTTATAGTTAGACTTGTAACTAAAATATGCATTGTGGTATGGAATTAATACTGAGATGTAATATATATTTTTTTCAAGAGTGCTATAGATAATGACCCTAGACATGATGATCCAAACTATGAACATACATTAGATATAGGAGATGATGATGATGACGATGCTGAGAGTGTTGGTGATGATTATGAAAATGGTGATAGCACTGGTGATGATGATATGGATGAAACAGATCATGATGATCAAGGTGATGATCACGTTACTGATCATGAGGATGATATTGGTGGTGCTAACTAATGATATCTTGATGATATTGGAAATTCGTATTTTCAAATGGATGCTATGAATTTACCGTAAAATAATGATATCTATGACAAATTTTGATTTGGTTACCATACATTGAATTTTAGTTGATTTGATTAAATATGATGATGAAATTATCATTATTATCTTGTTATTTTATGTATATATTGAAAATTATCAACATTAATTTGATGGAGAATTATTGTGTATGATGATATTAGTATATTTGGATGGATGTTGTCAATTTACCTTAGAATAATGATATTCATGAAAGATTTTGATGTGGTAATCACACATTTGAATTTTAGTTTATTTCATTAAAGATGATGATTATATTATTAATATTATCTTGTTACTTTATATATGTGTTGAAAATTGTAAATTTCTTCTATGGAGAATCATTATGTAGGATTATATTACTATTTTTTTATTAATGTTGTGAATTTACCTTGGAATAATGATATTTGTGATTGATATTTATTTGGTAGTAATATATCTATATTGAAAATTGTTAATTATTTTTTGATGGAGAATTATTATATATCATGATATTGCTATTTTTTTGAATGGGTTTCATTAGTTTCCCTTAAATTTCCTCTCAAACACTATATTATCAATTTGAATTATCATATTTTTTTAATGATATTTAGAAACTGTAATATACTTCACTATGTAATTAAAATTAGCTAA
Source organism: Pinus taeda (assembly GCA_000404065.3). NCBI lineage: Eukaryota > Viridiplantae > Streptophyta > Pinopsida > Pinales > Pinaceae > Pinus > Pinus taeda. Next base: position 333,120 of record APFE030641032.1, on the reverse strand, counting down.
AGAACCCATAAGGGGGATCATAAATGGAAAGAGAAGTACACTATAAACAAGAAGCCAAATGTGGATGTAAATGTGGTGTAACCATATATGAAAAATTGGGAGTAGAATTGGATGTTAAAATAGGCTTCAAAAGAAGATGCAAACAAGGACATAAAAAGGGGTTTCAAACTAGAAGTAAAAAACGGTGTAACACTAGACAAAAAAAAGTGAATCAAACATGGCACACAAAAGGATACCAAATTGGGCACAAGCAACGACCCCAAAATTGACACCAAACTAGATACAAAAAAGTACAAAAAAATATACATAAAATTGGATACAAAAGAGGATGCTATGTTGGGTGCTAAAAATAAGCAAAAAAGGATGAAAATTTAGATGCCAAATGAGGATTGAAAGAATGGTGTAAAATTGGGCACAAAAGAGGATGTAAGAAAAGACACAAAAAAAATATTCAAAATGGGGATAAGAAAAGGGTGAAACTGATAACAGAATACTAGATGCTAAAAATAATGCATAACTAGATGCAAATTTAGACTCAACCTAGGTGCAAAATGAGATGTTAATGTGGACACAAAATGAGACAGAAAAAATGATGCAAATTTGGATGTTGAAAAGGATGATAAATTAAACAACAAAAATGATGCAAAAATGGATGTAAAAAATTGCGCAAAATTGGACACATAAGTAGGCACAGAAAATGGTGTAAAAATGGGCATGAGAATGGCTTAGAATTGGATGCAAATTGAGATGAAACGTTGTACGCAAAATGAGGTGCAAAAAGTGATTAAAAAAGAATGCAAAAGTATATGTAAAAAATGGCTCAAAATTCAATGTAACACTAGACACAAAATGAGATGCAAAGATAGACACAACACATGGTTCAACACAGGATACAAATCTAGATGAAACTTTGGGTGCTCAAAAGGATGTGAAATTGGATGTAATAAATGATGCAAAATATGGTGCAGAAAAGGGAGGCAAATAAAATGCAAAATTTGATGTGAAAAGTGGTGCAAAACAATATGCAAAAGTGGATGTAAAAAGTGGTGCAAAAAATACGCAAAAATGGATGCAAAATTTATTGATAAATCATATTCAATATATGGTGCAAAATTAGATGCAAAAAATGGTGTAAGAATAGGTACAAAATTAGAAGAAACAATTGTTGTAAGAGAACTTGAAAAAAATGGCACAAACTAGATGGAAAAAATGGTGATAAATAAAATTCAAAATATGGTGCAAAAGAAAATGCAAATGCTGGCACAAAACTAGAAGCAAATAATGACACAAAACTAGAAGAAAAAAAGACACAAAATCATATGCAAAAATTGGCACATAACTAGAAGCAAATCATGGCATAAAACTAGACGTAAATCCTGGTGAAAATTTTGAAGAAAAAGTTGTCATAAAATAAGGTGCAAAAATAGATGCAAAAGGTGGTGCAAAATTAGAGAGAAAACAAGGCGAAAAACTATATGAAAATTCTGATACAAGAAAGGATGCAAAATTTGGTGTAAGGAAATATGCAATCTATTGCACAAAAGATGATGCTTCAAAAATTGTACAATAAAGTCAAATTTAGCACGAGGATTGATCTAAAAGTGAGATATTAAATCAATATTAAGGTATTATAGACTCATGTGAAGGAATGCCTATATTATTTAGTGCAATGGAGCGAAAATATTGCAAATAATGTAGACAAGGAACACTTATATAACATAATAAACATATAGATCAACATAGTAAATAATCAAGGAGTTCACCAGACTTCCTGGATACATCTCCTGGTCCAACTTTGAGTGTCGACCTCTATATTATATCTTCAAAAATAGATTTTACAAGAGTGAGATCAATCGATCCATAACACAACATCAGTGATATTACATACGGATTTCACTCGAAAACCTCAAGTCTAAAGAGTACACAAAATCTCCCTCTTAGTGCCTCTCATCAACTGCTTGTAGTTGTGCTTTCTCTAACTCTTGGTCTCTATTCTATCTCTGACCTTCTCTATCCAATTGTGCTTCCATTGAATGGCTTTTAAGCCTATTGTCATTGTCTATTTTCATTCCTTTTTAGTGTGGACACGTTTTGTTAAAAACACTTAAGGCACACGAACAATACCTTTTAGAAACAGAAGGATCAACGGGCATGGGGAAACTGACCATTCAGTATTCCTCCACAAAAATCCTCGGATATTATACATATTTGGCCATATTTCATTTTATCGGAAATACAAAGAAATACATGAAAAAACCAGCCAAATGGACTAAGTCGAATCTCAAAGTAAAATAGACTCACATCTATAACATCGTTGGGTCCGCAAAACATCGTTCATCATCCACCATTGATCCATGATCTCCCAATCCAATATCTGATAGACATTTAGGGTGGCCTACGTGCACAAAGATTACCCGCCTGAAAGAGTGGTTTTCTCTCTCCTTGTTGCGTGCTATGTGTCGGTCAGTGTATGGGATCATGCGGGGCCCATCCAATATCACTTAGCACCTCAAGCCCGCCCGATATACCATTTTCCGCGAAACCCAAATAACATAGCATTGCATTCACAAATCCTTTTGGGTGCTTTTTCTAGTGCCATATACCATGTCTCCTTTGTATTTTGGTTTTATAATGGAAATACAACAATACAAATAAAAACCTCAACAAATACTTTTATATCGGAACTCAAATTCTATAGGACCATGTTTAGAAACCTTTCGGGTCGGCTATTTATCGCATGTTGCAATATCACATTGTATGTGTCCAAACATCAATATACGGGAAAATACAAAGAAATCCACAAAAGCCAGACTTCAAATATATGTCAATCGCGTCCATAATTCCTATTAGGTTTGGCCTTTATTGCTATTACAAATCACGGGCTATGGGTCTTTGCCCCTTTATATTGTTGTGATGCAATATATCACAATCACACATTTCATAGTCTTAAGGCCTTTGGTAAGTAATTCCCTGGAAACCTATGACGCGATGGTGTAATCGCAGCCATTGATCTACGAGCTCAATCAATGGTTCACGATGTGTCACCAATCACAGTCGCATTTCAACACAGATCATCCCTAATACACTCCATCGATGCAATATCATCGAACCCTCTGATGAGATCCGCCAATTTGATCTAGACCATTGCTCGGTCCAATCCAACGACTCTAATTCAATGATACTTCAACCTTCACTTTACTCTATTTTCTGCCATTCTTCATGGTTTTTCTTCTGTGATAGTTTTTTATGATAGTATTAAAGACTTAGACTTAGAGGTTTTAGGATCCATTTTGGATAACACCATCCCACTCAAAAGCTTTTGGACCACTAAAAGTTGGTTTTTAGGCATTGATCAAGTGAGGATACAACTCCCTCACTTAAAACTTCTATCCATCATGCTTTGCTTGGATTTGAACCTTTGAGCCCTACTCTTAGGTACTCAACATCCCCTCGATGCATAGTTCTCACCTTCCTGTCCAGAACTATGTCTTCCTATAACTCATTGAGGTATTCAGGCAACATATCCTCAATAGAAGGCAACTTACTTTTCTCTTCGAGATCTTCAATCATTGATTGTTGATACAATCTCAAGTTTTCTACGTTAACAACAGAATAGATCTGCATATAAGCTGGAAGATCAAGGGAAAAGGCATTTTAACCAATTTTATCATCCATCTTGAAAGGCCCATACCTTATTAGCTTTAGATTCTTACCTTGACCTTGCATTCTGTCTTTGTTGATGTACAGCCAGACTTGATCACCAACTTGAAAACTATGTTGAGCTCAATTCTTGTCATGTATTGCCTCGTACTTAGCTTGACTTCTTTCCAGTTGTTCCTATACTACCTAGTGAATTTCTTGGACTTCTCTAATGAACTTGGTTGCTTTGTCCAGATCACTGTGTCCATCAATGAGTATGTATTTACCAAAGATAAAATCCACGCGAGACTTAGGTATTGAAACAAAAGAAGTATCAAAAGGATATCTCTGAGTAGAAGAGTGCTTGGCATGGTTGTAAGCATGATGCACATAACACAAGTGCTCATCCCAAAGCCTGGAATGCTTGCTACAATAGTCTATGAGAAACTGGACCACTGTTTTGTTGACCACTTCTGTCTAACCATCTGTTTGTAGATGAAATGTTGTGCTCTTCTTCAACCTAGTCTCCATCAACTCCCATAGATTTGACGAAAACTTCCTAATAAATTGAGAATCTCGATCAGATATAATAGAAGTGGGTAAACCAAAATGAACCCATACATTATGAAAGAACAACTTTTTTGTTTGTTCAGTTGTAACCTACTTGTCACAAGGTATCAAAATACATATTTTACTGAGCCTATCTACAACAACATACAAATAATCATGACCTTTCCTAGATTTTGACAATCCCCCAACAAAATCCATGGAAACACTTTCCCAAGGATGAGAAGGAACTGGAAGTGGAGTGTACAAGAATAATCTTTGATTACATGGTTTGCTTGTAGCACACATAGTACACCATTTGATATATCTAGAAATGGTCTCATGCGTTCTTGGCCAATAACAGAACTTTTGCAATTGTGCAACTGTTTTACTTATACCCAAATGACCGGATATGAGAGAAGTGTGTGCTTCTCGGATTATGATAACTCTTTCAGTTTGTGGAATGCATAAATTTCCGAAACGATATGATTTGGTCCTTTACATAATAATTGAATTCTTCTACCTATTTGACATGGCTTAAAGTTGCATATACATCATTAAAATCTACATCTTGAGCATATTGTTCCATGTAACTTTCATGCATTACTGCGTTATGCTTAAGTATAGTAGATGCATTTATGATTGGTCTTGATAACATGTCTACAAGCTTATCGTGTATACCCTTCTTATATTTGATGAAAAGATGAAATTGTTGTAGAAAACACATCCACCTATAATGTCTTGATTGCTGCAACTTAGTTTGTGAGTGAAAATATTGAAGTGGTTGATGATTTGTATGTATGGTTGTTTCTTTAACCATTAGGTAATGTTTCCACTTTTTCACACTTTGTACTAATGCATACAATTCTTTATCATATGTGGGATAATTAACTACTGCATAAGTAAATGTCTCAAAGTGATAGCATATGGGTTTCCATGTTGCATCAACACTGCTCCCATGGGATAGTCACTGGCATCTATTTCAATCTCAAATGGATGTTGAAGATCTGGCAGTGCTAGTACTCGTGTTGCACTAATTTTCTCTTTTAAGATATTGAAGATTTTCTATTGTTTTCCTCCCCACTTAAACACATGCTTCATTGTTGTTAAAGCATGTAATTGAGCTAAAATCAAGAAAAGTTAGTAATAAGCATTCTCCAGTGTTGTACTATCCATAGGAAACTCGTTACCTCTGTAGCAGATTTGGGTTTAGGCTAGTTCACAATGACTTCAACCTTAGAGGGATCTATCTTCAATTCACCGCCCCCTACAATATGACCGAAATAAATTAAATATGTTTTGTCAAATTCACATTTTGACAGTTTTATGTAGATATTTTCTCTTTTTAAAACATCTAAAGTCTGCTTTACATGCTTTACATGGTCTTCCCATGTCTTACTAAAAACAAGAATGTCATCTAAATAAATAATTACAAAGTCATCAATAAAATGTTTGAGTACATCATTCATAACTCTCATAAATGTAGCAGGAGCATTATTTAAGACAAAAGGCATAACCAACCATTCATAAAGTCCTTGCTTTCTTTTGAAAGTAGTCTTCCATGCATCCTGTTCTGCAACTTTGTCCTAATGATAACCACTTCACAAGTCTAACTTAGAAAACTAAACTGCTTCTTTCAATTGATCTAATAAATAATCAATACGAGGAAGAGGATAACGATTCTTGATCATTATTTTATTTAGTGCCCTATAATCATTGGACATTCTCCATGAACCATATTTCTTTCTCACTAGCACAATTGGAGATCCACATGGTGATGTGCTTGGTCATATAAACCATTTATTGAGAAACTCCTATACCTACTTCTTTATCTCTGCATTCTCTAAAGCTGACAACATGTACATTCCAATTTTAGGTAATGGAGCATCTTGCTGCAAATAAATATCATGTACTATTTCTTGCTTGGGTGGTAGAACCTTTGGTTCTTGAAATAGAACAACATACTCTGAAACAACTTTAACTAGATCAGCTTTCTATTTAGAATCACAGCCTTCAAATACATTGGTTTTATCAGGGTCCTTTTCCTTTACAACCATTAGTAAAAATTTCTTACCTAAATTCACAATTCTTTTCATCGATCCTGAATTTATGAGAGAATAGTTAACTTTGAGTTTATGAGCACTTACAATATATTCCATCCCATCTTTAGTGAGTTGATACTTATTTTCAGCTCTATAGAAAGTATCTTTCCTATCATACAAGTATGGACTTCCCAAAACAATACCACATATATTCAATGGAACTATATCTAACTCAACCTCATCTCCAAATTTTGATCCAATAGCAAACCTAAGTTTACATTGTCTCGTTACTTGTAGCTTTGTTTTATCACACACCCAACCTAATGGATATGGCTTCTCATGAGGTTTTGTTTGTAATGCCAAATTATTTACAATTGTTTCAGAAATAAAATTTACTTGTGATCCACAATCAAACAAAGTATCAATCTTATTGTGCTTGGAAATTACTCTAATATGAAAAAGCTCATTTTTTCCCTCTCGTTACTTTCATTGTTAACAGATTGTGTAAAATTACTTGTAGATGATTTAGAATATTTACCTTTAATACATGTGGTTGTAATTGTTGCTTCATTGCCTAAATCTGATCCCAAGTCCTACTAAGTAGCTGCAAAATTATTTTTCTTCCTTCCACCAGACTTCTTAGGTTTCAATTTTGGATGCAAAAACTAGTAGTGTGCCTCATCGTGTCCTTCTTTCTCACAATGAGTGCATGAAGGTTTAACCTTCTTCACAGTGTTTGTTTTCCTCTCATTCCATTTAACTTTTTTCTTTTCCTTGCTCTTACTTACAAAATATTTAGATGATCCCCCAACCTCTGGATTTGCATTCTTACCTCTAGCTTCTAGATGTGTTGCTTGTTGCTTGAACTGATACATCATCTAAGCTAGTGAGATTAAACATGAGTATAGTATGCTTTTAATAACCATGTAGACCACCTATATACTTCAATAAAGTCTCAGGTGAGTCCAAGGATATACCTAGAGTTAAAGCTCTTTTCCTGAATTCTTGAGTATAACTTTGTACACTCTGACCCTTCAACTAACGAAGAGTTTGCCAACTCATCATTTCCTGCTACATGTAAGCTAAAGGATAGAATTTATTTTTGATAGCATAAACAAATTCATCCTAGGTAGAAATGATTTTACCATGTTTTTGGAGATCAGCTTGTGTCATGCCTTCCCACCATACTAGTTCAGTTCCTCCAAGTAGAAGGTTAGCCAACTGAATCTTCCTCCTTTATGAATGTTCTACACCCTGCAATATACATCAATATATCTTATCCAATTATCTGACTTTTCTACATTAAGTTCTCCATCATAAATTGGCAAATCAAACTTCACATCTAATTTAATGAAAGAAGTTTTCTTCTTTTTCTTATCAAGGCTAGTTTTATGCAAAGAAGATGATGAGGATGATGAAGGTGATGATGGAGGAGATGGTGGAGGAGTCATCCCTCCTTTTCCTTTGCCTTCTGGAGAGGCAACTAGAAAAGGTTTCTTTGCTCCTTTTTCTGTTTTGGGTGTTGAAGTGATTTCACCTCAACCCTTCTTAAACTCTAGGTACATCTCTTCCACCATGGCTCACATGGCCATAAAAATTTCCATGAACTGAGATTATGATCCCATTCGATCTTCTTTTTCCATTCTCCTCTGAGAATAGACTCTTCCAACCTCTGCATTAGCCTCAACAAGTTCTCCTTCTCCTAGTCTGAGCTTTAATCTAGTTGTTCCAAATCCAGCACAAGATTGGCTAAGCTTAACAAAACCTTATGCTATGATACCACTTGATTGGAAAATGAGATCTTAAATCAATATTAAGGTATTACAGACTCATGTGCAGGAATGTCTATATTATTTAGCACAATGAATCAAAAAGATTGTGAATAATATAGACAAGGAGCAATTATATAACATAATAAACACACACATCAACACAGTAAATAATCAAGGAGTTCACCAAACTTCGTGGCTATGTCTGCTAGTCCAACTTTCAATGTTGACCTCTATATTATGTCCTCAAAAACATAGTTTACAAGAGTGTGCTCAATTGGAGCAATAACACAAAAACAATGATATTACATAGTCATTTCACTCGAAAACCTTGAGTCTAAAGAGTACACAGACTCTCCCTCTTAGTGCCTCTCATCAACTACACATAGCTGCATTTTGTTTGACTCTTTGTCTCTCTTCTGTATCTAACCTTTTGTGTCCAACTGTGCTTCCATTGAGTGCATTTAAAGCTTATCGACACTATCTATTTTCGTTCCTTTTCAGTGTGGACATGTTTTGTTAAAAACACATAAGGCACACTAATAGTTCCTTCTAGAAATGGAAGGATCGGCGAGCGTGAGGAAACTAACCGTTCAGTCTTCCTCTGCACAAATCCCTCAATATCATACATATTTTGCATTATTTCATTTTATATAAAATATAAAGAAATACATGAAAAAACTCGCCAAAAGGGCTATGCCGAATCTCAAAGGAAAATAGACTCGCATCTATAACATCACTGGGTTCGCAAAAAAACTCGTTCATCATCCACCGTTGATCCACGATCTCCCAATCCAACGACTCATAGCCATTTTGAGTGTCCTACATGCACAGATTTTACCCTCCCAAAAAAACAGTTTTCTCTCTCCTTGCTGTGTGTTACGTGTCGGTGAGTGTATGGGATGTGGCGAAGCCCGTCCAATACCACTTACCACCTGAAGCCCGCCAAATATACCATTTATCGCGGAACCCAAATTACATAACATTACATTCATAAATACTTTTGGGTTCGTGCTATAACACCATATGCCATGTCTCCTTTGTATTTTTGTTTTATAACAGAAATACACCAATACACAGAAAAAGCCCGACAAACACTTTTATATCGGAAGTCAAATTCTATAGGGTTATGTTTATAAACCTTTCAAGTCCGCCATTTATCGCATGTAGCAATATTGCATTGTATGTGGCCAAACATCAATATATGGCCACATCAATATATGGGAAAATATAAAGAAAGCCACAAAAATCAAACTTCAAATATATTTCAATTGCGTCCATAATTCCTATTGAGTTTGGCCTTTATTGCTATTGGAAATCACACGGGCTATGGGTCTTCGTCCCTTTGTATTATTGCGATGTGATATATCGCAATCGTGTATCGCATGGTCTTTGGGCCTTTGTTAAGTCCTTCCCTTGGAAATCTAAGATGTGATGGTGTAATCGCAGCTGTTGACTTGTGTTCTCAATCAATGATTTGCGTTGTGTCACCAATCGCAGTCGAATTTCCCCTCGGGTCGTCCCCGATACACTCCGTCGATGCGATATCACCAAACCCTTAGATGCAATCCACCGATTTGATCTGGACCATTGATCGGTTCGATCGAATGGCTCTAATTCTACGATACTTCAACCTTCGCTTTACTTTGTTTTCTGCCATTCATCATAGTTTTTCTACTACAATAGTGTTTTCCAATAATATTAAGAGTTATACTTAGAGGTTTTAGGATCCATTTTGGATCAAGGATGCACATCCCAATTGGAAAAAAAGTGAACTAAAATATGGTGTTGAATCCGGTGCACATTTCCTGTTTTGTTTTAGTGTAACTATGTCAAGGTATAAGGGTTTTCATATGCCATTGTGGTTGTTGGTTAGGCACATTATGCAAAAACATTTGGGTAAAATATTAATTTGACCATTCCCCTACACTAAAGTGACAAAATTAAGAATGTATGTGCCTCCTTGAAATGCCTTATAATCTTCATATTTTGAAGGACACTTGTTATTGAACATTACCTTCCATTGGTGGATGATTTTATTGTTGCATGTCTTCATGGCACTAAGGGCCAAGGTGTGATAGATGTTATTTTGGGAGATTATATTTTTCAAGGGAAACTTCCAAGAACATGGTTCAAGAGATTTCATCATTTGCCCATGAATGTAGGAGACAAGAATTATGTTTTGTTGCTTCCTCTCAGTTTCAAATTGGTCTAAATATGGGGTACAATGGGGAACAATAACTATATCTTCAGTTTACCTTGTATTTGGATTGATTTGAATGTCGGGGACAAGCATTAATCCCCTATTTCCCTTGGGTTTGAGATTAACCACAATAGCCACTGAAAATCTCAGTAATTTAGGCTTGCCCATCTCTTACTTAAAAGAGTGAATGCATTTTCTATCAAATTATGCTAGGTTGTGACAGATGTTATAGGTAAGATTCCAAGAATATTGTTCAAGATTGTTGATCAACTGCATATTAATGTGTGGGTCAATAACACTATGATCTGCAATTTCATTTGGGTTTGGATTCACCACAACAGTATCTAAAAATTAGAAGTAATTTAGGCTTGCACATTTCTTATTTAAATGAATGAATGGAATTTGTTAACAAAATATGATCCTGGTATTGAGATTACCATAAACAACACCCATTTTGATAAGTAAGCCACTTTTCTGATTGTGTTTAAACAGGACATCACCATGACAACCACTCCAATACTTTGACAAGTGGGAAAGATCTATGATAGTGTCTGCCTAACATATCAAAGCCAAATAAAAACACCACAATATTTGAACGTAGACAACGTTTCTCTCTTTTGACGCATCAGATTATTTTCCTGTACAACCTTTTTTTTCATATTAATAAATGTAAATAATTTATAGCTTTACTGTTTAGTAGCCTTCACATGAACAAGGTCTGAAAACAAAAATTATAATATCACTGGTTCTAAATTATAAGCCAACATTCTAAAAATTTTCACAAAGGAAAAGTTGTTGTTCCTTCTTATCATGAAAATTCAGATATCAATTCTTCAGATTTTTTTTCCTCAATATACCTTTGATTCTCAAAATAAAGAAAACTAATATGCAGACCCCAAAACACAGAAATATAACGATTTATTTTCTTTGTCTTCAACACCTCCCTGAGATAGGGTCAGAACAATCAATTTTGGGCCCAAATTAAAAGTAAGTAATAGCCCAAAATCAATGAATCCTAAAGTAAGTTGGAATTCGGATAATGTGTATTTATCATAGGCAAGCTATTCAAATTCCTAGTAGTTGAGAAGCATGCATGTAATGATGTTTCTTCGTTTTCACTATAATCAATACACCTTCCACACTCGTCAGTGTGCAATATAAAATGTGCGAGCCCAACGCTCTTTGACTGCCTGCTCTTTTTTCTTTTGACAACTTTCCTTCGTGTAGTCATAAACAGGCTTTGCATTTCCACATTTAGGGTAAGCTTCAATATCAATTGAATTATTATCATCATATGGAAGTGAATAATAACAAACATTAGGATAAAACTGTGGTTTCATTGAATGAGACTTCCACTGTAAACCACCGCCAAAAAATTAATTCAAATTCTGAAAGTGCTCCCTTGTTATACCAAAAACACCACAAATTCTCAACTACTTCAATCTTCATATGATGCATTCTCTGTGTGTTTTGACATTTTTTACAATGCCGTCGACAGTAAACCTTGTGTAGCTTGGCAAACATAACTGCAAAGCCCAGAAAAAAGTGCACCATATACACACAATGCCAGAGTATGAGGTACCAAGAGAAAATGATATTTCACGCAAAAAAAAATTAAATTAACAAGCATAACTTGAGCAAGTGTAAGATAACAATATAATTAGATCAAGAAAACCTGTTACACTTGATAATGAAAAGGAAAGTTGACAATCAGTTGACAATATGGTTTTTAAAATAATGGACAATCAGAACAAGAGAACAAGCTACAAGTAGTAGCTACCATGCAACATCACTTTATGTGGCAACGATAAACGCTATATCCATTTCTAGCATGGGTGTCAAACCCCCTACCTGTAAGGCACATGCTAAACATTGTTGTGTCGGTTGAAGTAGTTCAAACCATGGAAGACGTCTTGCAAAGAATTCATATTGAGGGAGAAAACTTAAATGTTCTATCAATTAGACGGGTGGGCAGAGAATAACTAAATTTGACCCTACTTTATTTTCTAGTCTCTTACCCCAAAAGTACCATGTTCACAACATTTGTAAATGCCTCTATCCAGATAAAGAATGTTGAACTTCTTGGTGATTTGATTAATTCAATAAACATATAGGTGGGGGTAAAACATGTCGTTCAAGTTATTAATGGTGGTCATTGAAAATGTAGCCAACTATGTGATTTGTCAGTTTTTGTTGGAGAGACGCCCCCTATATTATAGATACCCTATGTCAACCATTGCACAAAACTCATGTTAGAGAACTCGAAAACCTTTCTGGGTCCGAGAAAAATTATAGAAGGCTCAGTAAATACCTGAATATATCTACAATCATACCAAGGCGTCTAGCATGATGAGGGCTCAAAGTAAAAGAAACAAACTAGTTAACACTCTCGTCACAGGATTGCAGAAATATCAGTTCCCTGAAATGTATTGTTTCATAAATACTACGTCTAAAGATGTTAACGGCATGTCACTAGACAAATTTTGTATATAGTAAGATAATTGATGTCATTCAAATCATCATGCTTATACTTTATTAATGGTTAAACGAATTGATTTAATTGTCTATGTGGGAAGATTTCAGTCAAAACCAAACCCATGCATTCGTCTACAAGCATTTTCTGAAGATGAATAGTGTGTCTCGAAAAACTGATGATATAAACTTATTTTCCTCTATAAGACCGTTTCTAATGGCTAGAATTTAGCTTGAATCCCGAATTGAGGAACTATCTTTTATGACTTTCAGAAGTTTGAAAGCTGATAATTTTCTGCAATATTTTGCAAATTGAGGTCTGTCGCACTCTCTTAATGTTTCATACTGATAACAAAATATATTTTCATTTTTCAGATAGAATAAAAAATCGAAATGCAATGAATTGATTTTCTAAGGTGATTATGCTCTCGAGAGACAAGTGGGATATACATATTCCATTATATTTAGTGTAATGTATGAAAATATTACTACATCATCGTGAATTAATCTTATAATATTGTTTAACCATGACTAACTATAAGAACAGACTACTTATTCTAGATATCAAACCACATGCAAATAAGCTCTACAAACATTGACATATACAAAGCAACACGAAGCACAATCGAGGAGCTAACATATTGAAGTGACCACCACAAGTACTTAATTGTCTTGTTGTTAAAGAGGGGAATATTTAAAACTATGGCCCGTTTAAGCAATCTAAAATAAAATGATCACCTGAAGTTATGAGATATCCTTACCAACATAAAATAGGTGGAATTATAAAAATAAATGTGCCATTTTAGTCATCTGAAGATAATTTCAATACCTGAAAGAATTAAAATGAGTCATGCATTGTGCATTTGCGGGGATTAAGAACTATTTCATCAATGCAAAAAAACATTTAAACTTAATAGTATTCTTCAGTGAAAAATAGTATTTTCATTTTGAGAAACTCATATCCGTTTCCTAGGATTTGAATTTTTAATGAGTCATGCATTGTCCATTTGCGGGGCTTAAGAACTATTTTATGAATGCAAAAAAACATTTAAACTTGAATTGTATTCTTCAGTGAAAAATAGTATTTTCTTTTTGAGAAACTCATATCCGTTTCCTAGGATTTGAATTTTTTTTGAATTTTTTGTTACTCAAGTTGTTATAGCAGAAGTTAATTTGAGATATAAATATTATCCTTTCAATCATTTTAATTAAATTGATTTTTTTGTAAGAACCTTGTTTCTTTGTTGTAAAAAAATAATATCCTATAAAATAGGTATGCCCTAATAATAAGGGGGTTGAATAGATGTTAAGCCATTGTCCATGATTCAATTCTCTTTGTGGTTTGCACCACAAATATCTCACAAGCTTTGTCAAATAAATCCAGATACAAGTTCTTGGGTATTTTGGGAGAATAAATACCCTCATTCTCATCATCTAAGTAGAAGTAATGTTTTATAAGATTCTTCCTTACTGATAAAGTTTGTCATAGTGTTCTAACTTATTACATGTAAATTTGACTCTTTCATAGTCTACGGACTAAAATAGTTAAATGGTTCAAATAAAGTTAGTCAAATGATTGTAATCCATCCTTGGTGGTCACACTAGGGTTTGAGCTAGAGATTAACTATGTCCTATTTATGTAAGTGAGTTTAAGAGAGAAAGGATTGGAGGAACTTGACCATGCAACACAAATCTCTTGAATGCCTCATGGGATCTCTTAAATTTTTTGTAGGATAGTGGAAATTTCAAAGATGGAATGTAGACTGGGACATGTGACCTAGTGGATGGACATGATACATGGTCAAGCTATGTAACAAATAGATTTGATAGTAAAAATAATGGCTTTAAAGTGATTTTCCCTTTCACTACCCTTGTTTACCACTATAAAATTATGGCTTGTATTTGATGGGTATGTGATAATGATTTGTTTATGCTTCTTCTATGTTCTTGTTCCTTCTTATAATATGCACTACACAAATGCTTTAGCTATGGGCACCGACTAGGTTAATTATTAAGACAATGATAAAAATCTTAATTGTGATAGAGCATGTAGGCTTCATTGTAGTTAAGGTTTAAGACTTCAAATAGTTTTGTACAACATAATGAGTGTCCTTAGAATTTATTGTCTAACATGAAATACACTCTTTACAGTGTGGCCTCTCAAGTCTCTTTCTTGAAGCCTAAATAGGGATGACCTAAAAGGGGGAAAGGGTTATCCTGTCAAACCAATGAGCCTAAGCCCTACCTATTTAAGTATGAGATAATAAGCACTCACTTTCCAATGCTAAAAAGGGACACACACACACCCACCCACACACATATACAAATTCAACTATGGAAGTACATTCCATCTTGAAGCTATGTGATGAAAAATGAGAAATGGGAAAAGAAATAAGAAATTAAAATGGGATGAGAAACAGATTTTGAAGGTTTCGCATTCAAGAAATGAGGAGAGAGAAAAAGCAATAAATATATGAAAAACAGAAAACAAAGATTCATCATCAGCATTCATACCATACATCCAACAACTTTGAAACTGAATAAGGAAAATTTAACATAGGATGTTGACATTTCTTTGACGGAAAGGATTGCACCACCAATTGATGCATGGAATGTTGTGTAAACACCAACAACAACACCACATGTGAAAATATCACACTTATCTTGATCATTTTTGAACTACCTCAATCATCTCCATGTTAGATATAATATTTTGAATCAACTTGACTGAGAAGAGGTGTTATGCAAGACCTAGTGTGTGTCATGGGACCTTCTTCCCTAGCTCTGATCTAATGGACACAACACATATACATATACTTCGAAATACGTGGTCACACCCTATATTTAATAAACATTTAAAACTAATGAAACACTCAAGAGGTTACATTCAAAATTTTGCATATGCAGCGACTCACCAACATTGTTGCTATTCATTTGGACATTTTCCACAATACCACTGTGTAAAATCATAAAATCTCTTACACTTCAGTTGCATTTTTCATGAGGAATTGAATAGAGGACTGTGCTTTTGTTCTACTATTCATAGACCTTAACAATTCATGGGATTTTAATTGTGCTTGATATGTACATACCTTAACAAAAAAGGTATTTGGAACTAGAAATGTAGGAAGATCAACCCCATTCAGGTAACCCATAATTTTTGGCACACTGACCCCTGATGGTGTTGGTGCAATATTAGTAATCATTGTCACCAATAAATTTAATGCTAGATTAACACCTATAACAACTAAAAAGGCTAATAGATACTTGCATTCAAACACATTTCAACCATATGTCAAGAAACTAAAATTGAGCACTACTATTATTGTAGTCAACAACAACTCATCATCAAGTAGTAGAAATTCAATAGAAGCAAATGAATTGATAGGTCCAGAAGATTGCATTAATTCACCAACATTTGTTCCCCTCTATGTAACATTGCATTGAATCTAAATGGTTTGGGTGCTTGGCTTATCCACATCATAAAACTAAGATTATCATAATAGTGATATTTATTGTACCATTTACATTAATAATTATACAAATATATACCTAATAATAGTTATATTATGAAAAGTAAGCTTAACCATATCATATTTGTTGGAATATAAATTTGATGCAATTCACACTATTATTATGATACAAACTAATACAAATTGACCAGATTTTGTTGTATTCATCGACATGTGTATTCAATTTAGAGATTACATTGAATGTATTGACTATGGACACTATTAACTATGTTTGTCTCTCCCTAAGTGCACACTGAGTTTATATAATGCATTAAATCCATTGAATATGGTAACACAAATTGATTTAAACAAGATGAAGCTTGATAACTTTGCATTACATATGATACGCAAGTTTAGATGGCTATGTGAGTGTGAATATAGAAAAAAGTATAGGCCTAGATATGTTTTTCTCTTCTTAACTATGCACTGAGTCTATATAATGCATGAAATCCATTGAATATGATAACATAGACCCATATAAACTTAATGAAGCTTCATAAATTTGTGTTACATATGATACCCAAGTTTAGATGGGTATGTGAATGTGAATATAGAAAAAAGTATAGCCCTCTACATATAAATGATGTGTCCCCAAATAAATGATGTGTCCCCAAATTGAGAAAAAATTGAATCCATGATTTCAAATGAAATAGCTATATCGCCTTGCCACCTCACATTCATTACATTCAAAGAATAGGGAAATGGGAAATTCAACTCTATATTTGTACAACAAGTGTTTTTATTGGCATGCTTGGTGTTACTGCTTAGCTAAATGATATTGCACCAGTAAATGGACAAGATCTAATATCTCAAGTTTCTAGTCTCACATTTTGAAAAATAATGCACATGACAACCAACCTCACTAGAAAAGTGGCTAGGCATTACAATTTTTGTATAATGAACATATACGTCTTGTAGATCTTTTAGGGTGTTACTATAATAAAATTCTCGATTACCTGTAATGAAACTTTTCCCTTATCATTTTAGCTAGAATATCTTATTCATGAATTCTAAGAGTCCTTCCTTTTCTTTTAATAAATATTAAAAGAAAAAGAAAGGAACAATGCATTTAATTTCCCTTCAAAATTGGGCTTCATATATAAGTTCATATTCGAAACAAAAGGTATGACCATTATTCCAATCATTCATGTTGTTTTTGGGTTTATTTGGCCGGCCTTCACTTGGGGCTTAGTAGCTTGACAATCATGAAGGATATATGTTGGCATTAATATATACCATCTAACCCTCATACTTACATGCCCTTGAGGTTTGTGAGGTTGGAGGATACATATTTTGTGTTCCAGTATTCAATATCTTGGCCATTGGGAAAAAACTATCAATTTTGGATATGCAACCTTTAAGGTTACAACCTCTAGGTGCACATTTGATGCAGGTTTTGATGGGTTTGTGCTAGTGTCCATATTCAAATACAATCCACCATCTAGATTCAATGATCAGAGGAGGAACAAGGTCAGCATGTCATTAACGATAATACTAACAAAGCCCATGAAAATGATAGAGAATTGATCAAGAGTAAGCAATTTTTAATCTCTTACACTGGATTTGGATAAATAAATTCCACTAGACACCTAGTAATAAATTCTCACTCCACATGCAATAGAAAATACTTATTCATTAGTGTTCTACTTTTCTAAATATAATGAGAAGGATAAATTCAATAAAAATGTACAGAATTCAACCCTATCCCAAAATTGGGGACCACTTAAAGGGCATGGAATAAATTTCGAATAGTCTTGATACTTGTCCTTATATATAGCATGAACCCTTATATCCACCATCATCGTAAACCAGATGGATGATTAGGGCATGGAATAATTTCTAGTAGTCCACATGCTTGTCCTTATATCTAGAATGAACCCTTATATCCACCATCATCCTAAAGGAGATGGATGATCTTCAAGCTGCTTAAAAATTTTCAAGCTACTTGAAAAATTCTAAACTTCTTAATGATAATGCTTTAACGAGTAAGGGCATCTTGATGAATGTCTCAAATTAGACCAGATACTCCTTATCTAACATTAATTACAAACTTAATTTAGAGACATACTTTCTCTAGATGGTTAATACAATTGACAAGATATAAGTTCTAGCTATTAGTTCTAAGAGAATATTTTGATAAATACATAATATTACATCAATATCGAATTCAATGACAAGCAAAATCATCTTCAAATGGGTACCATGTTAATAACAAAAAATCTTGTAATCTGTACATTCGTTTGCAGATTAAGGATATTTGACATGAACATTTGTATTGATTCATTCGAAAAAGGGAATTCATGAATTTTGTTAACTATTAGTGGGCGTGTAACTGCTCAAACGCCTCCAATAAGGTTCATGTTATCATCTACAAATTTAAGGCTGTGGAAAATATTTGACACCTTCAACATATTGTTTATGATAAATTTGACATAAAATAACAGACAAAATTGGTTTGATGGGTTTGTTACACAAAATTGATGGACCACTGCACCCCACCAGGGCTGTAGAATTGAAATTGTTTCTCTAATTTCAATTTAAATATAAACTTTAATGTAAAAAACTATATATCTCTCATTGGTGGTCACGAACACCTGTAAATATCAGAGTCTTGAAATATTAAAATGTAACTCAAGACAAGAATTGAATATCTGAACAGAAAAAACCAAGCAAAACAAAGTATGCACAACAAAATTAACTACCCAATGATAATTTCATTGCAATGTATGATTCATATGGTTGCTAAACTACATACAAATATGCATGATGTTTCATTTATTGAATCTATTCAAATGATCGGTTCACCTACTCCTCTTCCATTGTAAGCAATTTGGATACCTATTACTAATATTCCCACGTAGCAAAATTATTAGAAATGTTAACTGGAGTCAAACTGCATCTGCCATCAAGTTGAAGTTGCTCTTGCAAAATTAAAACCTTCACCATTACATCTCTGATCATTTTCCTTGTCTCACAGAGCTATGCCTGGGCATTTTCTGCATTTTCTTTTTCAGCCTGATCATGAAAAAATGATACTTCACTTCAATGTTGTGATTTATAGCATGTAATCTTGGTGATGTACACATAGAACCAACAAAGAAAGAAATTTTGTTGTATATTCTGAGATCAAATGCTAGTCACAATCAGATTACACAGTAAACTATGGAATTAGTACAATTTCAAAGTAGAGATTAAGATTCTGACGCCAAACGCCAGCCACAATCACATTACATAGTAAAATATGTAATTAATACAATTTCGTAGTAGAGATTTGATCAGAGAACAATAATTAAAATTTAGTTGTATTATAATATAATTTATACTAGACGATAAAAATTATAGTGTTGTTCCACCGTCACAATGCCCTGACTTAAGTCTAGACTTTACACTGCCCTGATTCAAGCCTAGAATGTTTTTCGTTGCGAGGTTCCCAAAGGTTGCAATAAGGCCAAAGAATAGCCCAATCAAAATGGCAATGCCCATTTGAGGACTAGTTATTGAAATATTTCTACCTTTGTTCTTGAACTCCATTCTTGCATGAACAAATAGCATTTGATAATTATCTATTTTATACACAAGGTAAAAATATGACAACTAGGCCTTTAGACACACCGAACAATCTGGTTCGTTCTTTACCAATACTGTAAGTAATCCTTTTTGGATCCAACAGAGAGATAAAAAGGTAAAGCTGGAGCATCATTGCCAACACCTTGATAAGAGCTAGAGTTAGAGTTTGTGGAACATTTTCAAAAATTCAAGTGTATTGTGGAAACAGTAGCCCTCTGCTTCCACACGAGGCTTTCATCTTAGTTGCCTCATGTGTTATGCATTCAATCCCTTCATCCATATCCTCCCACCACTCTGAAGAGGGAGAGGATGGACAAAAAGGAGAGGACTGAGAATCTCCCTGGCACTTGTGGCCTTCAATAACGAAGCATTCGAAAGTGGCTATGAAAGGGGACTAATTGCAGTTTCTCTTTGAATTTCATCAGTGGCCAATTTTCACCATTCGAAGGACTCCGAATAAATTTCATAGCTTATATGATGGGTAAGGAATACCCAGGCTTGTCTCTGAGTTTCTGAAGACTCTCATAGCTACTCTAGCAACGATGAACCTAACTGCCAAAAAAAAAGGATACAGGAGGACTGATAACCTAGTGACAACAATACAGGTCAGAAAAATAGAGTTTTATATGAAGGTTAGCAGAAAGATGGAATATACATAATACATTGGCAGTTTCAAAGAAGAGAAGAGGTGTGAAAGTTTTGCAAATGACCATTCTAGCACATCTTGCTACAAGTGGATTTCACTGTCAGATTTTTCTCCCACAATGGATGGTGTTGGCTCTGTGTTAATCTGTCAGATTTTTCTCCCACTATGGATGGTGTTGGCTCGGTGTTAATGGCGGTGTAGAAGGTAAAAGTTCACCTTGTGTTTCCCGGCATGTGCTTAAATCTAGTGATGTGTCTCCTTACTAACACCTACTGGTTTTGGTGTAACGACAATTGTGACTCCAACAAGTGGTATCAGAACAAGAGGTCTCTAGTTCCAAACACACTAGGCACCCTTTGGGGGGAGATTGTTGGCTCCCCATTAATGGTGGTGTAGAAGGTCAAAGTTCCCGGTGTGTTTCATGGCATGTGCTTACATCTAGCTATGTGTCTATTTACTAACACCTCCAGGTTTTAGGAGGTTTTGGTGTAACGACAATCGTGACTCCAACAGATGGAACCCTGTGATGGGTGTTATGATGATTTCACGCTCTTGGTAGAGAGGAACAAGTTAGAAATAATGAAGAAATGGTTATGTGGTTGTAACGTTACCTCTTACTTTAGGAGTTGTTCCTAGAATTTAGGAGGTTGGTTTCAACTACCTATTTTTCATTCATGTATTTAATATGTAATATTCATTCATTGTGAGTATTGAGTGAATGAGAGAGAGAGAGCCTCATCCTTGTATGAGTGTAGTCTCCAGGTGATGTACACACCTGTGAGCTGCAACTCCTTCTGATTAATTCAAGTTTCATTATTTTTATCTTGGTATCAGAGCTTAGGGTAGAGGTAGCCTTAACTTTTTTTTTTTTTTTTTTTTGGGATGTATCATTAGTTGCACGTCTGTACATGTAAAGATAGTTGTGTGATCAGGTGGACCTGCAGTAACACCTGAAGCGAGAAGGCATCAGATCACTGATCATCACTGAGTCGAAGGAAGGGTTCGAATGAAAACTCGGAGCGGATTTTCTTTTTTAGAAGGTGCAGTGATTGGCGCGGATTTTTCAAGAACAGTCGCGCTATTGGTGCGGGTTTTGAGCTGAAAATCGCACCAGAGAAAAGAGAGATCAAATTGGTGCGGATCCGTGGTCGATAAGCGAGCCAATTTTCCTGCACATCGCGAATTTTAATTTTCCGGGATTAGCGCGGATTCGGCGTTGATTGGAGCGCCAACCCTTTCTCTCTGAAGATTTGCAATTTTTTTTTGTTGCAGATCAGTAGAGGCACGGTGGAGGCATGTGGAGATTCTGCTCGGTGGCAGCAGATTTAATTTTCCCTGTGGTGGCGAATCGAGATCCTTGATCAGCTCGGTGGCAGCAGATCGGATCTGCCCGGTGGTGGCGAAGTGAGATCCTTGATTAACTCAGTGGTAGCAGATCGGATCTGCCTGGTGGTGGCGAATGAGATCCTTGATCAGCTCAGTGGTAGCTGATCGGATCTGCCCGGTGATGGCGAAGTGAGATCCTTGATCAGCTCGGTGGTACCAGATCGGATCTGCCCAGTGGTGGCGAAGTGAGATCCTTGATCAGCTCGGTGGTACCAGATCGGATCTGCCCGGTGGTGGCGAAGTGAAGTCCTTGATCTGTTCAGTGGCAGCATATCGGACTTGCCCGGTGGTGGTAGATTTAAGTGTTCAGTTGGGCGAAAATGAACAACAGTTTGGAATCATACCTCCACGAGTCTGGCAAGCTCGATGGAACGAATTTCTCCAACTGGAAGTTCAAAATGCAAACTTTGCTGGAGAGTGTGAACGCGTGGTCGATCGTCTTGGGAAATGAACAGAGAGCCGGAAATGCAACCCAAGAATAGGACTGCGATAAGAGAGAAACAAAGGCAAAAGTAATACTGAAGATGTCTGTCAAAGAAAACATTATCCCTCATATTCGAGACTGCAAGTCGGCCGCAGACATTTGGAATATGATCAAGGGTCTGTACGAGACACAAAACTCAAATCGTGTTCTAACACTCAAAGGGAAATTGTTTGCATTAAGGATGGGCGAGAATGAATCAGTTGGTGGATTCATGGCCAGAGTTAAGGATCTGAAAGATCAGCTGGGAGCCATTGGAGAGAAGGTATCAGATTCACATCTGGTTACACTTACACTAAACAGAATGACAGACGAATATCAGACATTCATCTCAGCGTTGTCAGCGAGGGAGAAAGCCCCCTTGTTTGATGAACTGACAGCGATTCTGCTCCAAGAGGAGGAGCGGCGACAGAATCTAAAGACTCAGGGCAATGATCTTGCTCTCATGGCGAAGAGAAGACAGCACAGAGGAAAGCAACGCCAGTACCAACAACAACAAGAACAACTGCAGCAGCAGCAGAAAGGAGCCAACTCCTTTCAAGGGAAATCATCTAGAGGTATGACTGATACTTATGTTAAGAGATGTTTTTATTGTGGAAAGGCTGGTCACCAGATTAGAGAGTGTTACAAGAAGCAAGCCGATGAAAGGAGAAGCAAACAGAAGAAACATCAAGGTTGTTTTGCTGAAGAAGATGAAGATCACAGCTATGATCTTAGGCTATTTACAGTCGACTGTGCACTTTCTGCATCAAGAGGAGATGATGACAATACATGGTATGGTCGATTCAGGCGCATCCTCGCACATGACTGGTAAGAAAGAATATTTTGAGTTTTCTTGAAGAATCTGCATGTGGATCCAAAATTTATTTGGGTGATGACAGTGGGTATGAGATCAAAGGTTGTGGAGATATTCTTGTGAAACTACCAAGTGGCGATATCAAACATCTCAAAAATGTTTTATATGTTCCAAGAATGAAAAAGAATTTGATATCTGTCTCTATGATAACAGACTAGGACATGTAGGTACAATTCTTCAAGAACGGATGTGTCATTCAGGATAGCAAATTGGAGACAGTTGCAACAGGAGTACGCGTGGGGAATTTGTATAGACTGGATGCAAGGAGCATACCATAATAGGCGATGGTTGCAGCAACATCAACAGCTGAGAATCTCTGGCACCAGAGATTTGGACATATCAATCTACAAGATCTTATCCTGCTTAAAAATAAAGGTATGGTCGATGGACTTCCTACTTTGCATAATATCAAACTGGAATGTGATGGATGTGCATTAGGGAAGATGCATAAAGATGAATTCCCTGTGCATGTCAACAGAAAACAAAGAGATATCCTAGAGGTAGTGCATACAGATATCTGTGGACCTATGCAGACTAGGTCTTTAGGAGGTGCATACTACATTCTACTGTTTATAGATGATTGCACTAGGTTCTCTTGGGTGTATTTTTTAAGCAACAAAAGTCAAGCGTTCAGATATTTTAAAGAATTGAAAGTGATGATAGAGAACCGAACAGCAAAGAAGATAAAAATTCTCCGCTCAGATCAAGGGGGGGAATACAGGTTAAATGAGTTCATGAACTTTTGCAAGTAGCATGGGATTATACAACAGTTTACAGTGCCACACACTCCACAGCAGAATGGAGTAGCAGAACGCAAGAACAGGACCCTTGTGGAGTGCGCCAGAGGCATGCTTCAAAGTAAGGGCATCTCTAATGGTCTTTGGGCAGAAGCCATTAATACTGTTGTTTATTTAAAGAATAGGAGTCCCACCAAATGTTTAGGCTTCAAAACCCCTTTTGAAGCATTGTTTGGACTCGAACCAGCAGTTGATCATCTGAGAATATTTGGATCTAAAGCTTTTGCTCATATACCGAAACCAAATAGGAAAAAGCTAGATCCCAAAGCCTTGAAATGCATATTTGTAGGATATGGCACAGAGTATAAAGCATACAAATTATATAATCCCGTGACTCATAAAGTGTTTGCAAGCAGAGATGTTATTTTTCATGAACAGATAGAAGATGGAAAGAAAGACTCTGATGATGAAAGCCATATTCCATTCTTGATAGAACTGAATAGTGAAGATGAAGAAGAACAGGTGCAGGAGCAAGAGCAGAAACAGGAAGAAGTAGCAGCAGATGACATAATAAGTGATGATGCAGGCCTAGACAGTACTGAAACAGAAAGAGTTGAGGTAAGTTCTTTACCTAGAAGATCAGGTAGAAAGGCTAGACTACCTGCAAAACTTAGAGACTATGCTTTAATGTCCAAGATTTTGAACATTGTAGAACCCTTAAATTATGAAGAAGCAAGTAGATCAGATGAATGGAGGGCTGCAATGCATGAAGAAATGGAATCCATTTATAGAAACCATACTTGGGACTTAGTTGAGCTGCCAAAAGGAAAAACCCCTATAGGTTGTAAGTGGCTGTATAAACCTAAGATAGATGCAAATGGTACTGTAGAAAAATTCAAAGAAACACTGGTAGCAAAGGGTTATTCACAACAGGAAGGAATTGATTTCGATGACACCTTTGCCCCTGTAGCCAAACTTAATACAATTAGAATGCTAATCTGTTTAGAAACAAAACATAAATGGAAGCTACACTAGTTAGATGTTAAATCTGCATTTTTGATTGGGGAATTAAAAGAAGAAATATATTTAGTACAACCTCCTGGATTTGTGAAAAAGGGGCAAGAGCATTTAGTGTGTAAACTACATAAGGCACTCTATGGATTGAAACAAGCACCCAGGTCATGGTATGATAAAATTGATTCATTTTTTGTTCAGCATAGTTTCCATAAGAGCCTCAACGATCCAAATCTGTACACCAAGATAAATAAATAGAGGCAAATCATTTTTATTTCTTTGTATGTAGATGGCATGATAATAACAGGGAATGCATATAGTTTAATCAAAGAAATCAAGCAGCAAATGTCACAGGAATTTGAAATGAAAGACCTTGGCGATCTTCATGATTGCCTAGGATTGGAAGTGTGGAAAGATTCTGGTCAAACTTTTCTAACTCAAGGAAAGTATGCCAGAAACCTGTTGGAAAGATTCAGAATGGAACAGTGTAAAACAGCAGCAACACCGTTGCAACAGAACCTCAAGTTAAGCATTGACGATGGCACAAAATAGGTGGATGCCACTTTGTATAGACAGCTAGTGGGAAGTCTGATATATCTTATGACAACTAGGCCTGATTTGGCATACTCTATTAGTGTGCTGAGCTAGTTTATGTCCAGACCACTTGACAGTCACTGGAATGCAGCGAAATGTGTGTTGAGGTACCTTAGTGGTACTTGTAATTATGGTATTTTATACACTGACAGTTCTGATGTTACTTTAGCAGGTTATTCTGATTCTAATTGGGCAGGTAACCTGGACGATCGTAGATCCATCACAGGTTATGCATTTAGCATTGGATCCGAGGTTATTTCATGGTGTAGCAAAAAGCAAAGCACTGTAGCGTTATCGTCATGTGAAGCAGAGTACCAGGCATTGTGTGCAGCTACATGCAAAGCCATTTGGTTGAGGAGATTACTTAGTGATGCAGGCGAAGGACAAAAAGCAGCAACCAGCATCAAAACAGACAATCAAAGCACAATAAAGCTTGCATACAATCCAGTTTTCCATAAGAATACTAAACATATTGATACTCAGTTTCACTTTGTACGAGAAAAGATACAGTCTAAGGAAATTTGTGTGGATTATTGTAATACCTGTGATAATTTAGCTGACATCTTTACTAAGCCTCTAGGGAGAATAAAGTTTGAATTACTTAGAGGGATGTTAGGTGTGCACAATAACCCTTTCTTCATTAAGGGGGGGAGTTAGAAAAAATGAAGAAATGGTTATGTGGTTGTAACATTACCTCTTACTTTAGGAGTTGTTCCTAGAATTTAGGAGGTTGGTTTCAACTACCTATTTTTCAGTCATGTATTTAATATGTAATATTCATTCATTGTGAGTATTGAGTGAACAAGAGAGAAAGAGTCTCCTCCTTGTATGAGTGCAGTCTCCAGGTGATGTACACACCTGTGAGCTGCAACTCCTTCTGATTAATTCAAGTTTCATTATTTTTATCTTATATAACTTTATAGAGAGAGGTTGTTACCTCTCGAGATGGAGTTACGTTGAGGTTTCAACGAATCCCAAGTTGATCAATATTGATTCAATTTTTTATTTTTATTTTTTTATATGAGAAATTATTTATATTTAAATTTGGTGATGTCTTATTGAAAAAGGTGGAAAATAATATTTATAATTTTTTCATAAGACTTTATTGCTTTTGAACCTAGCTTCTAAATGCTTCTATTTTTATATTCAAAGGTTCTTGGTTCCCTTGTTTATTATGTAGGGGAGATTTTCTATTTTTTCTTAATCGTTATGGATTTAAAAGACTCCGTCAAATTTGATAGTTTAAAAAAATGGTATCGAAAATAAACTTTTTATTTAATTAACAGATTTGATGAAGGTGCTATTCTCGATGTAAAAGTTGTTATACTCATGGTTAAATATATTCATTTTATACTTTAAAAGGAATTTTTATTTATGGAGGTACCACATTTTGGTTATAGATTTTTGGAGGTGATCCTACATATGATCATCTAGTTTGATGATACACATGATCATTTAGTTTGATGATTTCCAAGGTAGTTTCATGTAGCACGAAGCATGGGTTACATTCTTTGAAACACTTTTGGGCTATTTTTGCACACACATACCTTATCTACACATTTCATGTTGAACAAAGAAAAGAGCTCTCCATATATGTCATGTTTTGTTAATTTTAGGTTTGTTTTATGTTTAGAGCAATTTACTTCAATTTTTCCATTTTAGCTCAATATCAATTCCAGATTAACAACCACATCAGCATGATAGTAAAATGCATATAGAACATAAACATAAACATCAGAATACAAGCCAAGACAAGAGGACACAAGATGTGGCGCCAGCCAGGGACACACCGTAATGTGGGGAAACTCTTGATCAAAGCTTCTTATATTCTTCAATAGTTCAGCAGAGAAAGATAATACATATACATTGGAAGTCAACACTTTGACTTTCCAAGATAGGAGATTTGACATCGGATATATTCACCATGAAGATGGCACAAAGCAGCAAATGATAGGCCTAGAGCAGCTCAACCAAATACCTAGAATATTGAAGCTATCCTTCTATAAAGCTCTTCCTCCTATGCTACTTCACTGATAATGCTAAGGCTGCTAATCTGGCACCTTTCATATCTGATGCATTTAATGGGAGACCTGGACACTAGATAGAGCACAAATGCTGTGAGATACAACACTCTAAACAAACCCCATAGTCCACCTATTGATTGCAGCTTGCCTGCACACATTTTCTCCAACGATACATGGCCTTATAGGGTCTGAACACAACACTTAAAGAGGCCTCCAACTGCTAGCTATAGCTTGCGTCCTAGTCCAGTAGTTCACTGTAACCTTGTCCCTTCATGCAGTGACTCAATCAGTGTTTATGAAGCAGCCCCATAGATCCTTCTCACTGGAGATTTTTATCATACCCAAACAATACGGAAATGGCCATGCTGTCACCTACAATAATGTGGCATGATCCCAGTGGCTAGGTGACTATGAAAGACCTCCTGCTAGACAACAACCGGCTATACTGCTTGTGACCATTCTCCTATAGTTTTGGATCACCCTCTATCTATGAAACAACGTGTAATGGGTTCTTAGAAAAGTCACCCTTAACTTCGGATTGAGTCCTCTAATGATAGCGAGATTAAGACACCTTAGTATAGCGTATAAGGGCTTCTTTGAATCACCCTTCTCTACAGATTGAGGTCACCTCTTGACCTACGGTTTAGGCTTCAGGACTACAGCTAAGATGTGCTAGTTCTCCTTGCTTGAACAACACCTAAATCACATCCTTTAGGACTATGTATGAGTCTCTTTCTTACTATGGATTATGAGTTCATTTAGGCTCCCTTTGACTATGTCTAGCTGTGTATAGAGGGCAACGACTAGGCTTTTATGGAGCTTCCTTTGACTATGTATAGAGGCTCCCTTTGAAAGCGTATGGAAGCCTCCTTCATGACTGTGTTAAGTGCCTTCTCTTGCTGCATACACACCTCCAATGACTAATGCCCAGGACAACATATTAGGGCATCATTTAGAAGTGGTTAGATCTCCTTCAAGGTGAGATTAGAGCTTCTCTTTACCTACGTTTAGCCTCTCCTAGGACTGCATAGGAGAGCGTCCTTTAGGGTAGCGAAGGTTCCTCTCTCCAACGTGATAATCATCCTCCATGACTACGTCTATAGGGCCTGCGTCTAGATTTCTCATGCCCTATAATTTAGGGCAGCGTATAGGTATCTATAGACAACGTTTAGAGCTAGGGAAACTCCTCTAACGCAGCGTATTCACTTAAGGACGACTCCTTCCAACAAAACCCAAAAAAGTGGAGAGGAAGAGATCACAAGAGTTGTGTGTATATGACTTGAAGGCCACCTCTATTTATAGTGCAACATTGAGGTAGAGTGGGGGTAATTTGGTTGTTGGCCGACCTTGACAAATAGTCACATAACAAAAATAAATTCATATCTCCATGAATACATGTAAGAATCAGATGATACTTAGATCAATCCTACACCTCTCGATGAGAGGAATCCAAGAAAAATATTAGCTGCCATGAATAAGAAGACCCACATGGAGTTTGGTCCTAGTTGTCAATTTTAACACTCCCTCTCATCTAGAGAGAACTCCATCTCTGCTAATCCATCTGCCAAACTGTACTACCTCTGCCATCAATGCCCTACAATGCTATGCTCTGCTCTACTGAACTATGAGGAAGAAGAAGTGATCGAGAATGTACCATACCATTCTCTACTAACCCGAAGTAAATCCCATATAAAGAGAGTGTCTCATACCACTCTTACTGATCCGAAATCAGTTCCAAATAGAGAGAGTGTCTCATACCACTCTTACTGATCCAAAATCAGTTCCAACTAAAGAGAATGTCTCATACCACTCTTATTGATCTGAAATCAGTCCCAAATAAAGAGTGTCTCATACCACTCTTACTGATCCGAAATTAGTTCCAAATAAAGAGAGTCCCATACCACTCCTACTGATCCGAAATCAGTTCCAAATAAAGAGAGTGTCTCATACCACTCTTACTAACTTGAATTTAGTTCCAATTGATCCTAGATCAATATAATCCTAACATAGGGAGTACAGTAGTAACACGATGCGTCCATCAGTACTACTCATTGGCCAGATGAGAGGTACTTCCCATGAGTCCCAGACTGCATGGGTAGGATGTCTCAATAGGAGAAGGATGAACAACTCATCCTGCCTACATGTCGCCATGGGGTATCCCAGGAGAAGGTTGAACCACTCACCTTGTACATAACAAATCACTAAGGGAAGACTAAACCACTCACCCTATGATTGTGTCTCGACAGGAGAAGGATGAATTACTCATCGTGCATACATAGAAAACCACTAGGGGAAGGCTGAACCACTCAACCTATGATTTCTCATTGCTCCAAGAAGTACCCCCAAGCCCCTTGAAGCTCCCAGAGCTCAATGTCCATATCATACAGGACCTTCATGAGAGATTCTCTCCACGACTCCTAGTCGTTCTCAGAAACTCAAGAATTTGACCTTTCCCAGGGGCTTCATCTAAATATTGGTGACCTGTACATCAGTCCCAGAGTGATGGATCCTTCTTGCTCCCCGTTGTACCATATCCTAGACAAAGTGGTACTTGATGCCTATATGCTTGAAGCGATCATAGAGTACGAGATTCCTCAACAATCGAATCTGACCTAGGTGGATATTGGTGGCCACCCGCCAAGCCCACTTGGACCCCCACCATTGTTTCTTTCAGCTTTTCAATTTCCTTAATTATAGCACAGTTTACTATTTTTAACAGTTTTTTGGGTCCTGCGTTTACAACCCCAGGAAGTTGATGTACGAATTACCCAAACGGGGCCCACAGTTTGGCGTTTCATCTTCTAAGGTTGGGTTTTTGGATGTTTAGGGTTTTCCGTTGTTTCTCAACAATAAATACGCCTTCGAGCCTCATTGTAACATGGTTTAGAGGCTTGTAGTTGCCACATCTCTTCTCAAAGATAAGCTACCATCACCATAGCTAGTTTATTTCCATTTCTGTTTGTAAGCATATTTGAGTTTTTTACATTAATGAAATTAAGTATTATTTCTGCCGCATCTCTGTGTTTATGGTTATCTTTGTAATTTGTTGCGTTCCTATTTAAATCTGGATCAGTGGTATCAGAGGGGTTTGTTTTTTCTCTGTTTTCTTCGCATGTCTCCAACGAGGTTGGGATATAGGGAGTTAGTTAGGGCTTGAATTGGTCGAACCTTTGCAAGACCAGCCTCGCAAATCTCGATGGCCTTTTATGCCAGATGAAAATAAAGACGAGGGGGCAAGAGATCCTATCAAAATCTTGCTCGAAGAAGCCCTTGAGCGACAAAGGAACGCGATGATAGATAGCTTTTCCCAGATCCTTTAGTGGCTACCCAAGGGCGACGCATCAGATTCCAATAGCTACTCTGGAAATGCCACACCATTTAAGGTACAAGATAATTTTGAAATCCCCATATTCGAGGGTCAAATAGACGAAGATGTTATCGATAAATGGTTAAATATGCTCGAGGGTTATTTTTCTATTCATGATTTTTCTAGTCGTGAAAAGATTATTTTCACTCTTCTCAAAGCAGTGCCCCATGTCAAGGACTAGTGGGAAACCTACTATGACCAGAAGGATGAAAGTACAGGCTCAATATTTTCAGCCGCACCCATTTGGAATTCATTCCGGGATGCCATCAAGGAGCAGTACTACCCTGTCAGAAGCTATGAGGATCAATACATAGAGTGGACCACATTGCAGCAGGGAAGGGACCAAGACCTGCCAGAGTTTACCAATATTTTCCATACCCCTCGCACAAAGTTGGGTATCAAAGGTTTCGGAGCAGCATTTGGTACTCAAATACCGCGGTTGCTTGCATAAATACATCCAGGAAGAAATAGAATTCCTAAACATCTCCTCGCTCGCCACGACAGATTGATATGTCATTAAGGTCAAGAAAAAGTTTAAACAAAAGAAGGGAGACTTTGGATCTGCGAATCTGAAGCAAGGGAAAAGTGCCCCCAAACTGTAGAACAAAGGACAAAGCCAATGCGGGGCGACCCAAGACAAACCCGCCAAAGCTGCAAGTAAAGAACAACACTACGAAACTGAAAAAGGACATGGGAAACTGGTGTGAGTTCCATAAGAGCTCCACTCACAGCTCAAGTGAGTGTCGGGCCAAGTAGTCACTGGTGGCCGAGCTAAAGGTTTCAGAATCAGATGCATGTTCTGACTCTGAGTCAGAACTTGACAAGGGGAATGACAAAGGGAAGCAGATTATCGATGCGAAGCCCAAAGCCACCGTCGCCACCATGAAGATCGAGATGGAGGAACCCAAAGATCCAGAGGAGGAGAAGCGTCTCTTCCACTCCTAGATGTGGGTAAAGGGCTCCCTGCTACAGTTCATTGTCAACATCGGAAGCCAAAAGAACCTCATTTCGACAAAGGTCGTGAAGCGGTTGGGCTTATTGACAACAGCACATCCAATCGTACACCAACGGGTGGCTTCACCAAGGACGAGATCTTCGCATGAGCCAACAGTGTCGCCTTCCATACAACATCAAACCCTTCATGGATGAGGTATTGTGTGACATTGCTCCCCTTGAAGTTTGTGATGTATTATTAGGACAACCATAATTGTGGAAGCGACATGCTGTGTATGAATCAAGGCCCTGTGTTATTATTGTTACTTTGGGAAATAAGTTGTACAGGATACCAGAGGTAGCACCGCCTACCGCCATCTCTTTGGTTACTGCAAAACAATGTAGTAAGCTCATTTCCAAAACTAGAAATTTGTTTTCCTGATGATACTCCCTCAAGGAAAGAAGAAGATGGTGGCCATGACCCCTAGATAGGGCCCCTTTGCACGACAACTACAGGTGGATAAGGTTGTGGAAGAGTATGAGGACATCTTCACCTCCCCCACAATGGTTCCTCTGCACTGTTAGGTCAAGCACTCCATTGATCTAACTCCAGGTGTGTTGCTGCCCAAGGGACCAATCTATCGATGCTCTGTTTTGGAGAACGATGAAATCAAGAGGCAAATTCAGGAGTTGCTGCAAAATGATCACATTTGTTCGAGTTCAGCTCCCTGTGGGAGCCCAATTGTGTTGGTACAAAAGAAGGATGGGACTTGGAGACTTTGCATTAACTATCGGACACTAAACAAGATCACTGTCCATAATAGGTACCTAATCCCATGGATTAATGACCTCCTGGACCAATTAAAGGGGGGAAATATTTCAGCAAGATCGATTTGAAGTCAGGGTATCACCAAGTACCAATCAAACCCTTCGATGTGTGGAAGACTGCCTTCAAAGCCAAGAAGGGCCTTTTCGAATGGTTGGTTATGCCTTTCGGATTGAAGAATGCTACTGCAACCTTCATGAGAGTAATGGATGATATCTTGCGGTCATTCACCAACTCATTTGTAGTGGTATACTTGGATGACATCCTCATCTTCAACCAGAGTTGGGAAGAGCACCTCCACCACAATCGACAGGTTCTCCAAACACTGCGATAACACAAGTTATGTGCCAGTTTGGAGAAATTCACTTTTGGCATGACCCAGGTTCAGTATCTGGGATACATTATTGATGAACAGCGGGTGTATGTGGATCCATCCAAGATCAAAGTCATTCGGGATTGGCCATCTCCGACCACTCTGACAGAGCTTTGCAGCTTTCTAGGTCTTGCCAACCTCTATCGCAGGTTCATGTTGGGATTTTCTCATATCACCTGGCCCTTGAGTCAAGTCACCAAGGGAGAAGCAAAATAAAAATTCTTTTGGTCTGAATTGCAACAGAAGGCATTCACAAAGTTGAAAGATCGCCTATGCTCAGCACCAGTGCTTGCATTACTAGACTTGCAACAACCATTTGAGGTCGAGACTGATGCTTCTGACTATACTATTGGGGCAGTCCTTACTCAACATGGGCATCCAGTGACATATCATAGTGAGACACTTTCTCGACACAGTCCGGAAGTATCCCACTTATGACAAAGAGATGTATTCCATTGTGCAGGCCCGCCGACAGTGGAAGCATTACATTTTGCGGAAGGAAATGATCATCCACACAGACCACTAACCCCTACATTTCATACAGACCCAAGGGAAATCGCAGAATGATTTCCATCAGAAGTGGTCCACATACCTGCAACAGTTCCATTTGAATATCAAATATAAGAAGGGTAGTACCAATAATGTTGCAAATTGTCTAAGTCAACCACTAATCATGGCGTTAACCATCGTGCTCAACTCTTGTGGGCACGAGACTTCTGATTGGCCACTTCTCTATAAAAATGACCCAGAATTCGGCCACACATACCAAACACTCTTGGAGAGTTAGCATGTTCCATATTTTCACCTCCAGGATGCCCTGTTATGCCACCTGAATTACCTTTGTGTTCCTTCAAGCGAGCGTGCCAAGATGATTTGGAAAGCACACTACAGTCGGGTTGCTGGGCATTTCAGGGTCAAGAAAATAGTGGCAGTACTGTAGAAGTATTTCTATTGGCCAAATCTTCAACAGGATGTCTGGAAGTACATCAGATCATGCACTTCTTGCGCCATTGCCAAACCGACCATCAAGAAGCAACGCCTCTATAACCCACTGCCTACCCCTAGTTGACCTTGGGAATCCATCTCCATGGATTACATGTCAGGCCTTCCTTCTACTAAGCATGGAAATGACTGTGTTTTTGTGGTCGTCGATAGGTTCTTGAAGATGGCCATTATGGCGGCCTGCAAGAAGAATATCACAGCAGAAGCCACTGCTAAACTCTTCTTTGAACGAGTGTGGGTACACTTTGGGATCCCACAGTTTGTCATCTCGATCGGAACAACAAGTTCCTCAATACATTTTGGTCCAGTCTCTGGTCGATGCTGGACAACAAACTCACTAAGTCCACAACCTTCCATCCTCAAACTGATGGCCAAACAGAGGTTGTCAACAGGATGATCGTACACATTCTGCGCATGTACAACTCAAAGCATCCATGCACATAGGATGAGAGCCTCCCCTTTGTTCAACACAATTACAACTGGGCTCTCCACAGCTCCACTGGCCACAACCCTTTTCAGATGGGCTTGGGATTCCAGCCACTATGTCACTTTGATGTGGCCATGCCATTTGCAACTACTCACGCAAGTTCGACTCATGTCCAGTCTGAAACAGATAAGGCAAACAACTTCATTGAGCACATCCAACATATTCACCAGCAGTTCCATGACATTCTGGAGAAATAAAATGCCAAGTACAAGCAACGACATGATCAACATCAAGTGCCACACAAGTTTTAGGTGGGCGACAAAGTCTGGTTGAATTTGCAAAAGGAATGCATTGTCAGATCCTATCGGAAACCCAGATCACTCTGATATGGTACTTACACCATTACCAAGGCTGTGGGAGACAATGAATTTGAGCTCAGCATTCCCCCATTCCTTTGTTTGCACCCAGTGTTCAATGTGGACTGCCTTTGGCCATACTTTCCACCATTACTAGACACATATGACATTGCAGAACAACTCACGCCCACAGAGTTAAATCCAGATTGCATGGAACAAGATGCAACTGTTCGGATCATGGAAACATAGATCAAGCACGCTCGCCAGCATAATATCCAACTATATTGAGTTGTCAAAGTAGGCCAACTCCTTCACCAGGGCAAGTGGCTCACTAGGGACCAAGTTCAGCAGAAGTTTCCTCATCTCATGGAGGAACTGAACGCAATGGGGACCATTGCTTCCTAAGGTGGGAGGAATGATCCAGGTGGATATTGGTGGCCACCCACCAAATCCACTTGGACCCCCACCATTATTTCTTTCAACTTTTCAGTTTCCTTAATTGTAGCACAATTTACTATTTTTGGCAATTTTTCGAGTCTTGAACTTCTGGAACTGTATTGAGGCCCTAAACGAGGTTTTTTGGGATAACTAGGAGCAACATGGGTCCATGGACTGATTTTTCTCTTCCCAAAGTTGTAGTTCTCGGATAGATCTTTCTAAAGAGATATTGTGCGCGTCAAATGGAGATTGTATGCCAAAGTTACGACCCCAGGAAGTTGATGTACCAATTTACCCAAACGAGGCCTACAATTTGCGGTTTCATCTTCAAGAGTTAGGTTTTCGGATGTTTAGGGTTTTCCATTGTTTCTCAACAATAAATAGGCCTTCAAGCCTCATTGTAACATGGTTCAGAGGCATGTAGCCACAACATCTCTTCTCAGAGATAAACTACCATCACCGTAGCTGGTTTATTTCCATTTCTGTTTGTAAGCATATTTCAGTATTTTACATTAATGAAATTAAGTATTATTTTTGTTGCATCTCTATGTTTATGTTATCTCTGTAATTTTTTGCATTTCTATTTAAATCCAGATCAAAATCCCCCTCTGGTTGTCACAAAAGATCACAGTGGTATCCAACACATGCCCAAAACTGCTCACTAAAGAGCTTCCACAACCAAACAGCTTCACACGAGGTCATACTCGTAGCTATGTATCCAGCCTCAGTAGTGCTCAAAGCAACCGACTTCTGCTTCCTGCTCATCTAGGATATTGAAGAAGAACCCAAAGGGAACCAACACCCAAAATTTCTCTTGCGATCCTCCACATTGCCTGCCTAATCAACATCAGAATAATCATGCAGCCTCATAGCTCCAATAGTGTATCTCAGTCCATGAGTGATTGTGCCTCGAAGATATCTCAAAATATTCTTGGAACCAATCCAATGAGGCTTAGCCATAAGTTGGCTCAACATGCTAACTGCAAAACATCTATCCGGATGGGAGTTCACCAAGAACATCAATGCTACTATGAGTTGACAAAACTCAGAGGCATTTCCCAAATCAGTTCCAACAACACTATCACATAACTTCTTAAAGTTAAGCTCCACCGAGGTAGTCACAAGCTTGCAGTTCAACATTCCAAATCCGGAATCCAACTCCCTCTTACTTTTTCAAATGAGAGGGTCTATACCTGTCAGAAAGAGGTCGTCCTCATAAGGTACTAGTATGAGAGGTCTATCATCCACAACCTTAAATCAAGGGTTTGGATCAGCTCCACTCCTAGTGAATTCAAACTTCATCATCTAGTTATCAATCCTCTCATACTAAGCCCGGGGTGTTTGCCCTAAACCATAGAGAGCTTTCTTCAACCTGCATACATGAGATTCTCAATCATGAATCTCAAACCCCTCAGGTTGTTCTAGATCTTTGGTCTTGCTATTACATGAGGGAATGGTCCCCCTTGTAAGATGCCAATTTAACAAAGAGTCCGGAGGAGAAATAGTGAAGAGGGCCAATATAAGATAATACTCATCTTGCTTATTAAAAACAAAATTTGATTCTTCATACCTGGAGTTCTTTTATTTCTTGGAGAGTCATCCATTTCTTTGATGACCTGCATTCCTTTTTCCTTTTCCATTGTACCAGTCATTCCTCAGATCATTGAAGATGCCCCTGGAATGATTTTTATCATCATCAAGTGATGTGTCCCTTCTATTCATACACTCCCTCGCATAATGGCCAAAATCATTACAAGCAACGCATCTGCCTTTCCTTCCACACTTAGTATACTTTTTCTTTGTAGCAGTTGGTGCATTAGATGGAGGTTCAGGGATTTTACCCTTTACGTAATTCAACGCTTCTTACTCTTCCAATGTTAGATTTAGAGACATCTTCCATCCATGATAGACCTTTTACGGAGCTTGTCTTCAACCGGGAAGAGGGATTAGGAACCCATTGAACCTTTGACCTTGTCCAACTACCTTTGGTGATTTCTCTTTCACTCTTGCTTGGGCTTTGTCTTTGCCTCAGCTATGATACCATGTTAATTTTAGGTTATGTTCTATGCCTAGAGAAATTTTCTTCAATTTTTCCATTTTAGCTCAATATCAATTCCATATTAGCAATCACATTAGCATGATAGTAAAGCGTAGATAGAACATAAACATAAACATAAACATCAGAAGACAAGCCAAGACAAGAGGACACAAGACGTGGCGCCAGCCAGGGAAAAACCCCAATGTGGGGAAACCCTTGATCAAATCTTCTTATATTCTTCAATAGTTCAGCAGAGAGAGAGATAGTACATATGCATTTGAAGTCAACACTTTGACTTGCCAAGATAGGAGACCGGACATCAGATATCTTCACCATGAAGATGGCACAAAGCAACAAATGATAGGCCTAAAGCAACTCAACCAAATACCTAGAATACTAAAGCTTTCTTTCTGTAAAGCTCTTCCTCCTTTGCTACTTCACTGATCATGGCAAGGTTGTTGATCTGGCACCTTTCATATCTGATGCATTTCATGGGAAACCTAGACACTAGATAGAGAACAAACGTTGTGATCTACAACACTCTAAACAAACCCCACATTCCACCTATTGATTGCAACTTGCCTGCACACATTTGCTCTAACGATACACGGCCCTATAGGGTCTGTATGGAACACTTAAATAGGCCTCCAACTGTTGGCTATGGCCTGCATCCTAGCCCAGTAGTTAATTGTAACCTTGTCCCTTCATGTAGTGACTCAGTCAGTCTTTATGCAGCTCCTCCTCATTAGAGAATTTTGCCCAACATATCATACCCAAACAATACGAAAATGGCCATGTTGTCACCTATAACAATGTGGCATGATCCTTGTGGATAGGTGACTAAGAAATACCTCCTTTAGGACAACCACCAACTATACTTCTTGTGACCATCCCCCTGTAGTTGCAGATCACCCTCTAGCTGTGAAACAACGTGTAAGGGGTTCTTAGAATACTCACTCTTAACTGTGGATTGAGTCCTCTAATGACAATGAGATTAAGACACCTTAGTATAGCGTATAAGGGCTTCTTTGAATCACCCTTCACTGCAGATTGAGGTCACCTCTTGACCTGCGGTTTAGGCTTTATGACTGCGGATAAGATGTGCTAGTTCTCCTTGCTTGAACAACACCTAAATCACATCCTTTAGCATTGTGTATGAGCCTCTTTCTTATTTCGGATTAGGAGTTCATTTAGGATCCCTTTGACTGTGTCTAGCGGTGTATAGAGGACTGTGGCTAAGTCGTCTATGGAGTTTCCTTTGACTATGTATAGAGGCTCCCTTTGACAACATATGGAAGCCTCCTTTATGACTGTGTCAAGTGCCTCCTCTTGCTGCATACACACCTCCAATGACTGCAGCCTAGGACAATGTATTAGGGCATCATTTAGAAGTGGTTAGATCTCCTTCAGGGCTGAGATTAGAGCTTCTCTTTACCTGTGTTTAGCCTCTCCTAGGACTGCCTAGGAGAGCCTCCTTGAGGGCAACGAAGGTGCCTCTCTCCAACGTGATAATCATCCTGCATGATTGCGTCTATGGGGCTTGCGTCTAGATGTCTCATGATTGTAATTTAGGTTAGTGTATAGGTCTCTTTAGACAACGTCTAGAGCTAGGGAAACTCCTCTAGGGAAGCGTATTGTCTTAGGGATGGCTCCTTCCACCAAAACCCAAACAAGTGGAGAGGAAGAGATCACAAGAGGTGTGCGTAAATGACTTGAAGGCCACCTCTATTTATGGTGCAACGTTGAGGTAGAGTGGGGTAAATTGGTTGTTGGCCGACCTTGACGAATTGTCACATAACACAAATAAATTCATATCTCCATGGATACATGTCGGAATCGAATGATCTTTAGATCAATCCTACACCTCTCGACAAGAGGAATCCAAGGAAAACATACGTTGCCATGAATAAGAAAACCCACATGGAGTTTTGCCCTAGTTTCCATTTCTAACATGTTTTGAGTCTATTATCACACATTATGAGGGCCAACATGCATGTGTGGACATTATGATAAACTTGTGGGTTATTTTATAGCATTTAATGACTTAGTGGGCTCCCTTGATTGACTTCCTATATTAAATAAATGACATGGAACTCATTTAAAGAGAGGTTGATAATGTAGAGGCAACTTATAAGCATGTTTTGAAGACATTTTAGTCTATTTAGATGAGTTGCTCACTTGTTGAGGTACCATTTTCACCACTTGAGAAGTTGTTCCGCCTAAAGGAGCTAAATGCTGAAATAAATGTGGACAAAGATGATTCCTTACCATGTTGTGAGCCCTCTCCAAAGCATTTTCATGAGAATATTGAGCCTCTAAGTCTAGTCACTCCCCTCATAAGGGTAATATCACCTCTCTTGTGAGGGCTTTGTGCATATGTGGCAACATA
Source organism: Pinus taeda (assembly GCA_000404065.3). Classification (NCBI taxonomy): domain Eukaryota; kingdom Viridiplantae; phylum Streptophyta; class Pinopsida; order Pinales; family Pinaceae; genus Pinus; species Pinus taeda. Next base: position 293,483 of record APFE030641032.1, on the reverse strand, counting down.
TTCGTAGTTTTGAATTAGTCTCCTTACTTGCATGGATGAAAATCACTTTTATGTTGATTCCTTAATCTAAATTTAGGGAATAAAGAATGAGGAGTTAGAAGATTCATTTCTAAATAAAGGCCCTCCTCTCATTTCAAATTGTTATGAATGGTTGGGGCTCATTTTCATAGGCCACTAATAGAAGATATTTCTTAGAGTGTCGGCATCAATTATTGGAACTCTCTCTTTCTTGGTTCATCAAAGATACTATTATCATTGTTCAATACTTCCAAATAGATATCAAGATTGATCTATTGAAAGAAAAAAGTGTTACTTGGAAGGAAGAAATCTAAGTTTTGTCTCTCTTCCAACTGATTTTCTTTTTTTCTTGGTAAGTGCTCAATCTCTTGTTTTTAATAGTTTTATGCTCCTAACAAGTATTTTCGAGTATTCTTTTCCAATGAATTATTGATTTTGTTAGTGAAGGTTTTCCCTTTCAAAAACCCTTCCTTTCGGGCCTTGGTTTTCATGTATTATCTTGATTAAACAAGGGACTATTTAGCCTTTATGTTTTAGTCTTGCACTCTAATCCATAAGCTTTGGGTAAGCATAATTAGAGGGGCATTCTTATTGACCCCATAATCCCCAAGTGGACAAAAGGCCACTAAGTCTACTTGTACAACCAACTGAAAAAAAACCCTAAAAATCAATTATTTTATTCCTTGTCTTATAAGGATAAAATAAAAAAAAATAAAAATAAAAGTATTATCCATTATTTGGAGGAAGTTAATGGTCTATTTCATTTTCTAGAGATATTGTCAAGGATTTGTGCCTAGAAGTTGATATTTGACCTAAGGAGGTAAAATGGACCTATATAATTACATGCTCAAGGGTATTTTTCAACATCTATGGCATGATTTAAGGCGTTTGCCTATTTTGGAAATAAAATTGTAGCAGTGAAACTCAAATTTGGTGAAACCCTAAAAGCTAGGGTTTATTGCTATAAAGTGTAAATTCTAACACCACTCTAGCTTATATTTCCTAGATTGTTTTTAAATATTAGTTAATACAATCTAACAATGAATTTCATCTCCTAAGTGCTTAATTGTGTTTCTCTTTCATTTGGAGAGTTTTGGGTGAAACCCTAGGGGGATTCATTACCTCTTTTTATAATTTTATGTTAAGTATATACTTAGTTATCATTTAAACGTGTAATTTATCATTTTTGGGTTGTTATTGTATGTTACCTTCATTACCCTAGCAAGAGAAACTAGGGTATTGTGTTCTTAGTGCCTTTTTGGCACTCTTTGGTTATTTTCCCTCACTCCAAATCTATGTTTCTACATATTTTTGTCATAAATTAGATCTGGAATGTATAGACAATAACAAGGTTTCCTTAACATTTGTCGAGTGATATCTCAGTGCTAGTTTGTATTTTTTTTAACTTGTCTTTATTTCAGACCTAAGACTTATTAATTAGCTTCTAATCGTCATCATATTTTAGTGGTTTGTGTCGTAGTTTCTTATTTATATTCTTAAGGCATCTTATCACTTATTAGGCACTAGTATATCTAAATAGGATATTAAGGTGTATGTTTGTTGAAGTGAATCATACTTTGCATTATAACGATCTATTTGATAGGGTTGCTTCCATGGATTGTGATCACCTGCCTGGCTTCAATGGGATGACCTAAAGTGAAAGGAAAATTGTATAAAGGTGATAGTGGTGAACTCTCTAAGTGTGTGTACCCTATAGCACCTTGGTTGGGACTTTCGTTACGGTGTTAATTTGGGAAATAACAAATCCTAAAGTATCCAAGACCATAGATTGCATGAAAGAATTTTGTAAGTCAAAGAATTATCACAAAGTAATGAGCCAATGGTGGATTGAAGGTGAACAACTAAAGTCTTAAAAATCTAGAATATATCCCTTCATCACCATTAGAGAACTATACTTTTATGTCATGGATCTATTAATCAATATATTCAAAGATAAGAATGCTACCCAGTTCAAGGAAGTCAATTTCTTCACTAAGTTTTGTAATCTCTTCCTAACGCTTTGACATCATCTATGCTAATAATCCTTCCCCAGTTATAGGATGGGCTTGGATCATGCCAAAAATACTAGGACAAATGTACTGCAAAGGTTTGTGGGGACACAAATACATGGAAAAATATGCAATAATTTGTTCCACGTCGCCCACGGGGGTTCCTCAATTAGTGATGCTTATGTTATGAAGTATTGTGTAAACCATGCAATTTAAGGTTCAAATCCCTTGTGGGTCAAGACAAAAAAAAAGTGACCATGTCTTCACTGTGTGTTATGAATTAATATTTTGCAAACTAACATTAAGATTAGATGAGGAAGACAAGCAAGTTACTAGCATGATACAATATTTCAATGTTAATGAAGATAGTGCATAACTTTAAGATCTATGGACCAACTAAAACTCCTCATCTATTGCCTAAATTTGTGTAAGACATGTTGATGCTTAAAGAAGTGGTTTATCAGACCATTCTTCATGTTTTTAGTGCTTCATTACTAAAGGATGAAATTAAACTATATTCAAATCATCTACTTCATTAATAAATGATCAAAAGAAGCTATGTCCACCATATCCAATGGAGATGAGATTGTATGGGCTAGACAATTCTATTTTTCCAAGATTAGAGGCTAAAGCAAGTCTTGAGTATAGGTTTGTAGATGAAAAGTTTCAAGGGCTTGGTCCCCAAAAACGGTATCCTCCCATATATCTTATATAAACCTTACTTGGCCATATACTCACTTAGAAGAATGAGAGGAAGGATAAGTGAATAAAAGAACACTATTTTTTGAAGAGGTGCAAAAGAGAATGAGACAACATGATTAGAAAAAAGGAATAAAAGAAGAAAACAAAGGAGGAGATGAAGAAAAAAATTCAATATGGAGCTAACAAAAGAAATGAAATGTTGAAGCTCAAGCTCAAAGTGGAACTAAACTATATCCAACTTATCCATTCCATTACGAAAGGATCAAATGAAACCATGACTAATTTATCCAATGTATGAAGGATTGTATGAGTTGAATCTTTGCAAGATTAATGAAATTATTGAGTATAAGTTTGTAGATGAAATTTTTAGAAGGCATGGTACTAAAAAGTGGTATCCTCCCATGCAACTCATATAGACATTACTTAGCCATATACTCAACAATAATGAGAGGAAGAATTGTTGAAGAAAAGAGCACTATTTCTTGTAGAGGTTAAAAAACAGAATGAAACAACATGATTATACAAAATAAGAAAAGAATATAACAAAGGATAGGATAAATAAAAAATTCAATAAGGAGCTAAAAAGCAAACAAAACTTGAAGCTCAGGCTCAAGTTGTAGGTAAAGAAAAGGCAAAGAATATGAAAAATAAAAGAGGAGATTACAACAAGAAGTGAAAAGTCAAAGCTAGAGTAGAAGCTAAAAGAAAAGTAGTGGTAGAAGTCGGGCCAAAGAAAACAAAGAAAGAAACTAAGAAAGAGAATTAAAGGGGATGAATTAAAAGCCAAGGTTGAAGCTTAAGGTAGAAGAAAAGAGGAAAGCAATTGAATAAGAAAAAGCAAGGAGGCTATAAGTTGAAGAAGAGAAGAAAAAGGGAGTTAAAGTAGATGTTGAAGTTGAATGAAAAAGAGTAGAGGAAAAACAAGGAAATAAGGATGAAGACAAATGGTTTGTTGACACAATAGGGGAAGCACCAAGACCCAAGATTTTCCATGTTATGTTTAGCTAGATTGATTAGTGAAGGTGACATGTTAATCCCCATATCCACTAATGAGATTACAAATTTAGAGATGTTTACTTCTACTAGAAAGAAGAAACTAACAGTGAGGCAAACAAAGAAAAAGAAAACCAACTATTGATCAAGACTTGGTAATCACTATAGAAACCATTGTGTTATTCACCAAAGAAGTATATCTTCTGATCATAGCCTTTCCTAGAATGACTTTCACCCAAGGCACTATATCGATTGTCAATGATATCAAAGAGATTAATAAATGCAAATCACAAGTAGAGCTTTTGGAGAATCAAGTGGATTACTGTAGATCAAATCAACATAATAACACATAATTTATTGAATATAGAGTTGAGATCTAGAATGATTTAACCTTTGTGTAAGGGGATTTTACAAACAATATCAACAGTTCCAAATTCAATGTCAAGATGTAGTCACCTTTCACAGTTAGATATAGGAGTTGAAGACACAATATAAAAGAGTGCAAGTTCAATTTGACTTTTTAAAAAGTGGACAAATAACTTGGCAATACTCCTTCATAGATTCCTCATTTAAATGAAAGGGGAATTTGCAATAGTAAACTAGCATGAAATCTCAAAAGGATTCTTGCCATAAGGCATGGAGGAAGATTCAAGAATAATTAGGAGATTGTGGCAAGTTGTGGAAATTGATAGAAATACTTGTAGATAGATGAAAATTTCTAAACTTTGGTCAAAGTGACAACTTTGATCCTCAGGAGGAACTCACAAAAACTTTGGAAGATGAAATTTAACAAGAGGAACATGCAATGAGATCCATTCCTCATGTCAATAAAGCACACATGAAATAATATAATAATAATAATCTAATTTTAAGGTCATGGCCAAACTAAACAGGAAATTGGTGTGTGAGATCCCCTTGATTGTGGGACAAGGGAATCCCCTCCAAATAGGGATTTCACTGCTAGTCTATGGAGATGTACATACTCTACCTCCCTTTGGATTGGAATCTATGAGCTCTTATAAGGAAATACATGTTCTTAACTATTAGACCCAATCAATTTATACTCCAATTAGGGAAGTAATTATTTTTTATAAAATTGGAAAATAATGTAGAAAAAGTGGAATGAAACATTGCATTATATAAAGCTCTAATATATAATAACATTTTCCACAGGGAGGTAATGTTTAAAGGATTTTTATCTTAGAAAGACTATTTGAAGAGTTATGTAAATGAAAAAGAACAAGCTTCAACAAGATAGGTAGAGAAAACAAAGAGTTAGGAAGTATAAATAGTTTGACTTTTGGTAGCCCTTTATTATATAAGTATAATAAAAGTTTACTAAGAAGAGTTCTTTTTGCTTAGTAATCTAAAACTGCTTTATTGTTTATGAAGAAGCCTACTAGCCATATTTTTAATATCGGGTTTGGTGTAATCATTAGTTGAAACTATTCTTTGCAAACATAATTTCTAAAATCAATATAAGAATTGATACTACTTTAATTTTTTTATCACATTGATCTATCCTTTTAATGGTGCGAACAAATGAATATGAAGTTATTTCTTTCCATTTAATGGGAGGGTGACTTTGATTCACAATTTGTTATTTGAGAATTTTCGCAAGTGATATTACACCAAACTATTTTCTGTTTATTATTTGCACACATTTCATTTTATTCCTTATTTGTTAAATTGTTCTATAAATTCTTAGCTAGGAAGCTTCATATATGATATCTTAGATCATAATCACTATAGGAATTTTAGATTTGTTTCATAATATTAACAATAATTAGGCTAAAATCTAGAGGGTTTGCCATTCCAATTGGAGAAAGGTATAATTGAGCCATTTCTCTAGATAAAATTGTGTGGTTAACAAAAGGAATTAGCTTGCATTAACATATGACTATGTGCTCTTGGAGGCATTGTAAAGTCAAGTTGGATCAAGAATGGCCATGTAATATACATATCTTATGATGAAGTAGGTCATATTGAACTTTTGGGGTAGCATTTGTTGTTGTGGCTCATATTAATAATTTTTTGAAGGTGAGATCCACAATTATTTGTTACAGGGGAGTGTTAAATATAACACCTACTTGTTGTCAGACAAGTGAATGTGTGACAATGATGAATGATGGAGTTGAATGCATGATGTAGAGTATGCAGTGGAATTGGTGAGTAAAATGTAGCAATGAAATTGATATTACTATCTCACTATCTCATTCGTATAATTTGCATTCTATTAGTTTTATGTACAAGTTAAATCTATTTTTAGGGTAATGTAGTCATTTATGTTTTTGTAATTTATAGTTACTAGGTGTTTGCTCTTTTTACTAATGATTACATGATTCATTAATCCAAAACATTATCTTCAATCTATGATGCATTAAATCCAAAAACCTACTCAAACAATGTGATTATTTGTTTTTTTAAGTATTATTATGTGAGTTTATCACATCTCCGACATTATTTTTTTAACTAGTTGGAAATATAGTAGTGTCATGTGTCTTTTGTGCATTCATAGCCTTAACCTAGTAACATTCTCCCAATTATTATGGCATTAATTTTTCTTTGATAACTTTGTGGTTTTGTTTCTTTAAGTTATAAGTTAATTAGATACATTCTTTGAACTAATTATAGCTTCCTCCACATGATGTTAGCAAGAAACAATGTAAACTATCAAACGGGAATTGTACTGAGTACTCGTTTTTTGAGGTAGCAAAAAAATAATCCGATTTTAAAAAGTGTTGGCTCAGAGTACACTGTTTTTTTAAAATATTTTTGACGATTTAAATTTTCTTATGTATCAAGTATAAACATTATTCTGAAAATGTTAGTGATTTTCATGCTGATTTTGAAAAATGTTGATGCAGCATCAACCCCCTTTTTTATAAGACTTATTTTTTGACTTCAAATTTTCTAATGTATTAAGTGTCGATAATTATTTTCTAAATTTAACACTTTTTGAAGTAGGTGTCTCCGTCTTCTTCCTTGACATGTTTTTTTTAACTGTTTTTCAGGTTTGTATTTTTTTTTTTCTTTTCATTTTTTTTGTAGTGAGATCTTTGTTCTTTTGCATAGTTAGAAAAAATGCCAATATTTTAAAGTGAAATTGTTAATTAATATTTCAATGCACATCAAATAATTGTCACTAATAATAGCAACTCCATTATGAATGCCAAAATTTGGTGGCATTGGGTCACTTGTCCAGAAAAGCCATGGGTTAAAATCTGGACAGCCAAATATGCCAATAACAGACCTCAGGAAGAGCTCATCAGATTCACTCCGACGGTCAAGGGATCGCTAATTTGGAATGCGGCCAAGCAGCACTTTCAGCTAATCCAACAACACAGCTTCTAGGAGGTACGAAATGGTTACAAGGCAAGATTTTGGACAGATGCTTGGAACCAGATGCCCAAACTCTCTGATGCCCTTCATCCATCTCTGATTCCCACTAGGCAGGAGCAGCAGCAGGAGAAAATATGCCAGTTTTGGAGGCAAGAGGTGGAGCATGGAGTCAAAAAATGGAGACAAGGTATTCAAATTCTAAGCAACCCTAATCCTCAGGAGACCGAGGAGCTGGAGAAGGAGTTAAGAAAAAGGAGCATTAGACATGATGAAGGTAACGACATCCTTCGTTGGGGTTACCTGCCCAAAGGATCCTACACCACCTCCGAAGCTTACAAATTGGTAGGCATCTACAACGCTCCCTCAGACCCTATTTGGAGTAAAATCTGGAAGCTTGGACCTTGGCCCAAAATCTCCCACTTCCTCTGGCTGGTTGGGCACAAAAGAATCCTCACATGGGATAAGCTGAGAAGCATAAACTTTCATGGTCCCTCCATCTGTCTCAATTGCAGTCAAAACGAAGAAACTCTTCAACATCTCCTAGATACGTGCCCACTAGCCAATCAGCTCTGGGAAAAGGTTAGCTTCAGATGCCAAAAAAGATGCAGATCGGAGAATGACATCATCAACTCTATAAGACACTGGCCACAAGACCCCTATAACAGTAAGCTTCTCAATCACTTATGGAACATAATCCCAGGGACTGTTCTGTGGAGCATATGGAACAAACGCATCTTTAAAAATCAGCGCTCTCCCATTGAAGACATATGGATCAGATTATGTGGGAATATCAAAGAAACGATTATGTTATGACCTTGGACTCAGGAGGATCTTCCCACCACAGATAAGGAGAAAAGCATCCTGGATAATTGGTAGCTGCATCTGCCTCGAGATCTCCCCAAGAATGTTACAACTAAAAGAAGCAACAAGGACAAAGGTCTCTGGATCCCCCCCCCCCCAAACACTCTTTCAAGCTCAACTTTGATGGAGCTTCCAAAGGGAATCCTGGAGAAGCCGGCTTTGGAGGAATTAGAAGAAACCATGATGGCACGCCTCTACAGGTCTACTTCGGCAACATTGGATGGGACACCAACAACTCAGCAGAGCTAGAGGGGCTTTGGCAAGGCCTCCTCCTTGCCGCCAAGCTCAGCCTGCAAACCCTAATTGTAGAAGGTGACTCTTAGATCCTAATAAACATGGCCACGCGAATACAGAATGGCTCTCAAGCTAGGAAGTCGCATCTAGTTGGAGGCTCGAAGCAAGGCTGCAAGCCATTGAACAAGAATTGCGCAAGAACAGAGCCATCTCCTTTAATCATGTGAGAAGAGAAGGTAACAAGGTTGCCGACCTTCTGGCCAACATAGGGGTAGAAAATGAACAGTCCCTCCAATCAGGCATCACGACGATCATTCCTAATAAACACCAGCTCCAGGAATGTGAAAGCCTGATCCATGGAGACGCAGTTGTCCCGGATGCGGGTGACACGACGACAGTAATGGAGGTGCCACCTGCCAGTCAGGAGCGGCCCCAAGTTTCATGATGCATTCAATGCAGGTACGCTACCATGGAATATAGAGCGGGGTTCAACCTAGAGGCACATTCAATGTGCCATTCTTGCCGTAAGCTCGTCTGCAACGAGCAGTTATGGCGATCGAGGTTCGAGGTACAGGTTCGTTGGTTAAATCAGGTGATGATGAGGCTCAATTCATGTTGGAACATTTGCAGCCCTCGGCCTTTGATGCTCTGTGCTTGTTGTTTCATGCTCAGGCTCCCGCCTACTCACCCGCTCTCAGGGAAGCCTCACCATTCTTCCCTTGGCTCGTTGGGCTCTGTTCTGAAAGGAAAGAGGACTGCGAATTGGCGCCCCTCCCCTTCTCCGCCTCCGCCTCAATCCCGTCACCCTCTCGGCTCCTTCTCCTTGGCTCTGATCAAAGCATGGTCAGGCCAAGGCAGTGTCCGCCTTGCCGTCGAGGCTCGGCCAGGGGGGAGTCTTCTAGGCCTCCTGCTCTGATTCCTAACCCCTATCGCTGCCGGTGCTGCTGCCATGGCTTCCCTGATGCCACGCCAATTCAGGCCAGTCAATTTGTGGATGCCTGTTGCCCTGACCCTTCAGCACCTTCGCCGGCCTTTGGCTCGGCCATCTTCACCTTCTGCAGCTCGCTGGACAGGCCTCGTATTAATGCTCATGTGTCGGTTCTCTTCCTGGATGAGGTGCCTTCTGACAGTGAGGAGCTCAACGGCAAACAACAGCAGCACTAGAACGAGGACTCGGAATTTGATGAAGAAGTGCCAGGGCGAGTGGCTGAGCCAGGTCCGATGCTGTCGGAGGCGTCAACCTCCAAAGCAAAGGAGGACATCCCGGTTCCCCAACCTGCTGCAGCGGAAGATGAAGAATCTTGGGGATGCCCAGTGGTTGAAGAGGAGCTGGAGCAGTAGCCAGCTCTCCGCTCAGCTCCACCGTCTCCAGCCCCCTTCAGGTCCTGTTTTGGCTCTCGGCTTTTACAATTTCTCTGTCTTTTTGGTCTTGTCTAATTTCATCCCGGCGTGGGATAATGTTAATAGTTTAAGGGTCTTGTCAATTACTGCCCCTGGGCGGGTTAATCTGTCTATCTGGTCCTATTTTTAGATGCCCTTGCGCGAGATCACCATGTTTGCAGCTAGTCGCCCCTGCGTGGGTTCAGTATGTCTGCAGTTGGTCGCCCCTGCGTGGGTTCAGTCATTTTGCAGTAGGTCGCCCCTAAGTGGGATCACTAGGTTTGCAGTCAGTCGCCCCTGCGTGGGTTCAATTATTCTTCCTGAAGTTGGTCGCCCCTGTGTGGGTTCTGTTATTTTGTTTAGGAGAGGTCATTTTCTGGAGAGTTTCAGTCCCCCCACGTGGGCTGACTCCTGGCTCAGAAAGCCGACGCCTGGTCTCAAGCGGTAACACCTCATGACTGTAATGTTCTGCCTGTTGATGGATTAATAGAATAGTTTTTTAGCGAGAAAAAAAAATTGTCACTAATAAAACAATATTTTTTAAAAGTTGAAATAAAAATACACATTTTGAATATAGATATTACAAAAAAATACGCATTTTCGGGACTTTTTTGTTAAAAGTAACATGTCAAATAAATGATTTTTATAGCAAAAAATTAACAAAAAAAGTTTAAAAAATAACTATTTTTATGAATATTATGTCAAAAAATGATAATAATCATAGTTTTTTATCAAAAAATAATGATTGACATAAAAATTAAAGTGAAAATCACATAATAAAAATATTAAACATATAATAAGAATAACTGAAAACTTGTTCTTCTCATAAAATCTCAAAGTCAAAACATTACAAATATAGCTAATTAATAATTATAAAAAATGAGCTTCATTTGCAAGCATGACTTAAATTTAATCAATAATATCAAGTAATCCATGCTCTTCATCTTTTGAAGTTCCATTATTGTATTCTTCCTTAATATTTTCTTTTTCAGTTTTTTCATTTTCCTCTTCTGTAGGATCTTTGATGTTTGTGAATCTCCCAAAGTATGTCCTTCCAATCATTCCTTCTAATCGTGGTTGAGGTTCTTTTGCCTTTTTTGCCACACGTGATTCATTAACATCCCCTTTCCTCAAACCAACTTATTGCATTGCATCTGGAAGAAATTGAAGAGCATTAATTCTTTACTAAATAAATTTGCATTGTACTAGGCCTTTTTCAATGACAGTGCAATTTCTTCCTTTTTTATAAAACGTGCTAGTGTTGTACCTAATCACCAAGTATGAAATAAATAATTAAGTAAATTAGTATAAATCCATAAAAATTAAAAAAGAAAATATTGAAATTCATTTTTACATAATAAAACTTACTTGACCCTAAGAATAAATCCAAAACCCAATCTCTTTCATTTGAACAAAAATATATAAGATAGTTAATCAATCACTGTGGCTTTTGATAAATGTTAATTATCTCTCCTTTCACTTATTTATCTTCATATGTTAGCTTTTTTACAACAACATCATGAACTAGTACTTGGCTATGACTCTTTCCATCTTACCTGTTTCAAAAGCATAGGTTTATAGTATCATCTTTTGTCCAACATTCAACATGAATGAACTCACAATCAATTATAATTGGTTTATCTTCGCAAACAATAAAATTTGACTTTTTCCCTAACATGAAATAATAAAAGTTCAATTGACTTATACATAAATGATTTTTCAACTTTAATCAAACATAAAATTTCAACATCTTACCATGTAAGTTGCATCCATGAGTTTGTTTTTCCCTTGAAGCTTGTTAATAACATTGCAAGTTGTGTGTCTGAGTCAACCCCCTGGCAAGCAGGGGGTCCCTGCGACTTGGAAATAAACTTGTAGGAAACTTTTGGCCATTCTCTTGGATGCCTGATGTAAAGCAAGGGGTGTAAACTTAATGCCCTTAACCTCATTGGAACTAGGGACCTTCATAGTGCAATGGATTATTAGCAATGTCCTCACAACAATGGCATTAATTGATTAAGATAACACTTGAAGCTCCATCTTTTACATTATATTATTCCCATGAGACTTTTGGCAACTTCCCCCATTTTGAAGTTGGTACCTAATGTAAAGTGGGAGATGTAGACTTAATGTTCCTAATCCTACAAGAATTGAGTCAACAACTTGCATATAACACATTAGATTGTTGAGAAGTGCCAACAATAGTGGAACTAACATATTGAGCTATCCCTTGGGGATTCATCTCTCATATCATATTATTTAATGCATTATTTTACTTAATGTGAATTTTTTTATTCTATTATATTTATTTTGGATATTTGCTACATGGATGGGTATGATTCATAATAGTCTACTTCCTGATTAGTTTTGAATAATGTTAGTGGAAATTATATTTTGTGTACTACCTCAACCGTTCATGATTAAGTCACAACACTTACCCTCACCCTTGCATTTGATTTTGCAAGTTATTTTTCTCTATTCATGTTCCTTCTCAATTTACTTTTCTAGCTAAACAATATACTTTACAACATCAAACTCTTTCCTTGCTTTCACTACATTTGGTTTGGCTTTCCTTTCACTGTTGAATTTTCTACTTCTATAACTTGTGTTCTCTCATCTTGACTCTTCCCATCATTTCACCTATTTGGACATTCGTATAGACAATATCTTTATGCTCCACACTTGAAACATGTTCCATTGAATCTACCACTTTTGTCTCTTCCTCTTTCTAGGCCTAATTCTTTATCATCATTATTTCATCTTCCAACACTTTGGTTAATAGGTGATGTAAAATTTAATCCCAAAGTGAATTTATATGGTAGGTTGATATGGAGAAAGTGAACAATGCTAAAGTGTAAGGTAGAAGGCTAGAATTTCAGCTATAAGACGATGAGACAACATAGTTGACCATAGAGGCATTGATCAACTAGAACCTTGTTAATGAAGATGTAGTCAACATACCTTAATGCATGCCACTATTCATAACCTCCAAACAAAGTGGACCATTCAAATGCACTTTTGGACCATTCAGTACAATGGGTAATTTGTATCTAAAATTAGTTAAGATAAAGCCTGATGAGAAAATTGATTGGACAAAGTCTACTAGGAAGTAACAATTGGAGGATCACATGGGGAGTTGGATGCATGTTGATGGAGCATTGTTGAAGGGTAATCAATAAATTAAGGATAAGTGTGAACAAAGCAGTAGTTTTTGGTGTTAAAACTTGTCTTCGTGAAAGAATCAAAGTTACTCAGCTATATTGGTTTTTTTGGTAACATGGTGTTGGTTTCCCATGGTTTTGTGCCTATGGAATGCATGTAATGAATACTTTCAAAGGATTGGGAAAACTTTATTGTAATGGGCCAAGATATGTGAGTGGTGAAGGCTCACTTGGGTGGCTTATCTTGATTTTGGACAAGGACACTAATAGAATTATATTAGCTAGTTTTTCCCACGATTAGGGTTTTCCAGGATAAAACATTGTGTTTATGTTTTGTGATTTTTTGCTTGTTTTTTAAATGTTTCTCTCCATAAATTTAATTTTCTCTCTCATAATTTTAACATGGTATCAAAGCCAAAATTTTATTTATGTCTTGGCTACTTGAATTTGATGGATATATTAGAGCCAAGTGTTGGCTTGAATGAGATTCCTTTTCTACCAATGGTTTATTTTTCCTGGTTAGAGTGAGAGAGGCACATGAGTATGGCAATAAGAAGAGATAGAATTCAATGGAATAACATCACGAGGAGAACTAGTTCCAAAGCAATGAAAACACAAAGAATGTGGAGTCTACCTTGAGTTAGTAGTGTGGTTCACGTTGTTGTGTATCGTCTCAAGGGCATGTCATCCAGGATGCACGAGGAGGAGGCCTAGGTGATGAGAATGAAGCATAGAACATGGAATTGGAAGAACAAATTAGAGATTAATGTGCATAGGTACATAAGGAGAATAAGCACAAACGCTGATTTGGAGAGGAAAGCACCAAGAAAAAGGATGGCCATAACAACAATGAAAAAAAAATATTATTTTATAATGGAGTTAAAAAATTTATTACATGTAAATATAAATACTATTGTAAGACTTGGTAAGGCATGCGTATCATTGGGAAATTACTGGTAAAGTCTGGAGTTAGACCTAGGTGATAGAGAGCATGCCAAATTATACCCTAGATATAAAATTTGAGAGGCGTGGAGCTTGGTGGGGAGCTGCTTCGTTCACTTGGACATTTTGGCTAAATTTAGTTAAGGGAAACCCGAAATCAAGTTTTAAGGGGTGATTGTTCGGTAAAACTTGACTTGGTCAAAGAGTCAAAATTACTCAGTTTATTGTGGTGGTTTTGGGCTCATGGTTTTGGTTGGCCATGGTTATGTTCCCATGAAATGCACGTAATGAAGCCTTTAAAAAGCTTGAGAAAACTTCATTATAATGGTCCAAGAGAGGTGAGCAGTGGAGGTTCACTTGGCTAGCTTGGCTAGGTTTTTGCCAACGACACTAATAAAATTCTATTCGCTGGTTTTTCCCCAAATTGGGGTTTTCCAAGATAAAAGATTATGTTTATGTTTTGTGATTTTTTGTTGGTTGTTTTAATGTTTATATCCATAAATTTGATTTTATTTATGGTAATTTTAACAATTGAGATATTTTAAGCTAGAAATTTGTCAATTGTTACCAAATTGCATACAATGTTGTCATTAAAAGAAAAATGTATGTTTTAAACCATTTATGGTAGTTGAAGATCAAAAGAATTAAGACAGACTGTAGCTAATTCTTTGTAGAAGGCCCTACTTAAAGGCAGACTACAAATAATATAAGGGTTTGATGGCTTGAGAACTCAAATAAATCAACTTGGAGACTCGATTATTGACTAAGAAAATCGATTGAGGGATCCCAACTAACTTTGGTAATTTGTGGCAAGTTAAAGTACAAGGAAGTTCCTTGAGGAAAAGGAAAGCATAGAATTTTTTAATTGAGGATATTGAGCATTGTAAACATAGACTTGAAAATTTGGAATCCCATAAGCCATGCATGATTATAGATATAAATTTTCAATGGTTGAAATTTCTCTAACGCTCATAGTAAATAGGTTTATTTCCCATAAGGGTTCTTAAAAATATATTTGTTCTATGAGTGAATGCTATGGAGTACATTTGTTACAATTTCTTTTTCTATAATGAAATATTGAATATTTGAATTACGAAGTTATGCGCGTACAGAGTGAGAAGTTCAAAAGTTTAAATTGGTTTTCAATTTGTTTAAAGGATTTGTTTTGAGTGTCATTAGGTGTTTTTTACTTTCCTACTAGATATAATCAGAGGTGTCAAATCACTTTTCTCTTTTTAAAAATTGTAAACCAAATCCCTTGGTTCATGTTTGTGTTTAAGTTTGGTGACCATGAAGTTCAACAAGAAATCATCAATGGAAAACTACGTAATAAAATATGCACAAAGTTGAAAAATCCATATAATTCGTAATTGCAATAAACATGCACACACACACTCACTTACATCATTTGGGTTGTATAGGGAACATAATGAAAGGCCAGAATGAAAAATGGAGTGCACACACACATAAGCGTAGCAAAGAGCACACTGATATTTAACGAAAAACCAACTTCTATTAATCAATAAAATAGTAGAATATTGTAGAACACAAATTATATAGAAAGATTATAGCTCATATATGAAAGAGAGATGTTAGTTATGTTCATTTGTAAAATGTTATTACAAGAGGTTTAAAAATGCCTTTTTAAGATAAAGCAAGAACACTAAATGTCCAAAACCATAACCCTAACAGGTGAAGTGCCAAAAGGTTTGAAGCACAAAGGTGGTTATTTGATACATCAACTTCTTGGGGGTGCAACCTTTTCATACAATCTATGTTTGGGGTGTATAGTAGCTCATTAGAAAGGTATAACTAGGAACTACAATTTGTGGCATTGCCTAGGTATGTTATTTTATAGGGAAAAAAATGAAAGGTGGGAAAGGAAGTGATGCACACACAGAAATATAGAAAATCGCGTAGTAATACAATGAAAATCCCAACTTCTATTAACGAATAAAATAATAAAATATTATAGAATACAAGTTGGCTAGAATGGTGGTATCTTATTTATGAAGAACCACAATCATTCACAAAAAGCTATTACAAGAGGTCAAAATAATGGCCTTTTGTCCACATTGTAAATCAAATCCCTTGGTTAAAGTTTGTTGACCATAGAGTTCAATAAGCAATCATCAATGGAAAAATCTACAATAAAATTTTGCATTAAGTTGAAAAAACAATATAATTCATAATTGCAATACACACACACACATACAATTTCATGATTTGAGTTGTATAGGGAACATAATGAAAGGAAAGAATGAAAAATGGAGTGCACACGCACATAAATATAGAAGATAATAAAATGATACAATGGAAAATCAACTTATATTAATGGATAAAATAGTAGAATATTTACAACACTAATTGTCTCGAATGATTGTAGTTCATCCCTGAAAGGGAGAGATGTTAGTTATGCTCATTTCTAAAAGGCTATTACAAGATGCTGAAAAATGGCCTTCTAACATAAAGAAAAAACCATAAATGTCTAAAACCCTAATTCTAGGAGTTGAATTGACAAAAGGTTTGCAAGCACAAAGGTGGTTAGTTGATACATAAATTTTTTGGTGGTGCAAATCTTTCATACAATCTATGTTTGGGTTGCATAGTAGCTCATTGGAATGGTATAACTAGGAACTATAATTTGTGGCATGGCCTAGGTCTGTTATTGTATAGAGAACAAAATGAAAGGTAGGAAAGGAAGTGATGCACACATAGAAATATAGTAGAGATCATAGTAATACAATGAAAATCCAACTTCTATTAATGATTAAAATAATAAAATACTATAGAATACAAGCCATCCAGAATTGTGGTAGCTTATCTATGAAAAAGGAGAGATGATAAACACAATCATTCACAAAAATCTATTACAAGAGGTCAAAATAATAGCCTTTTAACATAAATCAAGAACCTTAAAGATCCAAAACTCTAAACTTAGGGAATGAAGCACCAAAAGGTTTGAAGTTCTCAAGGTTGTTAGTTGATACCTCAACTTACCAAGGACATACATTTTGCATACAATCTTCATTTGGGGTGCATATTAGCTCATTGGAAATGTTTATCTAAGAACTATAATTTGTGGCATGGTCTTGCTTTCTCAAAAACAAACATAGGCCCTGAATTTTCCAGAAATCATCATTTAGGACATGGTATTTTTTAAGGATTTAAAAATTATGACTATGTATAGTATTATAGGTGACTATTCTAGTTTGTAAAATCATGCATATAGAATGTAGATGAATATTCAATAAAAAAGTAATTTACTATTAAAATTGGTAATTCTTTTGGAAAATATCATCAACTTAATCACATATATGTAAAAAATAGAAGAAATTTTAACCAAATGGGTGAATCTCTTTTGTAGAAAATGTCCAAAAAATAATCAATTGGAAAAATTTCACCCCTAATAAAATCCCAAAATTTGGGCCTTTAATTGACCTCAAAAGTTGATCCAAAATATCATAAGAAAACTGCAAAGATGGAGAATCATGTTAAGTTGGTGGAAGATGTGGATGAATTTCGATACCCACCTGGATTAGCCTTTGTCCCATTAAAGAATAAATGGCCCCAATTGCATCAAATTCTCAAAAGAGATGGGGAAACTTTTATAGAATTTGAAGCTTAGTGATCCATTTTCCTTGCTAAAGAAGTTGTCTTGCTTTGATGACTAAATAGATTTGTATATTTTATTGATGAGTGCCCTTCCTCTTGGTGTCCATGATCTATTCGATTATATCTCGTTCAATGTTGTCAAGAGTTTTATAGGGGCCAAGTGGTTAGCTACCTTTGAGGTGTCCAACAAAGGTGGGAAATATGGTCATAACAACTCCACATTAAATATTGGGTGCAAGCCAAGGAAAGAAGGAATAATTTGAAATCATTTGCACCCACAACTTCTTTTGTGGTGTAAGGTTTGTGTTGAAGTGGTCTAAGCTTTTTTTGGGGTTTCATGAGGTTTTATTTTTGCAAATGCAACCACACCTTGTCATCAACCTAAAACTTGTGTGGAACGTGATGTTGATCATGTTGTTGCTTGCATTTTGCATTGACCCACTATGAGATATCATGAACCCATTGTTGGAGGGTGTTATATTTGTTTAACGAACTTGGTTTCTTGATTATTCATGGTCTAGGTGTGGGAGGACTCTGTTGGTGAAAATGCTACAAGCGAAGCTACATCAACGAGGGCTAATGGTTAGAATCCCAAGCACACCTAAAAATCACAGTGACTAATAAACCCATGGAGAGATTTTTATATCTATTTTGAACATATGAAAGACTCTCATTTCATGTATGTATACTTAAAGTTGTAGGTGAATAGGATACGCACAATCATCCTATTGAACACTTTCATTTTTCCATCTATTTGCGGTTTAAAGGAAATTGTTATGGTTAATTGACCATAGGCTAGACCAAAAGGTACTAAGCAACCTATTATCCCTATTTAAGATAATAGTTTTTGACCAAAACAACCTCATGCATTGTTGATGGATAAATCCCTCTTATGGACAAGAGCGATCTCCCTACATCTCGAACCCAGATCTAGAACAAAACAAGCAGTAGCAAAATTTTTTCCCTAAGTCTATCATAATCAAATTATAGATGAGAAACAATAGGATGAGAGTTTCGTACCTTGTTAATCAATGTTTTTCCTTGCTAGTTGTTTGTAATCTTTAGCTCCTATCTTTTTCTGTAGTCCCCATGAAGAAGAAACCTGCAGATAGAACAAACAAACTATAGATCAAAGCATTAATATACAAATATGATTTGAAAGACATTTGCACACATGATCAAGGATATATGTAATAAAAAATATCAAATATAGACAATTTTTAAGGGAAAGAAATGCATAACTATATGAACCATGAAAGAAGTGGTTATAACCTGAGCCTTAATGTTGTAATTCCCCTTCTAGTTTGTTCCTTCATTCCAATGCCTTATCTTCAAAAGGTAGGTATTTGAGCATAGTTTCAACAAGCTTTCTTGAGTTTTTCTAACTAGCCATGTCAATGGGAGATGGTTGTATTTGTAGACTTGGGAAGGGATAGGGGAAAGATCAAGGATGGAGGCTGAGATCCAATAAGGTAGGAAGGTCAAGCCAAATCCAAACCGATTGGAGAAGATGCCATCCACGAGGCTTCTAGAATAGAAGCTTCTCGCATTCTTTTTATTTTTACCTTTATTAAAACAATGTCACACCTTTTGAACTGGAAAAGTTTTACTGTGTCACAGGTCAAGAGTTATACACATTGCGACAACCTAGTAGTGTCATAGATAATTATGGTCCCACCTATGACACCCTTTAAAATTAAAGTTTTAAAGGTATTTTGATAAGATTCTTATCTTCCTGAGTGAGTTTATCATCCAAATTATTCAGGGATTGGTGGAAATTATGCTTCGATGGAGAAGGAAAGGGGTACAACATCATTTTTTATAAGCGCGACAAAATAATTTGTAACAAGCATGATTGAAGAAGAGCTCAGTAGTGGCCTTAGTTCTATTAGTGTTTTACATGGTGCCAAAGTGGCCAACCTAGAGAACAAATCAACAATGACAAAAACACAATCATGATCGTGTTTGGCCCTAAAATGTAATCCATAGAGATTGACTCCTAAGGCTTATATTGGGTAGGTATGATTCTACAACACTAGCTTCTTAATGATCGATTTAGCAATGGAATAGGTAGTGTACAACTTGATATACTAGTTAACTTCTTGTTGAAGCTTTGGCTAGTAGAAATACTTTTGGGCAATATAAAAACTTTTGAAGTACAACTATTATTTTCTCCACACTGCACTGCCCTATCACCTCATTGTAAAGTGCCTCTTGAGTTATCTTTGCATGCTTGTTTAATGGAAAATAAAGATGATGTAAATAACATAAGAGTGCATCCTAAAGATATAAGTTTGGAACTTATTTCATGTGCTTAGTGTCTAATAAGTAATAACAACATTTGTGTCACTAATGTATGATTGTGGCCACCTATAAGTTTTGTGCCCACAAGGGTTAAAAATCATGGTTAGCACCATAATTGGGGCCAATTGAGATAGTTTGTAACATGATTGGTGTTTCCTTTCTGGTATTAAATGTTCAAGTGGAATTGTTGTAGGTACATGAACCACTTTGAATGGTGGTCATTATGTAACTTGGTTTGTTTTTGCATGATTTATAGAGGCTTGTGATCAATGTGGATTATGATTTCCTTTCCTTGAATTTAATGTTTCCCTTCTTAGCATGCATGCACAATGGAGTACATATCCTTGTTATAGGTGGGATGATTGTAAAGAACATATAATATTGTTTCATTGTGATAGGCCATTGAATGTCCCTATTGAGTGAGGACTACACTAATACCATAATTGGGAGCATCTATATCATTCTCAAAAGGTTGTTGCAAGTCTGGCAGCAAAGGACTGGTGCAAAACAAAGGTGGTGCTTTAGATCCTTGAATGCTTTCTACAATGACTCAAAATAGGCGAACTACGCTTTAGAGAAACCCAATATGAAACTACAATAGAATTTGGCAAGGCCTGAGAATTTGTGGTTGTCATACTCATCAATGTTGTCCAATCATGAATAACTCGTATCGTAGTTGTGTTGGAAAATAAAAGGTATTATTAAGGTTTGATTCTCCTTTCTTGATAATTACTTGTGAGTGTGTTGACTTATTTTTACTTATTTATTATCTTCTTTCATCAATCAATTATATATATATGAAGATCACAAAAAAAAAAAAAAAAATACACAAGATATAGGCACATGCTAGGGAAAAACCCCCTCGAGGGGAAAACCCAGTCATGATAGTTCTTCCTTTCAATAGAGTCCTTTGAGACTATTTACCCTAGAACAAGACTAGACTTTCCCTCCACACCATGTCAGCCTCCAAGATCTTTGACCCCTTCCAACAACTTCGACTAGGCAGCAGCTTTCGACAACAATGAAATCTTAGGAGACTTCGATCTCCCAATCCAGACCACATTTTAGAGAGAGAGAGGCACCAAACTTGATTTTCTTTTTCTCTAGAGATTGCCCCAAACTCACACTTCTTTTGTCCTCTCAGAAACAGACTTCACACTTCTCCATCTCTTCTTGAGATATCAAACTTCCTTGAGAGTGAGTACTCGAAATGACTTCATCCTTCTTCAATATATAGGTGTCTAGTGGTTGAATGGGGCTCCATATGTCAACTTGATCTTCCTTAGCCCAACATGGTGTGGAGGACACATAATTCATATTTGATTTGATACAAAACCTTTTTATGTGGTTCGATAGCCCAATAAGGGTCTCTTCGAATATACAATGACTCTATAAACTCAATATTAATCCTAGGAGTCCATAATGGGGACTTTGACTAATATGATGACCCAAGCATGAAACCCATGCTTTAATAAGTCATTATTACAATAATAAAAATTATTTTCTTTGTTCTTTTGACAAGTACATTACATAATGACTCAAGTACATTATTGAAGACTGAACATAGTTACATTTTCTAACACTCCCTCTTAAATAGGGAGGTA
Source organism: Pinus taeda (assembly GCA_000404065.3). NCBI lineage: Eukaryota > Viridiplantae > Streptophyta > Pinopsida > Pinales > Pinaceae > Pinus > Pinus taeda. The sequence goes on along the minus strand of APFE030641032.1, from coordinate 272,318 downwards.
TTAATAATGTACATATACAATGAAAGGTCTCAAAATATATAAAAAAACATGAATAACTTTTAGGGAACGCAATGCCATGGACTAAATTCCTAACCAGGGCAATCTATCCAACTAGTCACTCAACAATTTAGGCAACTCAATTCCATGGAATAGATTCATGACCAAGGAAATCTATCCAAGTGGGACTAAGGTAGACTCAAGCTTTCAGCCCCTCTAGGTACCATCAGGCTTACTTGCTAGCCACTAACCTAAACATATAGGTGTGTATCCAAAACAAAGCTCAATAAACAACACCAACTTTTCAATTTCGGGATTCTAGGCATCAACACTGAGTGTCAGCCTGATGTCTCCCCAAGAAATGCTTCACTCACAAAGCCTGAACAAATCTCTTCCAATTCCTTATCATCAATACAATCACCAATATCTACCAAACCCAGTAGATTCCTTAGATATTCGAACTTCTTATGAGGAAGAGCCTTTGTTATAATATCTGCTACATGTTCGTCTGTTGGAACATACTCTAACTTCACGATCCCATCTTGCACCAAGTTCCTAATAAAGTGGAACTTGTTATTGATATTTTTTGTCCTCAAATGAAACACGGGATCTGAAGAAATATTGATACAACTTTGATTATCACAATTAATCATAGTAGGACCAAGATACTTCTCAAGAAAATCTATCAGAAGATTCCTTAACCAAATATCCTATTTTCCTACTTCACATGCAGTCACATATTATACGGCGGAACTACTCAATGGAATGGGATATTTCTTCCTACTCATCCATGAGATCATAGTAGTTCCCAAAATAAGCATCCTTCGGTAGTTCTCCTTCCATCGGTCTCACAACCACCCCAATTAGAGTCTGTGAAGCCAACTAGCTTGACTGCCTTACTATCATACTTTAGGAAGTGATTTATAGTGCCACGAACATACCTCAATATATGTTTGGTAGTTATTCAATGATCTTGACGAGGCTCCAACTAAAATTGACTAAGAATGTTCATTGCAAAACATATATCTAGCCTAGTATTTACCAGATACATGAGGGAACCCACCAACTGTCGATATGAGGTAGGATCCATGAGACTAGAGTTGGAGCTCCTCAACTTCTTGGGCTTGGTGATCATAGGTGTAATCATCGTCTTGGAGTCCATCATCCCAAATTTCTCCAATAAATTGATGATGTAGTTTCCTTGTCCCAAATATATCTCCCCATGTATCTACCATACTTCTAGACCTAGGTACTAATGCATTAGTCCTAGATCCTTCATCTCAAATTTAGCTACCAACATCTTCTTGCATTCTTGAATTCTTCGTTCTACACTAGTGATGAATGGATCATACACATATAGTAGAATAATGACAGGCTTATTATTCACAAGCTTGATATTTAGATTTGGATCGACAATACTCTTCACGAACCCAATTCTGAGAATATATGCATCCATTCTTGCATACCATGCTCTCAGTGATTGCTTCAAGCCATATAGGTCCTTCTTGAGTCTGTAAACATGAGAGACCCTACTATTTACTTCAAATCCTTCAGGTTTGTTCGATGTACACTTCCTCATCAATGGTCCCATTTAGAAATGCAGTCTTAACATCCATTTGATGAATGTTCCACCCCATTGTAGCGACCAATGAAACCAACGATCTAATGGTAGTGTACCTTGTTGTAGGTGTAAAGGTTTCTTCATAGTCAATTCCTTCCTTCTGAGGGAAACTCCTTGTGACGAACCTTGCTTTGTACTTGCCTATACTTCTATGAACAACATGTTTGATCTTATAGATCTACTTTGATGTGACAACTGATTTGTCACTAAGTCTAGGAACAATTTCCCAAATCCCATTCTTCATGATGGATTGATATTCTTCCTACATAGCTTTCTTCCAAACCTCTTCATGCTCAACTTCCTGGAATGTAGATGGTTCAACTTCAATCAATTTTGTCATATATGCAACATAACTAGAATACCTTTTCGGTTTCTTACTTTCCCTGGAGTACCCTTTCGTATCTTCATGTCCTTCAACATCTTCTAATGTAGCTCTCAACCAATTTGGCTTCTTCCTTGTGGTTGGGATAACCAATGATTGAAAAGGCTCACTTTGTCCTTCTTCTTAATCATTAGTAGGGTTCTCATGATGAACTTCATCTTCTTCAAATAAGGGAACTTCTTCGTCATCGAAATCAATAAGAATGTCCTTTGATTTCTTGTAAGCTTGATTCTCATCAAATACGACATCCTTTCTTACTTCAATGTGTCTTCCTTCATTTATAAAAGTTCTATATGCTTTTGACGAAATACTGTAACCAACGAATATTCCTTGATGCTTGTTGAGTCCAACTTCTTTCGTTTGTCTTTCGGAACATGGACATATGTTCGACTTACAAATACGCAAAGATGATCCACACTCGGCTTCTTTCCTATGAATACTTCTTCGAGTGTAGTATTATCAAGACTCTTATGAGTAATTCTATTTTGAATGTACACGACAATCATCATTGCTTCATTGTTCGGGATGGTAGGGAACAATGAACTCCCTCTTAATACTTGCATCCTTACAATATGCAATTAACTCTTTAGAGGTGTATTCCCCACCATTGCCAAACCTTAGAGTCTTTATATTCCATTCGGTTAGGGTTTCCACCTCAGCCCTAAACTCCTTGCATTTGTCAAATACTTCATCTTTAGTTTTATGTAGGTAGAGCCATGTCTTTCTTGAAAGGCCATCAATGAATGTTACATAATAAATATGTCCTCAAAGTGTTTTGTTCGACATGGGCCCACATACATTGGAATGGATGAGATCTTATATTTCTTTAGATCTAGATTCACTATCATGAAATGGCTTTCTAGTATGTTTCCCCAAAGAGTATCCCTTGCACACACCTTCATGATCTAACTTCATATTAGGAATACCATGAACCAGTTGACTAAGAGTAGGGATGACCATATAATGAATATGACCATACCTTCAATGCCATAGTTCAATGGGACTTATTTCCATATTAACCAAAGCTTGAGGAGATGGAGTGATAACCTGGTAAAGACTTCCTTCACGAACTCCAATAACCCTAGCTTTGTCAATACTAGAGTTATTTCCCCAAACCAATACTTTTCCATACACAAAAGCAATAATTTCCCCTTTATCTTTGAAACAAGAAATAGAAATTAAATTATTTTTCAAACCTGGAACATAGCAGATTTTTTTGAGATGCAGCTTCAATCCATTATCTAGCTTCAATGATGTAGATCTCGGGCCTCTAACAACATAGATTTTGTTGTCACCCAATTCCACTGCATGGATGGACAACTCCTTTGATAGTGTGTGAAGCTGCTTCCTTTCGCCTGTCATATGTATGGATTCTCCACTATCAATGATGCATGCATTGTCATTAGTAAGAGAACCTATAAGGGCAGCCATGAATCCTTGACTCTTGACTTTGTTGAATAAGTAGCAGATGATCTTTTTGATCCATCTTCCAGTAGAGTTGAAACCCAATATTATGTAGTTTATTATAGAGGGAGAATCCATTGCAACAAAGTGATCTTCGACTTATCTTGACCTTAGCTCTGATAACATGTTGGAAAATCAAAGATATTATTAGGGTTTTATTCTCCTTTCTTGATAATTACTTGTGAGTGTGTTAGATTATTTTTACTTCTCTATTATCTTATCTTTCATCAAGCAATTACACACATGAATATCACAAAACAAGAGACAAGATATAGGAACACGTCAAGGAAAACCCCTCCCCCCCGAGGGAAAACTCAATCAAGATCATTATTCCTTTCAAGAATATCCTTTGAGACTCTTTACCCTAGACCAAGACTAGACTTTCCCTCCACACCATGTTAGCCTCCAAGATCTTCGACCCCTTCCAGCAACTTCAACTAGGCAACAACTTCTCGTAATAGTGAAATCTTAGGAGACTTCAATCTCCCAACCCACACCACAAAACAGAGAGAGAGGCACCAAAAACTCAGTTTTCTTCTTCTCTAGAAATTCCCCCAAAATAGCACTTCTTTCATCCTCCTAGCAACAGACTTCACACTTCTCCAGCTCTTCTTGAGATATTAAACTTCCTTGAGAGTGAGTGCTCAAAATGACTTTGACCTCCTTCAATATCTAGGCTTATAGTGGGTCAAATGGGGGTCCTTACATTGACTTGATCTTCCTTAGGCGGACATGATGTGGAGGACACATAATTCATATTTGACATGATACAAAACCTTTTTACATGATTCGAAAGCCCAAGAAGAGTCTCTTCAAATATACAGTGATTCTATAAACTCGATATTAATCCTAGGAGTCCACAATGGGGACTTTGATTAATATGATGACCCAAGTATGAAACCCATGCTTTAACAAGTCATTGTTACAATAATAAAAATTATTTTCTTTATTCTTTTGAAAATCACATTGCATAATGACTTAAGTAGATTATTGAAGACCGAACATAGTTACATTTTCTAGCAAGTCGAGTTTGCATGCACCCCATACTCATCAACAATGTATCTTAAAATATTGAATTATCTTCATGACGAATGAGAATTTCTCCATATTGGCATATAACTTGGGCTATCATAGGGTGCTTAGGACCTAAGAAAAGTGCTACAAATATTCTGCCTAGGTTCAACTAATGATGCATATGTTATCCAAATATATGACCACAAAAAAGTTTGTGAATAGTTACAACTTACAAGATATCATTTATCATCCTCATGAATGTTGTTGGAGCATTAGTCAAACCAAAGGGATTAACCAACCTATAAAAAGGGTTTTCTTTAGATTTCGAAGGTTGTCTTCCATATATTAGTTTTTTCTATCGATACTCAGTGGTAGCTTAACATCACATCAATCTTATTAAAAAACTTGGCACCCTTAAATTGGTCAAGAAGGTCATTAGTCTAGGGGATGGAGTATTGATTCTTGATAGTGGTTTTGTTCAGGGCTCTGTAATCACTATGAATTCACCATGTCCCATCATTCTTTTTCACCAATAACATTTGGGCTCACACAAGGCAAGGAGATCACTCAATTGTGGCCCTTTTGGATTAGCTCCTGAATTTGATGCTTTATTACCTCATTTTTCATAAGGGACCATCTGTATATGGGACCATTGCATAAGGGAGCACTAGGTATTAATTCAATGGAATTTTTGACTTGGTAGTGCATAAGCACCCTTGTAGGTGAAGTGAAGATATATTTGTATTCCTTTACAATCTTGTCCACATGTTTCTCCCATGTAGAGGGAACTTGTGTCAAAGCTATAATGATCATAATGACCTTTGTTCACTTTTTAATCAAACCATGAAGAATACAAACTTTGTAGTTCGAGCGATCACTATTTAGTTTTGATTTTCCAAGATTTCTGAAATTTTAGTAGTTGGAACTACATTTGCTACCTCATAGGGTTGACCTCCCAAAGCAATGATGACGCTACAAGGTTAAGAATCATAAGCATCACAATGTTTTGACATATAGGGTTGTCCTAAAAAAACATAACAAACTTTGTGTGGGGAAACATCACACATCACCTCATATTTGAAGGATTTGAGGCCATTCTAGCCCTGATTGAGATCATGTTATTCTAGCTCCCACTGTTAATAATGAAATTTAGTGGGAACCCCTTCACCCACGTCTATTAACGGGAGAGATGGCTCCCCTCCTCAAGCTCCTATACCTTATTTGGTTGGATCTTTGTTATTGTGATGGTAGCACTGGGTTTTGCATGGATGATCCACTTTCCTTTTTCTTTAAGATTGACTAATAATGATGTTTCAAGAAATGTTTATTAGTGTTGTTTGAGGGGTTTTGTGGAACTCACACCACTTCTCAATGTCTTCCTTTGACTACCTATTACCATTTTTTGTGTGCAAATTAGATTGGTTGTATCAAAGTTCACTTTCTTTGCTCTGTCACTTCTTTTATGAGTTTGGGTCACCTTTATCATACTTTTTGTTGGGAAAACTTTGCAAACTCAAACTCCCACTTATTGATCTACTTGATTATTATTTTCTCAATTTTGAAAACAAATCAATGAGCAACTCCTTGTGAGGTGATGTCCAAAAAATCCATTTCTTTTTAGGTGTACTTGTGTTAGTCACTGTTGTACTTCAAAAATAGGTTCCACTCGGAGTTTCTGATACCTAGCTTTGAGTGCAAAGTGTGGAAGATATTCATGTACTCTGGAACTGTCTGTTGTAGAGTTTTCCATCTCATGTATTGGTCATCATAATCATAGCAAGGTATATTTCCTTCTTGAGGGCATCAACAAAGGCTTCCCAAGTGGATTCTACTCGAAATGACTCCTCTGCACTTATTCTCTCCCAAAAACCTTTCCACCAATATTTGATGTGTGGAAGGGCTTTAAGATGTGTGAAGGTGATATTTTCAATGTCAGAAAATATTTAGATAGAATAAAAACCCTCTAATATATTTTACCATTTATCCAAATCTGTAAGCATCCAACCTTCTAAAAAAGAGATATCAAAATTTTGTTGTACCTTGAAGGGTGTTGCACGTCCAAAAAGGCCATTTGTTGAAGATTACTTATACACCATTGGCAATTGTCCAAGGATCTAGAAAAAGTTGTCCATCATTTTGTTCCTCTAATTCATGAGGGATTCTTGAGAAATATTTTGATGCGATCTCATGCTATGTCATCACTCTTTTCTTCCATAATGGAAGGCCACTTTTGGCCAAGGGTATTGATTGTTCTCAAGTGAAACTAATTCAAGAACCAACCCTCTAAACCTTTTCCTTACTAAGGATAGGAACTAAGAAATATGGAGGAGCATATTACTCTAATACCATTTATTTTGGTTGTATGAGGAACAAAGTGAAAGTTAAGAGAGGAAATGGAGTGCACGCACACACACACATAAATATAGAAAGTAACATAGTAATATAGTGAACACCCAACTTCTATTAATGAATAAAATAACAAAGTATTGTAAAACATAAATTGGCTAGAATGGTGGTAGCTTCTCTTTGAACAAGGAGAGATCTTAGCTATGTTCATTTGCAAAAAGCTATTACAATAGACCAAAAGAATGTCATTTTAACATAAATTAAGAAACCTAAAGGTCCTAAACCCCAACCCTTAGAGGTGAACTGCTAAAAGGTTTGTGGGCCCAGAGGAGCTTAGTTTATATATCAACTTCCCAAAGGTACAACCTTTGCTTACAATCCTTGTCTAATGTGCATAGTAGCTCATTAGAAAGGTCTATCTAGGAACAAAAATTGATGGCATCGCCTTAGCATATGAAAGACAAATAAAGGCCCTAAATTTTCCCAAAATGTAATTTAGGGCTTCAAAATGGCCTGGAAAGTTTAGAACCCAAAAAATCATAACAAAACTGCCAAGATGGAGAACCACAATAAGTTAATGGTAGAGGTGGATGGTCACCGATATCATCCTAGATCATTCTATGCACTAATTAAACTGTTGGGTGTGGAGTCTGCTTATCTTTCTGATTTAGAGGTTGTGTTTCAAGAGAGTGTATACCCCAAGAGGACTATACACCCTCCTTGCAGGGGCGACTTATCCCCCCTTGGCTGGGGGCTAGCGGGCCCCCAAAGCTAAAAATAGATGTAAAATTTCCTTGTAAAATGTTATAATTTCATAGTCAATCTGGGTCATTCATTAGGTGAATGATCTGATGGTAGAATTTATGTTAATTTAGGGTTTTTTCCCTAGAAGGCAACCCTCAGTTTATATAAGGGAATTGTATTGCAGTTGTGCATCATTATTCTGAGCGAGAGAGAGAGGAGATTGTGTGAGAGTGAAGAGGAAATTACATCGGATTTGTTGTAGGTTGTATCTCTTCATTTTGTTGGATAATATAAAAGGAAGACTTGATTGTTTTTCCGTGAACCTGGCCCAAATTGGCTGAACCATGTATATTTGTGTCTCTCTTGTTTTATGCATGTTTGTATTTTTGTTTCCACAATATTTTATGTGTTTCATTGCTCTGTTAATCAATTTATAACATAAACATGGATGATAATAATGAAGATTGCATGCCAACATTAACACATATCAAAAAAATGATATGTTGTTAAATTTTAGGGGTTTGGACTAGGATATACTAATTAGGTTTTCTCCTTTGAAAATATGAAAAAAAAAATTGATGATTTTCACTTGAAACTGGCCTTGAATGTTGTCTATGCCTGAAGTTTGATGAGTTTTGGATTTCAAGCTCAACAAGTCTCAAAGAAGTTGCAGAAAGACATGTTTACAAAAAGAGGAGTTAGCCACATTTCAAGAGGAGCATGAGAAGATGAAGAAGGGATAAGATTTTACCACTTCTACCCAAGATACACAAACCACAATAGGAATCTACAATAATTACTGCATCAACATCGCTTGTTTAGGATAAACTCTTAGTAGCTTTGAGAGGCACACCAAATAATGTTGATTTTTGGTACCTCGGGAGGTACTCCATGCCTAGAGGATCGAGGTTTTGGAGGAACGAGCTCCATAAGTGGCTTTGTGGGCTTGAAACCCAAGCTTGGGGTTTTGCACCCATCATGATTTGGGCCAAAACCATGAACACATTTTGACATGTGATGGATGAGGATGATAGTTGTCGTCGAGATGAATTTGACACAATGAAGATCACCCGATTCCGAGTTATAGAAATGGAGTTATGAATTTTTTAATTTAATTTATGTGGCGAATTAATCTGGGAGAAAAGAGCAGGTCGACTTGTGTCCAAATTAGACTTGTTGACAACACATGTAGCCCTAATGTTTATGTATAAATATGAGGTGAGTGAGGATCATTTGTATACATCCATTTGTGCAACACATCACAAAAAATTCAACTCATTGAAGGAGAAAAATACCTTTGTTTAGGTCGCAAGAAAGGAGGGCAACTGGTGTGGGAAGAAGTTTGTTATGGGGCCTCTTTTCGTGACCGTATTGCAGGAAGAGAAGGTTGAGGTACAAGGGTAAAGGATAGGAATGTTTGAGAGCTGGTTGAGGGTGAATTTCCCCCTAAAATAGGTTGTCGCAGGCCTGCGAGGTAAAATCTAAATTAGTCGCAGTGACTTGAAGGAAAACTGAAGTTTGTTTGGAGGCTAGGACAACAAGAAACTATTCTAGCCTCTCAAGGAGGGACCACTGCGTTAAAGGGAAACAATTATGGGTAGAAGTTAAGGGCTACAAAGGGACTATGATGTTTCTCTAACGAGGTCGAGGTTGTTGCAAAGGAACATACCCTAAAACAATGAGCCGAAGGTATGTATTGTGATACATTTTTGTAGGTGTTGGATCTATGTTTTGGATCAGTTTGGAAGGGGGTTATATTGCATCTTGTAGTAGTCAAAGTGGAGGGGAAGACTTGATGGTTAGATGCCCAAACCAATGCCAGTTTCTACAGTGATTGTTCATAGATATATTAGAGACTTGGATAATTGTGTCAGCAACCATGTGGAGGGGTTTCTTAGGTGTTGGATGCCCTAACTAGGAGAAGATGCTACAACAGACTTGGTCACTTGTGGACTGTTGGAGGGTAGCAAGAGAGTGGAAAAAGTGTGAATAGTGATTGGGAATTTATGGTTTTTTGGAGAACATCGTGGTAGGGCCTAAGTTGGAGTCCGATGTGCACCAACTTCATGGACCTAGGTGGTTGCTAGAGTAGCAGTTGTTGAGTTCATGGGTCTGATCAAATAGGAGCAGTTTTTGCAGCCCTAGACTTGCGGGAAATCCTCCTAGCTCGTGTTCATTATGGGAGATGGACATCTTGTAGTGATAGGTGGCAGCCCTCCATGCCTTATGTTGGTCTTCATCAACGCAGTGCCGGAAGATCATAGTGGGTTGAAGTCCCTGAGTAGGTGAGGAGCAACAATGGGTAGATTGTGAGTTGTTCACAAATGGAGTTGTGAACAACTCGATAGGAGTCTCAATGTGTTGTTCCCTTGATGGACTAAGGCACAACTAGAGAGAAGATTGACAACTAAGGTTCAAAGACCAGATGGACTTAAAGCATTGACAAAGGCAGGAGTTATAGATCATGGGACCGAATGACCAAGAAGAGTTGATAGAGCATGCAACATCCAGATGGTCAGAGTAACTTGTTGAGGGTAGATTGGTTGTCGATATATTGAAACCAAGCCCCAGTTTTGTATTCTTGTACTAATGGATGTATGAGGGCCATTATCCCTGGTACGGGGCCCTAGACTATTGTTTTATATGTTGATTAATATAACAAAGTTGAGTTGAAAATTGTAAAAAGTTGTCTATATTTTGTACATATGTGATTTACTATTGTTTATATTCCAATGTGAAAAGTAGTATCGTTGAGATTATTGGTTTGTTAGAGTCAGAGATTTTAAGATTCTATCATAGACCCAAGATCGTAGAAATTCAATAAAGAATTTGGTACTATGTTGTTGAAAATGATGGGTTATGAGGGACAAGGTCTTGGCAAGAATGATCAAGGCTATAAAACTCCCATAAAGATAGACACTAGACCATTACATGTTAGTCTTGGGTATCATGGTGGAGTTGCCAATCATAGTTGCGAAGGCCACTGAAGCTATCATGTTTGTGAAAGCCCAAAACATAAGCAAGCAGGTTCCAAAAAAGGAATCAGACAAAAAGGATGAGAAACAAGATGGTGTTAGACAATTTTACTTACTATTTGTGTAGGCTCCAAGAAGACAATAGGAAGTTGTCTCAAGCATCTCAACCTATTCTAGGAGTTCCTCAAAGACCAAGCAAGAGAATGAACAAGAACATAATGGAAGTAAGAAAAGATATGCAAAGAAGAATATGTTTGTCACTTACTTTTGTTGCCAGAAGAGAGGAAATAATGGTGGAGTTGCCAATCATAGTTGCGAAGGCCACCGAAGCTATCATGTTTGTGAAAGCCCAAAACATAAACAAGCAGGTTCCAAAAAAGGAATCAGACAAAAAGGATGAGAAACAAGATGGTGTTAGACAATTTTACTTACTATTTGTGTAGGCTCCAAGAAGACAACAGGAAGTTGTCTCAAGCATCTCAACCTATTCTAGGAGTTCCTCAAAGACCAAGCAAGAGAATGAACAAGAACATAATGGAAGTAAGAAAAGATATGCAAAGAAGAATATGTTTGTCACTTACTTTTGTTGCCAGAAGAGAGGAAATAATGCAAACCACTATTGTTATCATCCATCTTATTTTGTGGACTGTTGAACCATTTTGTGGTAGAGAGTTACAAGAGGCAATCTATCACCAAAATTCCCAAGGATTTCAAAAATAAGAGAGGTTGTTGGAAACACTCTCCAAATCAATGAAGAAAAGAGAAGAGGAAAGGAACCAAAAGAAATACAATGTTTTCCATGTTAGCCTCATACACATATACAAGCATGGAGTCCTAATACACCACCTAATGTATTCCACATTTAAGGATACAGTTGTTATCCTAAGTGTGTTTCTAGATTTCTATTTTATCTCTTGATGAGGGGTGCCCAAATGTCAAAAAACAAGTGGTTTCACTCACATATTGTATATAGTATCATAGAAATGGATACAATGTGTAGAATATGGCTTGAACCCTGCTTCTTGTTTCTTATCTTCTCTTTCTTGTGCTGTATATCGATTGGTATCAAAGCTATGTAGTTCTTAGGGCTTGATTGTTGAAATGCTAATTTCAACTGCAGCGTTGTTTATTTCAGAAAACCGCCAGTGTTCCCCCGCACCGCCTTTCACCGAACGATGGTATTTCTACGGAGGCAGCGATCGCACCCATCGTCCGACACGTGGCGTGAGAAGTTTTATAAAATGACCTTCCCCGGCGCGTAAAGTTCAGCAGAAAGGGCCGTGCGACATCGTCTGACAACCGTCCGATTGAAACCAAAGTTTGATGTACAAGCCTGCACCATAGAACCATTAATTACTTAACGTGAAGTGGAAGTTTTACTGACAGACAGTTTTATAAGTAAAATAATTAATGAAACTTACTATGGTCGTAGAATGTAGGTAAACGTTTTAATTTTATTATTTCTTTTATTCACGGGAGTATGGCACAAGTTAAAAAAAAGGAAAAACGTATTGTCATGTTTTTTGTTGTTCGTTGTTGAGAAAGCGAAAGGGAATACGCAGCAACGTAAATATATCATGTTTTTTTGTTGAAAGATAATGTTATGCGCAGTAGCGCGAATGTAATTTTTTTTGGTTGTTGAATATCAAAGGCAATACGCAGCAGCGCATATGTAAGATAAATTTTTACACACAGCAGTGTAAACTCTCAAGGAAAGACAAAGACCTTTTTTTTATGCATAGCAGTGCAGAGACCTTTTTTTTTATGCATAGCAGTGCAAAGATAGAGTAATTTCGAGAAGAGACAATGAAGTTTTTTTTGGATCTGAAACCTTCCTATTGAAATCCCGTGAGAGGAAGTTTTTTTTGTAACAGTTGGTTTTATTAATGAATACAAGTTTTTTTGTGTGTGTGAAACTCTGTCATCCCAAAACATTTTTAGTTTCTATGTGTTAAGAAACAAAGCATTATTCTCTGTTATTTTTGTTATGGAATTATTAGAAATTCCCAACATTGATAGCTTTCCATGGTAGTATTTCATGGGAAGCCATTGAAGAGTTGGTGATGAAGCTTCTCAGTGATAGTGTTCCCATAAAGGTTCGATAGCCTCCTAAAAGTTTGGAAGGTGAGAAATTCAACCTTGAATGCATAGTGGTAAAGAGAACGAAGTGCAGCACACAAGCCAACAACAACCAACCTACCAGGTATTGCTTCACCATATTTTTACAATTTTTTTTTGAGTTGTCTTCTTGAATGAACTTGAGCTTGATCGCTGAAACAAAGCTGGTAGGAGATCTTGCAATGAATAATAGCAAGGATGGATTTGTGCCTGTGACTTATCCTATAAGTGAGGTTTATACCCGCTGCCAATCTATGGCGTTTTATTGAGAAATATGAACTTAGTCTTCGAGAGATCTGATTTATGTCTTGAATGATCGTTACAACGTCGCAACACCTCAATCTGCTAGTGCAACATAAACTTTGCAACCAAAATCGAGTGCGCAAATCGTATCTCTACTCAACCTCTTCCAATCGGATCAATCAAAGTATGGTTTATTTTCCTTTAAAAATCAATCAAGATCTCATGATTGCACCAAGAGGAATGAGCCCCACGGATTCGCGGTGGTTCGCTGGAAAATAAAGGTGTGGCTTTCAAAAGATTAAGGGTGACTAATAGTGAGAAAAATGGTTGGTTTGACCTGTTAAGAGATTTATAAATCATTGGCAACCTGTCTTGGATCACGAGTCTCACAAACAGTGTTGAAAACGAGGTAAGCGAGGAGAACAAGAAGAATGATTTTGACAGAGGGTGTTACTAAACTAGGTACGTGCTTCTTATACCAGTGGGAGTAACAAGATCTGGTATACATTAGTTTTCCACTGATCTAAGTGGCTCAATGATCTGCCCAATTCTACGGTATGTTATGAGTCTACACCCAGCTAGAGATGCGTGCATACTACCCTTCAACGATTGTGATCGACTAGATCTACCTTCAAACGATCCATCTTGAGCAATTGAATTATGCCCTAAATCAGATTAAATGCATCTGTTCTGACCCTACAATCTAGATTGAATTGTGGACATTTTGTTTACTTGACTAGTTATTTGACCTAGCATAGATGGATCTTTCTATATTTCAGCGTCCCATTTGATTGAGTTAGTAAGCATTTTCATGGATATGTCAAACTTACAATTGATTTAGTTTTCTCGTTCATTCTTATTAGAGTGGAGTTCATCAGTTAGTTTTGGCCATTTTTTAAGAAGTTCTTCATTGAAGTTTAATTATACCACTTTATGGTGCACTGCTATTGTTATTATTCAGACTTAATATTGAGGAGCTAATTTTAGTTTCATATACATATACAATCATGAAGTCTTAATATACCACCTAATACACAAACCTAATACAATGTGTAGAATATGGTTTGAAACATTTTCTCCCAAGCTTCTTGTCCTTGGGCTTCTCTTTCTTGTGCGCTATCTTATGTTATTCCAAAAAAGCAATGAAAAACTACTTTACTATCCTTGCAAGAAGACTAGGCATTGGAATGAAGAGTGTTAGAAGCTTAATAATCCAAATAGTCCAAAAGCCAAGCGTAAATATCATGTACCCTAGATTAGGCCATTAAAATTTTGAGTTCAAATGGTCTAGGTTTTGTTATATTCAAATCAATGCTTGGCCTCCATTGATTTATCCTTGAGATTTACAAGTCTACCTTGAAGACTTAGCAGTCCTTGCATATCTGAATTACTTTTCTCGCGTCATCTCACTCAAATTTGCACTTAATAAGCACTACTAGTGATCATCTCACTATATATTGGTTAATTTAATTAAATGTATAAATAATATGAAATAAACTGAAATCCTTATGCCCAAACTTTCAAACTTGCCTTCGATTTTACACATTATTAAAATGTGTATCTCCTAATCTCTAATTCAAGACCTACTATGCAATTGTCAATATCTAATTAACTAATTTATTAGTGTATTTTATCAATAGGGACTGAAAGGTCTCAAACATTGCAATTTGTATTTTATTAATAGGGACTGAAAGGTCTCAAACATTGCAATTTGTAGAAAGTAGTCTTTGCATAACCGTTCAATATGGAAACAATTGAAGATTTCTACAAAAATATGCTAACCCTAAAGAATGTCAAACCTGACACCATGGTTGAGAGAAAGTGCATGATACAATGAAATAGTGCTTTTGGGTGGTGGCAATAATAGTCCCTTTTTATCATGGCTTAATACAGATTTTCCCCTTGAAATTGTGTAAGGCTCTTAATTACAAAATTATGAAACACTGGTTTTAACTCTTTGAAACTAAGTGTGAGCATTTTTTCACTTAGTGATGGGCAGTCACTTGTGGATGTCACCTCTTAGCAGGGATATGAGACCATTAAGGTGAAGATGAAAGAAAATGCAAAATTCTCAAGTCAATGTTCCAATATTCAAAAGCAAAACTTCTCTTTATTGTTGGGTATTTTTATGATCAAATCTTTTTAGGAATTCTAATGGCGTTTCTCTTTTTAATTTGGTTTTTGTATTGCAAATTTGTCCCATCCCTTCTCTTTTTTGCTTCATTTTCCTTCTCCGATTTCTTACTAGATCTCTTGGATTTCTTTCATGGGTTAGTCAATCGCATAGTATGGCAGCACTCTTTTCCAATCTTGCATTCTATTTTCCTTTCTTCTATGCTCTCCAAAACACAACCCCCTTCTCTTTTTAGCATGAGTGAAAGGTGGTAGTAGAGTCAGAATCTAACTATTCTTAGTTCTAAGAATGTGGGGGGGACAAAATTGTTAGAATGTAGGAGGTAGTTTCCTAGATCTATGAGATGGTTACATTGACATCTCATATCTCCTATTACACTATAGGATAGACTCAACATCAACATCATAAAATAGTGAAGGTGAAGCAATGACAAAGTGGATAGAAAAATAAACCTAAGTAACTAGGCATATAAACATTCCCTTTGACCCTCTTATATTTTTGTCCATGTGGTATGGAGCCCCTTTAGGTGCTCTTCTTAGCCAATTTTCCTTGGATAATTAATTTTAATTTTCCAAAACATGAGTATTGAAAACATGTTTATATGTTCAGTGATCAAGCCTTGGCCTTTGAGTTCTGCATTGGGAATTTAGATATGAAAATTACATATATTAAAACATATACATTGTTGAATTTAGGCCTCTGTGATCCATATCAAGTATTATGAGACAAGTATTTCGGCGTAAATCACATGATAGAGCATTTGTCGATGCGTTTCGAACCAACTAGTGTGGTTCATCGTCAGGACAAGTTGAAGAATCAGATCTAGCTTTGCATATTAAATAGTCAGAGGAGAACATCCAACAGCTTTATTTCATGACCAGGTAACAACGATATTGACTAATGGTTATATTAGACCGAGAAATGGTTAGTTGGATTGGAATAGGGGCATGACCTTTATTTAATTAATTAAGTTAATTCAATTAATTATTAAGTGATAATTAGTTTTATTCTTATTACAATAAAAGTTAAAGGGACTATTCTAGAAACTTAAAAATATAAATATATATTAAAAATAATACATTATAAAATAATTAATTTAATTAATAGTTAGTTATAAATATTAGAGCAAATAATTGTTAGTATAAAAGTTGTTAAATATAATATACATAGTTAATTATATTTTTATAATTATAAATATATATTAAAATAAATTAATTTTAAATTAATAGTTATTTATAAAAGTTATATAAATACTAGAGAAATTTTTGTTGGTTAGAAAAGAATATTTTAAATATTCAAAAATTAATTAATAGTTTAATTAAAGGGGGAATATCTATATGATAAAATTCTATATATATTATTAATATAGATTAAATGAATCTTAATTATATTATGTATTTAGTTATGAAAAGGGGGAAATTCAATACTAAAATTTTTTCTTTGTTAAAAGTATTATTCTAACCACCAATGTTAAGGCTTTAAAATCAAGAAATCTAAGGGAACCAAAATTATTAATTAGAGTTTTGAAAGGATTTATTGTATTGTTATTAATAATAGTGTTATCATAATAATATTTAATTAATTTTATTAATAAGGTCGATTACCTACAACCTAAATATCCTATAAATCAAATAACCCTGAAGAGGATCAAAGAACTAAGCCAAGAAAAAGAGTGTATCAAGGGGGAAAGACTAAAGAACAAGCTATTAAGAGAGGGATGGGATGGGGAGGAAACGACTAAGAGGTGAGGGCCGTGACCCAGCAACTACTGATTTTCCAGTCATCTTCTCTATTGAGATTACTAGGTCTCTTCTCAATTTCGATGGCTTCCGTAATTTTCGGTTATGGAACTACGAAATTCTAGCGATAACATTGGCATCTTCAATATAGACATGATGCATGCTCACTAATCCTTTGATTAATGGAGCGCCCAGTCTCACCAATATAGGGGGTCCCACGGGAATAAGGAATAATATAAACCCCCTTCCAAGGTGTTTCTAATGGCTTCACCTAATGAGCTTAACTCTTAAAGGTGATCAAGGCATGTCATAGGGTTAAAGTGTCATAGTAACATTCTTCCCATGATTTCTAGCTAAGTTACTTGGTTTTTGTTTGAGTTCAAGTTGAGCGAACTTGATGTTAGACAAAAAATTAAGAGTGAAAATTTTCTTAGTAAAATTTGGCATTAGGTTAGACTTGCTATAAAATTTGAAAATTAATAAATATATGTAATAAAATTAAATCCATTCATTAAAAAAATTTGATATAAATGAAAATAGCATGCCAGCATGATTAAACATATATTTCATCTCATCAAACTTGGAATATGGGTCCAACTCTAAATTGTCATTGAACCTTTGAGTTTTAACCATATGTAGTGTGGACATAGCCTACACAACATGCATGAGGTCTATGAGATTTGAAGAGAAGTATCAAATCTGTTAGAAAATTATATATTACACAACAATGGAACACATAAAATATTGCAGAAACACAAGCACAGAAAATGCATTAAACAAGAGACACACAAATGTACGTGGTTCACCCAATTTGTGCTACGTTCATGGTGAAACAGCCAATTCTTCCTTTTATATTATCCAGCAAAATGAAAAGATACAACCTACAATAGATCTGCTATAATTTCCTCTTCGCTCTCACACAATATCCTCTCTCTTTCTCGCTTAGAATACATGTCTTCAGCCGCAATACACTTCCCTCATATATAGCGAGGGGTTGCCTTCTAGGGCAAAAAAACCTTAAATAAACATAACCTATACCATCTTATCATCCACCTAATGAACACCCAGATTGACTACAAAATTACAATATTTTACAACGAAATTTTACATTTATTTTTAGCTTCGAGGGCCCCCCTTGACCCTCATGGCGACTAACAAACGGTTCTGCCCCATTACAAACTGGGATCCAATGCAACAATACCTCTAAATAAAGAATATAATCAGGCTCCACACCCAACAAGATCTATGAACTTTAAAGAGAGAGATGGTTAGATATTGGGATGGATTGGTGTCAAATATTTGAGCATCTCCATGAAGAACTTCTTTCCATTTATATTTCTAGTACTTAGAGATGTTAGGGATACTATTTCTCAAGTGCTGGTCATCAAATGGTATGGTCAGATGGAGTGCCAGTGCTATGAGGCATTGGGAAAGAGGATTAATGAAAGAGGGAGAGTATTTCTATGTGGCAAGAGGACTTACAATATATTTTAAAACAAATAAATAAAAATCAAATTAACCCCCCTCACCCCAACCCCAAAAAAATGAAATTCAAATGAATGTCAGTGATCTTAAATGCACACAATTGAATGTCATCAAAAATTTATTCAAATTCAAATTCATCTTTTCATTTGTTGAACCTAAACAAATTTATCTAACCTAAGAAATCTGATTCCGGCATTGAAATTCACCAAACCTTGGTGACTTAGCTTTCAAACATACACTAGTCAATCATTTGTCGTCAATATTTTGTCATTATATAGATACGTCATCTAACTTGTATCATGCCCAAGAAATTAATGTGAGATATTATTAACAAAATTTCAATTATAATTTTAAAATTGTTTCTAAGTTCACAAATATGAGATTCTTCTCATAATGTTTGGCATTTATAAAAGTGGTTATTAGTGTTCATTATGTTCTTGTACTTGTTAACATACCCAAGGCAATTCTATTTACAATTCTATCCTTCCTAACAAAACCTCATTTAGCTAAATAAACTATGAATGATTGTGTATAAAATATTTTATGGTAATATTCATAAAAGACAAAGCGATTTTAGAATTATAAGACATAAATAATTAGATCACTTATGTTGTTATTACATTGCACCCAATGAAATATCATTCCCTATTTCTACGTCATTTAGTCAATGCACCCTTGCATTCATTCAAATATACCATGATGCCAACTTATGGATTTGTAATGAGCATGCCCCATTTATAGAGACAATTCTACACTAACTCAGTAGATTCATCAAAATATCTCTAAAGAAAAAATGTAGCTAAAGGCATTAGTACCACATCCACTAGTTCAAGTAGGAATTCTACTTATAATCATTGAAATCAGGGGTAAGAAATCCCTATGTGCTAGAAGATGTCTCCTTGCTCATTTCATTTTATGGTTGATTTATTTGTCCGTTGGTTCTTACTAAACTCAAAATTTCTCTATTTGAAGTTAATATTATATTTTTTGTTTTCTCAAAACCCAAATAAAAAATTCTTGTAAACTTGGTTAAGAGCTTGTCTTTCTTGGACGTAAGGAAATAGGTTAAGACACAAAGGCATATAAGCCTACATTTGTGGATAATAGCCAAAGATAATTGTCCTCATTGATGATTTGTCAACTTTCCTTTTCTCGTTGTTAAGAACCGAAAAAATATGACCTAACTCTCTATATCCCACAGAAATATCTAACATCAAATATATATAACCGAATTAATTTCAACCTATATAATGTAAAAAAATTGTTGTCTTACATAAAATTAACATTGTTGGAACAAGAGTGAAAGGACAACTTCAATGAAGCACTTAAATTGTTTTTAAGATATAAATGCCCAAAAATATAGTAATTATGGGAACAATCTATCTATTGGAAAATCAAAGTAATTATGTTAGGGTTTTATTCTCCTTTCTTGATAATTACTTGGGAGTGAGTTGGCTTCTTTTACTTCTTTATTATTTTATCTTTCATCAAGCAATTACCATTTTATGTGTGTATGAAGATCACAAAACAAGAGACACAAGATATAGGAACATGCCAAGGAAAACCCCCCTAGAGAGGAAAACCCAGTCAAGATAATTCTTCCTTTCAGTAGTATTCTTTGAGACTCTTCACCCTAGACCAAGACCAGACTTTCCCTCTACACCAAGTAAGCCTCTCAGATCTTCAACCCCTTCAACAACTTCGACTAGGAAGTAGCGTCCGACAACAATGAAACTTAGGAGACTTCAATCTCCTAATCTAGACCACGAAACAAAGAGAGGGAGGCACCAAAATTTCAATTTTCCCTTTCTCCTTCGACTTCCCCAAACTCGCATTCACTTCGGCTTCCTAGAAACAGACTTCACGCTCTTTCCTAGCTACAAGACAACTTCACACATTTTCCCAGCTACAAGAGATTTCGAACTTGTGTGTGAGAATGATGCTCCAAATGAACTTGATGAGCTTCCTTTTATAGGCTTCATGTGGGGTCAAATAGGGTCCTTAGGTCAACTCGATCTTCTTCTAGGCCGACATGGTGTGGAGGTTACATAATTCATATTTGACTCAATACTTAACATTTTTACGTGATTCGAAATCCCAAGAAGGGTCTCTTTAAATTTACAATGACTTTATAGACTTAAAATAAATCCTAGAAGTCCTCAATGGGGACTTTGACCTAAAACACGGTGACCCAATCATGAAACCCATGCTTTAATAAGTCACAATAATAATAATAATAATAATTCATTTTTCTATTCTTTTGACGAGTACATTACATGATGACTTAAGTACATTGTTGAAAACCAAACATAGTTACATTGTCCAACACTCCCTCTTAACTAGGGAGGTATTCATAATGTACAAATATAATGGAAGATTTCAAACTATATGAACCATGAAGAAATTTAGGCACTGCAATGCCATGGAGAAGATTCCTAACTGGGGCAATCTATCCAAATAATCACTCAACAGTTTAGGGACCGTAATGCCATCAGCTAGATTCCAGACCAAGAAAATCTATCTAGGTGGGACTAATATGGACTCAGGCTTTCAGTGTTATGAAACCAACTCATAAAATAAAAGAAGAGATAGATCAACGATTTCAAAATAAGCCTCTTTTAGGGGGCAACCTCCTTTACATTACACAAATGAACAATTCTTAGATGATACAAATGAAAAGACCTCCTTTCTATATATAGGAGTCTAAGGGGTCACAATATAAGCAGAACCTACATAACAATAATATTGTAAGGGCACAACAATAACAATAGTGGGCTTCTATGGGGCACAATAATAACAATATGGAGACTACATAGGTACAATAATACAATAAGGGGGTTGCACTAATAATAGTAAGGGGCTACACTAGTTGAATAGGGATCTAACATGCCCCTCTCGTTCAAAAGTTGTTGTTCTCAACGCTTGAGTAGTTATGGATGCTTCTGTATAAAATTCTCATCCTTCCATGTGAAATCTTCAACGAGTAAGTTCTTCCAATTGTTGAGATACTCTGAAATTGATCGATTTCGTCACTGTCGGGCTCTTGTTTCCATGAGTGCTTAAGGTTCCAATATGATTTTTCCTTCCTCTTCATGTTTCGATAATATTGTTTGAACCTTTTTCTTGTTAATATGTCCTTCTATCTTGAGAGTTTGACCAGTGGTAATTCTTGCCAATGTATTACAAAATATGGTTGGATTCTTCATTTCTTCTTCCTCTTCACAATCTATGTAAAATAATTTCTTATCAGCACACTTATGACCTTTAGTTTATTTTATATCACTACATAAGCAGAAAAATACAATAAGGGGGTTGCACTAATGACAGTAAAGGGCTACACTAGTAGTATAGGGACCTAACGTTCAACCCCTCTAGGTACCATCAGGATTACTTGTTAACCATCAACCCAAAAATCCAGGGTTGTATCTAATAAAATAGAGCTCAATAACCAACACCACCTTTCCAACTTTAGGATCTAGACATCAACACAGAGTGCCAGCCAAATGTCTTCCCAGGCAATGTGTCAATCACAAAGTCTCAACACCCCTTGATCCATCATGTCAAGGATAACCAATCTCTCCTAATCAAACTGATTGGTAACCAACATACTATCAACACCTTTGAGAGATTCACTTGTACAAACACAACCCCAATCAATAATATTTTCACATGTACATAATCAAATACAAATCTCTAAGGTCTGCTAGAAAACAATTGTTGCTTCTCAACTTTCCATAGTAGGACAATCAACTGAATCTTTGACAGAAGATTCCTCAATCATACATTTTTCTTCCTACTTCATATGCAGCAACATATTCTTCCATTGGATCCTACTTTCCTTTGTTTAGCAACACCTCAAAATTCATTCTTTAATTTCCTTGTCCTACTCATGGCCTTCACTAAAACTTACGGTTGTTAGTCCTGGTCTAGTGCATGACACATGAAGCAGAGAATTAAATCTGTCACTCCCTCTTAAACAAAGAGGATCTAACCATTCCTATACAAGGAATATTCACAACCATCCTTTTATCCTAGGGATATTTCTTCCATTTAAACTCCCTCTAAACTTGGGGAGTTCTACTTCTTATTGTCATCAGAGAATCTTTCGTGGCTTCCAACCATTTCATCAAAGTTACTATCATCCTCATCATGCTTATCAATGAGCATCTTCACCAAATTGAAGATTGTGTACCTGCACAACTTAGATAACAAGTACAACCAAATCTATACAAGCATGAAGTTAGCCTGATATTAAAATCACGAAAGCATTTCAAATTTATACATATCAAATACCCAAACTTAATTACAAACAAGAGACATATACTCTTCAATATCTTTCTAGGGACTTAGTCACAAACCTTAGACTACTTCATAACAATTTTCATTCCATCTAGGGTTTCATTGTTTATTCCAAAGGTATGGCATACCTTACTTCAACATATAGCAAATCCTGGAAAAAATTCACATAAATATAGATCTACAGGGCATCTAACAACCTTTCAAAATTCATATGTTAGACTTCTCACTAAGGATTCATACAAATCCAAGATTTCATACAAAATAACCAATCAAAGTCAATCCATCTTAGTCATTAGCCTGACCAGCTTCCACTAGGGTTAGTTGAAAACCTTATAATTTTTATCAATCATCAAATCCATTCGAAACTCAAATGTCAACAATCTTTAACGAATCTCAAATTATCATATTGTCAACATTCATTGGCGATTTCTACTTTGACTAAGGTTCAACTCCAAAACCCTACAATTCCATTTTCACAATTTCAACAATCTTACACAAATCTCAAATCATCATATTCCATAGATTTTACTTTGACTAAGGTTCAACTCCAAAATGCTACAATTCCATTTTCACAATTTCAACAATCATTAAATACATAGATCTCAAATTGTTATATCACACATACTAGACAATTTAACTTCACTAGGGTTTAGTTATAAAACCCTAGATTTCCAAATATCATCATCCTATAATCTCATACAAGGATTTCCATTAAATATTAAGATTTATGACCATCAATAACTTGGTCAACACATACATCTAGGAATTCATAATCATTCATAAGCATATCATATGTCCAACAACATTAATACATCTGACCTAGACCGAGCTAGGGTTTCGACCAAAAATACATAACCATACATGCCTAGATTTCATCATTGTGTAAAGGCTTTTCATATCATGTGTTAGAAATCATCTAGAAATTATCTAAGGTTTGATCAGGTATACACACACATACCGAGGAAATCATTTCTAAGAAAATATAAGGGTTTTTCTCATACATTCCACCAAACACTAATGAGCTAGGCTTTCAATGTAGAAACATAGCAAACCCAACATTACCAAAACTTCAAAGGTTCGAGATCTTAGACCTTATCATTCAACCCTAACAAGTTAGGTTTTCTTGATCATACCAAAATCCATAACATGACATGATTTGACTTTAAATAGCATTTCACAATATCCCCAAGTATTTTAGGGTTTCAAACATTCATATTAACATACCCTTCGGTTATGGTTTTCCAAAACCTATTTAGGGTTCTACAAAATCAGTTCAGAATATGAGAGGGGGTGGGCAAGTTTATCAAGACATTAATCACCCAAAAACAAGAATTATTATGATTCAATATAGCTAGACATAATAATGTTAGTAATAGCCTATCAAATGAATAATCCTTTCAATATAAAGAAATCAATGTATTTAAAGCATAACTTTGTTCTTTGACTTACCTTGTCCTAGGAGGTTCTCCTTCATAATTCTTGAGAATATAGCAGATGTCTTATAGAACATGAATATGATGAACTTCCAAAGATTCGAAGGTGATCCACACTCGGCTTCTTTCCTGTGAATACTTCTTCGGGCGTTGTATTATCAAGACTCTTATGAGGGTTCCTATTTTGAATGTATACGGCTATCAACGCTACTTATTCCCATAAGAAATTTGGTAGATCTTGATCAAAGAGCATAGTTCAATTGCCTTCTTCAATTGACCTATTCTTCCTTTCAACGAATTCATTTTTGTTCAGGATAATAGGGAACAGTGAGCTCCCTCTTAATATCAGCTTCCTTACAATATGAAATCAATACTTTAGAAGCGTATTTCCCACAATTATCAAACCTCAAAGTTTAGGGTTTCCACTTCAACCCTAAAATCCTTGAATTTATCAGATACGCCATCTTTTTATTGAGGAGGTAGAGCCATGTCTTTCTAGAATGGTCATCAATGAATGTTACATAGTAGAGATGACTTCCAAGTGATTTTTCAGACATGGGCCCACAAACATCGGAATGGATGAGGTCTAATATCTCTTTAGACCTAGTTTCATTGTTTCAATACTAGAGTATTTTTCCCAAACCAATACTTTTCCATCAACAAACACAATTATTTCCATTTTATCATGTAAACAATAAAAAGAAAATTCTTTATCAAACCCGGAACATGTAGAATGCATCTTCGATCAATTATTCATCTTCAACAATGTTGATCCCAGGCTCTTGACCTTGACAAACAAGTAGTAGATGACCTTCTTGATCCAGCTTCCAACAGTTTTGAAACCCATTCTTATGTAGTTCATCATAGAGGAAGAATCCATGCCAACAAATTAATCTTCGTCCTTGGTTTTGATACCATGTTGGAAAATCAAAGTAATTATATTAGGGTTTGATTCTCCTTTCTTGATAATTACTTGTGAGTGAGTTGGCTTCTTTTACTTTTATTATATTATCCTTCATCAAGCAATTACCATATTATGTGTATGAACATCACAAAACAAAAGACACAAAATATAGGGACATGCCAGGGAAACAACACCCTCAAGGGGAAAACCCAATAAAGATAATTCTTCCTTTCAATAGTATCCTATGAGACTCTTCACCCTAGAGCAAGACCAAACTTTTCTTCCTCACCAAATCATCCTCCTAGACCTTTGATGCCTTCCAGCAGCTTCAACTAGGAAGCAACTTATGGTTTCAGAAATAACGAAACTTATGAGACTTCGATCTCCCAACCTAGACCATGAACAGAAAGAGAGAGGCACCAAAATTTTGATTTTTCCTTTCTCCTCAAACTTCCCCAAACTCGCATTCACTCCGGCTTCTTGGAAACAAACTTTTCACTCTTTCCCAACTACAAGAAATTTCGAACTTGTGTGTGAGAATGATGCTCCAAATGAATTCGATGGGCTTCCTTTTATAGGCTTCATGTGGGGGGTTGAATAGGGTCCTTAGGCCGACTTGATCTTCTTCTAGGTCGACATGGTGTGGATGTTACATAATTCATATTTGACTCAATAATTAACCTTTTTACATGATTCAAACACCCAAGAAGGGTCTCTTTAAATGTAGAATCACTCTATAGACTCAGAATAAATCCTAGAAGTCCTCAATGGAGATTTTGACCTAAAACATGGTGACCTAAGCATGAAACCCATGCTTTAATAAGTCATAATAATAATAATTTATTCTTTTGACAAGTACATTACATGATGACTCAAGTACATTATTGAACACTGAATGTAGTTACATTTTCCAACACTATCAATATTAATTGATAGGTTCTCACATTTATAGAGATAAAGAAAACAAAACAAAAAATTATACTTCCCATAAAACATGAAAGTTGTTATTTGCATTTGAAATATTTTGATCAATTATTATATATTTTCTAAAATCTTGTGTCACAAATTGGAATATTACACTTCATTTTTTTTACTGTGTCAATATTAATCTTGTGAGTGATGTTTGAACCCTAAACATCATAATCTCAAAATCAAAATCTATAATTATTTAGAGAGAAAATAGAGACGCAAGAACAGGAGTGAAGCATCAACACATAAGTGACCAAAAATGGGAAACTGCAATTTCTATAATAATAGTTTGTAAGAAGAAAGCATGCAGAAGAGGGATCTATAGAGGTAACTTAAACATAATCATTAAAAGTTGTGTCAGCAAGCTACCGTCTTGCAGAGGTTATTGGATACCTTTAGTTCCTTTTATCCAATCACTGGTAGGTTCAAGATCCACTTCAAGAACCATAGGGATGAGATTTGGTGAAAGATGAGTTGTGTGAAGAACCTTGGAATCCCAATGGGAAAAATTGTAAAGAAGGAAAACTCGTAAGAGTAAGAGTCAAATTTTGGAGGAAAATTAAATGGGTGCACTTATAAAGAAGGTAGAATTAGTAGCAATGGAAGACATCAAAGTTGAAATAATGATGATAAAATATGTAAATAAGGTATACTTTAAAGGAAAACCAACACTGAAAAACATTATCAAGGGTCCTATTGACAAGAAGAACAAGGGAAGACTACAAAGGTGAGCAATTATCCTTCATAGTTGGATTCAAAAGGGCATTGTAGAAGGTTAGTATTCTAATAATTTGTCTAAGTTCTTGAGGGACCAAGAAGCATAAAAAAGGGAAGGTCAAATTTGAAGTTTGATCCAAAAATGTTAATTTCTTTGGTAGGATGAGATGGATAAAGTGCGCTAGGTTGAAGGGTAAGATAGAAGGCCAAAAGTTCAACTAAGGCAATGGGACAATACGATAATAAGGCATTAATTGATCAAATCATTGTGGCTAATATAACTTGACCTGGGGCACCATTCATAACCTCTAGACCACGTGAACCATTTAGATCCTTGTTTGGACCAATGAGGGTAGTGAATAATCATTCAAACATAAAATTTTATGGCAAAGTTGGCTAAAGAAATTGTTTAGACAAAATTTCTGGGAAAAATCCATTGGGGTACATTGTCAATTCGAATGCAGGGCAATTAATTGATAAACCACCTTGGATCTTCCAATGGTTGGCTTTCAAATATATATATATAAATTTAAAATGACTACAATGAACCCATGCTTGACTTTGTGACTATATTTTTGTATTTTTAATGCTTTAACATAAATAAAAACACACCATTCGGATTATTTAACCTCTATGACATATGAAATAGAATACAATAGAAAAGTCACACAATGTGACAAACATATTTACATTGGAAACCTATTTTGGAAAACCAACACCTAATGCTGGATTTTTCTTTTCATCTCTATATATTATGTAGTTATAGATTAAAAAGATGTTTAAGCTATTTATGCAAGATGTTTAAGGGGTATGAAAACCTTTTGGTGCCATATCAAGGATTTTCATGGATATTCGTGCATTTGATGCGATGCGATTTTGCATTTGGTCGACTAGGCTTGGGTAATGTCGAATGAAAGTTTCTATCAATTGGCCAAGTACTCAAAGACTCAAAGTTTTTTCATGAATGCATTCTGGTCTTAATGGTTGATTATAATAATTTTTACGAGGTATTAACTTTAAGGAGTAATCTAGATATTGAAAAAGAACATATCTAATTCTAGTACCCAATTATCTAGAAGCATAAGGAACCATTCCATTTTTTCCTTATTGAAGATAAATATCTAGGGGAGTTATAGATAGATGTTGACTGGAGTATAACTAGCAAAGATAACTCAAGAAGCAAAAGGTTTCCTTAAAGGAAAAGGAATTTTTGTCCAAAAGGAAGACCATATTTACATTAGAATGTATGGATATGATGGAAGCTCTTCTTTTTTTCCTATGTTTGTTTGGGACCAATATTTTTTTTTTTTCCCAAAGTAGTTGGTAATACAAGACCTCGTCCACACTTTTTAAATAAAAAGAAAAAAAGAAATCATTTATGTACCCTTTAATATATCCAATGTGACAATAAGAAGTCATTGTCATTTAATAGAGGTTTCTGAAATGTTTAATGCATTCAACTAATGGAAGTAGAACCTCTCAAAGGCTTTGATCTTGAAGGGTTATTTGTTGAACATTTGGCATCCATGGGGTAGAGTAACCTTTTCACAAGGATTGTAGAAGGAATTGGTGACAATGACCCAAATACTCCCAAGAAGGAAAAATGTGTATGCAATGATGATTAGGCCATTGAATTTAGTACAAATACTCAATGTAAAAGGCTTGAACAAAGCAAAGAGGGAGAAATGCAAGTAATGTCCAATTCATTTCTTTCCTCGGCGACATTGGAGTTCCTCCTTTACCTAGAAGAACCAAGAATTAAATAGAAGTAGAGAAGAGAATAATAGAGGACATGCTGGAAGAAATGATGGACATGTTCGCCCTTTTCATATTGATATTAAAAGATTGCTTGTAGTAACACAATATAAAAGGAAGAGAAGCCCTAGTAAGAATAGGCTCACAAAATTCTGATGGGTCAAGAATATTATTGATATGGAAGTTGACAGTACCATTGTACCTAATTGGGTACTATTACAAATTGTTGATGTTGAAATTGTAGCAAGAAAAAGGCTTAATTTTGACTTTTTCCTAAGTCAATTTGGGTAAATCAAATTTCCATATCAACAAGACAACTTGGAGGCAGTTAACTAGCATGACATGGCTCTTGTCACTCAGTTAACTCAGTAAATTCGAGTTAGTGGGTTTGGAATTCAGTCATGCATGTGTTGATTGCTAAATTTTAGCAATCTAGTTCAGTGATTTTTAGTTGTACTCAGCTAACTGACCTCTAACAATTAATAAAGTCAATTGAAGGTTAGTTGAGTAATGAGAAAAAATTCTAACTCAGAGATATGTCAGTAAACTTAGTTTAGAAATATAGTTCAGTTATTTTTAGTTGTACTCAGTTAACTAACCTCCCAATTGTTTAGGAGTTGGAATTAGCTCAGGTTTCACAACAAAATAGGAGGATGGAGGGCAGCACAAAATTGTTTAACTGTTGTCAAGAGGCTCTCATTCAATAGAGATAACACTTTTGCTTTTACAGGTGGTGCTCAGAGATGGAGCATGCAATTGTAATAGTTTCTCTATTCAACTGATTAATGCAAAGAGGATTGACAAGTCTTTCCTAGATGGGTTCCCCTAGAAATCATTGTGTACTTTTGGTTTTGCTTGTTGCATGTTTATGCATGTTGTTCTAAATTTGATTTCTATTATGCAGATTAGTAGAGTAGAATTGTGTCTCTTATCTGTAGTTTGAAATCTTGATCAATTGCAATTTCTATCGAATTTCTACATGGTATCAAAGCCCTGAAATCACATTAGAACTAGTATTTTGAACTTGTCAATTAGGAATTTCAGAGTTGTAGCTACAGTGCAGTAACTTCTCTTTAAACTCAAGAAAATGTCTTTCAACTTATCGAGATTGGAGTATACCCTAGATGGTAGCTCAAATTTCATAGCCTAGAAGGACTGAATGGAAGCAATGCTTGATGATAATGGTGTATTAGAATATGTTAAAATTGACATTGTGAAACCCCGTCAGTCTTATGCAAAAAAATTAGCCTAATGGAAGAAGGATATAACAAGAGCCAACAGGGTCATCATGGAAGGTGTGAGACTCCATTTTCTATGTGGAAGACCCTCACTGAGCTATTTGAAAATAACAATGATGCCAAGAAACTTGGTTTGATGAACAGATTGATGATTGAAGACAAAGGATATGAGGTAGTATTCCACAATTGGAAGGCATACTTCAAGCATTTTTCTTCAAGTCAGATCAAGAAAATTGGTGTCAAGATGGAGAACCCCTACACATTAGAGGAACATGCATGTGTAGCCATGAGGACTACGCATAAATTAGAGATGTGGTGGTTGAGAGGGAGCAAGATGGAGCCTCATCTAGTTGGGATTTGGGTTGACCAGCATGATGATGATGATGAGGACAAGTCAGAGACCTACAATATAAGGAGAGTTCGAGCTAAGTGGGCAGAGGGATCAATTGCAGCTATACCTCTAGGAGTGAGGTGGGGCGATGTAGAGCCCTAGTCCCAAAGTTGAAGAGATTTGGGCAGGGTCCATTGAGTTGTCCTCCTCATAGATCATTACCTTGCTACAAGGGCCCAATAGTATTCACTAGCAGAAGGATCAGTGTTAGTTGGTGTAGTCAGATCTTGAGGAGTATATAGAAATGTTGATAGCAGTGTAGGAGGCATAGTGCAGAATAAACAACAGTGCAATTTTTCCTAGTAGACAATTATAGAGACATAGTTGATTTTGTATTTTGGATGCTTCTCAGTTGCAGTTGTTGAAATAGAAACAACAACAATGAGAGGGAGTCTTGTAACAATACATTCCACAGGAGTTGGATTGGGGTTGTGCAGAGCCCTTTCCTTGTTAAGAGGGAGTGTTGAACTTGTAGCAAGAAAAAGGCTCAATTTTTACTTTCACCTTAGTCAAATTGAGTAAATCGAATTTGCACATTAGCAAGACAGATTGGAGGTCGTTAACTAATCTGACATGGATCTTATCATTTAGTTAACTCAATAAATTTGAGTTAGTGGGCTTGGAGTCTAGTCATTCATGTGTTGATTGCTAAATTTTAGCAATATAGTTCAATTATTTTCAATTATATGAAGTTAACTAACGTCTAACAATTAATAGAGTCAGTTGAAGGTCAGTTGAGAAGTGGGACAACGGTATAACTTAGAGATATGATGTCAGTTTACTGATCAAATATCCCAAAATAGCTCATGTGTGCTTAAAATTTAAATTCCTCAATTAAAGTGGAGGAATTAAGGCTAATGTAAAATTATTTGTATACTTGTGGAGTGTACAAAATTTTGCATCTAGGAAGTTGATCAATCCTTGGGAATTGCACAAGGAAATAGGTACCTCCCTATTTTTTAAGATTTGGAAATAGCTTAGATTTGCATAAGGAAATGGGATAATGGAGGGGAGCAGAAAATTGGCCAAGTGTTGGCTAGAGATTCTCATTCAACAAAGATAACATTTTTTCTTTTGTAGGTGGTGCTCAAAGTTGGAGCATGAAATTGTAATAGTTTCTCTATTCAATTGATTAACGCAAATAGGCTTGAGGGGTTTTTCCCAGTTGGGTTCCCCTATAACTCACTGTGTACTTGTGTTTTTTCTTGTTGCATGTCTATGCATGTTGTTCTAAATTGTGATTTCTATTCCATAAATTAGTAGAGTAGAATTGTGTGTCTTGTTTTCAGTTTGAAATCTTGAGCAGTTGCAATTTCTATCAAATTTATATAGTTGAAAGTGAATGGATAATAGAGGAGTTGGCCTAATAGGAACCAATTGATTTTGAAGAGCTACTTTAATAAAACATAATGTCAAGTATAATAAGGAAGGGAGAAAATTGTGAATAATAAAGGTCCACATTAAGAATAATAAAATAACTTGAAAATGAACTTCAAAAGTAGATGTTTCGGGATTAAACCCCTTAGGACTCCTCAAATTGCATGCAACCACTAGAGGTGCTATTTTTCACTCCATTTTAGAGCAGGAGTTAGAAAAATATGAAATTGGAAAGAAGAAAAAAAAACTTGAGGATGCATTCAGTCATTAACCTTTATTCACATAACCATTATCTATTGTTTGTTGTTCCAATTATACTTCCACAAAATTAATCACTAAATTAGTTGACTGGCTTTAAGTTAATATAGGTAACTATATTTGACCATGTCTAAGCATTCACCCCATCATCAACAATCTTTGATAGATTTATTCCAATGGGTGCATTTAGTGAGCAACTGAATAAGAGATAAAACCAAAGGATGCAAGTGTTCCAAAGGGGATAAAAAATTCTAACAAACCTAATGCTTTGTATTTTCTTCTGCATTTGAGATATCATAAAGGGTAACATGATGCCTATTTTCCGTCGAAGTTTGAAGAGGTTCCAAGTACATTCTACTAGATAAAGCATCTTCTCATAAATGTTGTCCTTCTATGTTTTTATTTCTTTCTCATTTACATAGTATCTAAGTAAATTTGGTTGTGTTAAAAAAATCCTTTCCTTGAGTGATTTCAAGACAAGGGATCTTTTCTACATTTTTAGTGATTTCTTAACACATCTAGCCCTTGAGCCTCTGAAATACTTTTTCCATAGCACTTTTCACTACCACTCTAGCTTGTTTATGATCATTATCCATAGAAATTTTCTTCCCATAGCTATGTTCATCATTATTGGGTATTTAATCTCCAATCCCTCTCTATCCTTTGGATTTCTAATATTGTTCCAATTAAATGGTGTTTTTAGTGTTTGTTTTGATCCCGTAGAACAGAAGCTCCCTAATGTTGATAGGAATATGATTCATTATTCCAACAAGTGCTAAAATTATCAAACATCGATATAGTGGTAGAGTTTATAACATTGATTTTATTAACACATCTCATCCCGCTAGGTTTAACCATTGTGACCTTGATTGATCAAATTTATTCTTGCATTTGTTGAAGATGCTAGACTAGGATTGAGGAGAGGATATTATAAGAAAAATGGGAATCTTAAGATACCTAAAAGAAGAATTGAAATGGAGTGTAATACCTATGAGTCGGCATTCCATCCCAAAATTTAATATTTTCTTCGTTTGATTGCACCTCCAAAAGAATCTAGGAATAAGTCTAGAATATTATTGAATTTAAAGGAAATATTTAAAAAATCCCCTCCTAATAATAGGGTATCTACCAATGATAATGATTAGTGTTTTTTTATCCTTGAAATTTTTGAATCCTAGGGAGATTCCCAATAGCCCTCTTTAATTCAAGCTTGTGACTTTAGGAGTTTGTGATGATAATATAGAGGGGGGAATAAAGAGGAAAACCTTGCCTCAATCCTCTGCTATATTGAAAGGAGGAGTTGGGATTTCCATTAACTAAAGGGGTGATCAAATGAGACTCAATGCAAGAATTAACCCATGACATGAAGGATAACTTAATTCTAAATTTTCACATTACCTTAGAAAAAAATAGTGTCTGACTTATCAAAGGCATTAACCATATCCAATTTCACAATCATTCCTTTCTCACTTGCCACCAAACTTGAATGTATGGCTTCTGCACCAACACATTGTTGTCAATAATTTGCATGTTATGCATAAACCCTCCTTGATTACTAGAAATAATTTTTGGCATGAGGATTTCCAACCTATTAGCGATGTTCCTTGTCATGATTTTGTAAAATGCATTACAAAGGGAAACAAACCTAAATTTGGTGAAAGGTGAAGGTTTAACTTATTTAGGAATTGAAAGCAAGGATGATCTTGTTTTCCTCTAAATTTACGGAAGTGTTGAACATAGAGAAGCATTCTCTTTAGATGATACTTGATAATATCCTAAAACACCTAAAGAATGAGATGGAAAACCCATCAAGCCCTAACATTTTGTATAGTATCAATATTCAAATGATGTTGTGTATTTCAAATTCTTCTATTGACTTTGACAACTTGTTATTATCCTCTCCATTGACCAATGCTAGAATATGTTCTAAAATCTCTTCCTCGTTTCCAAAATTTGTTTTGCACTATTACGTGAATAAAGAACTATATTGTTTCTTGGAAACAGTTTTTAACTCGAAATTGGAAACCCGTGTTCCATCCTCTCTCATGATATCTTTGACATTATATTTAACAAGTCATGATTTGGATTGCATATAGAGAAAACTAGAAGTCTTGTCCCTTGATTTCAACCATATACTTCTAATTTGAGCCACCAATGTTCCTCTTGTAAGTGCATATCCTAATTAAATTTCTTTTGGAGGGAAACCTCTTCCTCTAGTAGTTGCAATCTAGCCTCTTTAACATATACTAATTTTGATCTAATTCTCTATTTCTTTATGGATGACTAGATGTAAGACTTCTTCACCCATTCTTTGAGAGCAGTTTTGACTAGTTTCAAATGTTGTTTGCTTATATACATTGAAGTGATTGGTGTTGAAGAATGTGTAGCTATGGTAAATCTTCATAATTATCATTGTACTTGAGAAAGAAAAAATTATTACTGTTTCTAGCATGTTTTTCATGATTTTGATTTGGTCAAAATGTATTTTTTGAAAGAAGAGAAATATTATTTTATTTATGTTTTCAAGTGGCTCCACGAGGGCTAAGTTGGATCACATGATGGCTAGTTGGTTTGCATAGAAACTCACTCATTTAGATCACATGATGACTATATAGAGAGGTTAATTCACTCTCCTTTATATGAACTTGGAACACACATACATTACTCATCTACCCTCCTATGTGAAGTGGTTTGAGATCTATAGATCTGTTCATTACATTTACGATTTGAAATCAATCATTAGATATATCATCATTACATGTAACAACCCTTAATAAAATTTTAAAAACTTTATAATATATATAATATATTATATATATATTATATTTTTATATATGTTAAATTATTAGTATATCATTAGACTTTATAATATGAGTTTATAAAACTTTAAAAAACTTTATAACATATATAAGAAAGGCTATAAAATATATCACTTAAATTTGGTAAAATATATAATGTGAATGTTATAAAATATATTAATTAAACCTTATGACATTATAATGTAAATTATAAAGGGTACCGGCGAATTTTAACGGAGCTGTTCAACCAACGTCTTATTGCAGACGCAGAAGGAGGGTTGGAATATCTAGACCATCAATGCGTGGGAGCGGTGCTGCAAGGGGAGGGGGCACCGCCAGGCCGGTAATAAATAGCAGAGGCCTGAACCGAGAAAAGGGGGGAAAAGAAGTGAGGAGCAGAAAGAACCTGGAGTAGAAATTCACCAGGAGAAAACCAAGAGGAAGTTAATTGTCCATTGGAAGAGCTTTAAGTTGTTTGAGGTTCTGGGCACGGAGGGACAGAGAGCTTCTGTTGTGAAGTTTTCTGGATTGAGCAGCTAGGTTGCTCAATCTAGTTGGGTGGTATTGGTCTTCCGGAGACTAGATCAAAACAGCGACGACAGCACCACCAGAATCAGCATCAGCAGCACTAGCAGAATCAGCCACAGTTGAGGTAAGTACACATTTAATTTCTTCAGGCTTTCTGTACTTCAGATTCTAGTTAAACCCTTGCATCCGAGCCTTGGTAAGCATGTGGAAGCCATCATCCGTAGCCGAGGCAGTTGAATGTGGCCGTTATGCAGAAGAGCACCTCGGGATCAAAAGGGATATGGGGCCAACCGGGCTTTTCCAATCAGGATTTCCAGGAAAGACTCCCCGGAACTTCTTCAGGGGGGGTAGCTCGAGGCCACCGTACGGTAACAGGTTTGCCCCGAGAAATATAGGGGCGGGAGCTCCCATTGCAGTAAACACTATAGCCGCAGGATCATCAAACACCAGTCCCTGGGCATCTCAAAGGACCGCTAGTGGAGAGAGAAATTCGAGAGGAACCAACACGAGAGGACGAAGCTCGTTCTCTAGAAATTCACGCCCTGACTCAAGAGGACCAGCACCACTTAATTTTTGGGGATGTGGGGGACCGCACTTTCAACGGGACTGCCCCGGAGCTTCGTCGAATATATTGCATAGGGCTGGGAAGGAGCCAAATTCAGACAACCGGGGTAACCATAGAATTCATGCAGTGGTCGACCGTGACCAAGCAGCACATCAATCCACAGTAGTGGAATCTTCAAGTACTATCAATGGTATAAAACTCAAAATCTTATTTGATACTGGTGCCACAGATAGTTTCATTTCTTCATATGCATTAAACAAATGTGGGCTGGCAGCTCGTAGACAAAATGATTTCCATCAAGTGGAAATGGCCTCAGGAGAACTCCAATCCGTAGGCTTGAGTGTGGATCAATGTGAAATTGACCTAGGGGTCTGTTTGACGAAACTGAAAGTTTATGTCACGGCATTAGGGACATATGATCTTATCATAGGTATGGATTGGCTAGAAGCTCACCGAGTTTGGGTAGACTGTTATGGGAAAAGGATTCTAGGCATAAATGATGAAGGAGAAGCCATCCAAAGTCAGGGAATCAAGAGGGAAGTCTCTTTACGCTACATTTCAGTAATGCAGATGAAGCGTTACTTAAGGAAAGGTTGCCAGGCTTATGTAATTCAAGAAGTAAGCCAAGAAAAAGGGCCATCCCTAGGACAATATCCGGTGTTGGCTGAATTTCCAGATGTATTTCCAAAAGAACTACCTGGATTACCTCCGGTAAGAGAGTTGGACCTTACTATTGAGTTAAAACCAGGTACCCAACCAATCTCTAAATCACCTTATAGAATGACGGCGCCAGAACTTCGGGAACTGCAGATCCAATTGAAGGAACTACTGGATGTAGGGCATATTCGGCCCAGCACATCACCTTGGGGCGCTCCGGTGATTTTCGTGAAGAAGAAGGATGGAACTTTAAGATTATGCGTGGATTATCGAGAATCGAATCGAGCTACAGTAAAGAATCAATACCCTATGCCTCGAATTGACGATCTTTTTGATCAAATGAAAGGAGCTGCTGTCTTTTCAAAAATTGACCTTCGATCAGGCTATCATCAGTTAAGGATTTATGAGAATGATATTTCCAAAACTGCATTCCGGACACGTTTTGGACATTATGAATTCACCGTGGCGCCATTTGGGTTAACCAATGCACCAGCTGTATTCATGAATCTTATGAACAGTGTTTTCCGTAAATACCTGGATCAATTTGTGCAAGTCTTTTTAGATGATATACTCATCTATTCCAAGAGTAGGAAAGAGCATGAAGATCATTTGCGGATAGTATTGTCATGTCTTAGAGAACGCCAGTTGTACGGAAAACTATCGAAGTGTTCATTCTTTCAGGAAAGGATTCATTATTTGGGGCACATCATTTCAGGTGAAGGGATTTCGGTAGACCCCGAGAAAGTAAAAGCGATCATGGATTGGCCAATACCGAGAAATGCTCATGAGATTCGAAGCTTTATGGGTTTGGCCGGGTATTACCGAAGATTTGTAGAGGGGTTCTACAAAATCGCAAAGCCAATTACAACTCTTCAGCGGAAAGTTATTAGGTATGAATGGACCGAGAAATGCAGCAAAGCATTCTCCGAATTCAAAAGACTACTCACCAGTGCACCAATTCTGAGAGTCCCTGACATGGACAAAGATTTTATAGTATGCACTGATGCATCCAAGCATGGATTGGGTGCAGTGTTGATGCAGGATAGAGGAGTAATAGCATATGCTTCCAGGAAGTTAAAACCTCATGAATAACTCTATGCTACTCATGATTTAGAATTAGCAGCTGTAGTACTAGCTTTAAAGATTTGGAGACACTATCTAGTGGGACGAAGTTTTACACTTAAGAGCGACCATCAAAGTCTACAATATTTGTTCACCCAAAGAGACCTAAATGCAAGGCAACGGCGATGGAGTGAATTTTTAAGTGAATATGACTTCAGGATATCATACATTAAAGGAAAAGAAAATGTCGTGGCAGATGCTTTAAGCAGAAGACCTCGGATATTTTCTCTCATACCCATTAAAGTAGACTTAAGACAGCGAGTACTGGATCAACTTATAAAAGACAGCTGATATTTAAAGGTAAGAGCAAGTCTTGAAGGTAACAGGGTAAAAGAATCTAAATTTGAGGGATATGTACTAGAACACGATGGGATCTTACGATTCCACGGGAGGATGTATATTCCTGATGATAAAGATCTTTGAGATACCATCCTTAGGGAAGCTCACAAAGCAGTATATTGTGCTCATCCTGGAGTAGGGAAAATGTATGCAGATATCAAGAAACTCTTCTTTTGGGCAGGCATGAAGCGTGATATCACTCAATTTGTTGCAAAATGTATGGAATGTCAGCGAGTAAAGGCAGATCATTGTCACCCAGCGGGCCTCTTACAACCCCATGACATTCCTATGTCTAAATGGGAGACCATTTCTATGGATTTTATCACTGGACTACCTCTTACTTCTCAAAGACACAATGCCATTCTGGTAGTGGTGGATAAATTAACAAAAAGCACCCATTTTATCCCGGTAAGAGATACTTATGATGTTGCTGGCGTGGCTCGAGTATTCATAAATGAAATTATCAGATTTCATGGAGTTCCTAAGAAGATTATATCCGATAGAGATTCGCGGTTCACTTCCAGATTCTAGACGTGCATGCAGACAGCCTTAGGTACTCAGCTAAATTTAAGCACGGCTTACCATCCTGAGACTGATGGAAAAACTGAAAGAGTAAATCAAGTACTTGAAGACATGTTGCGAATGTATGTAATGGATCAACAATCACTCTGGGAAAAGTATTTACCCTTGGTTGAATTCGCATACAACAACAGTT
>APFE030641032.1:176849-228620 GCA_000404065.3 Pinus taeda | reverse complement strand
TGTTCGTGCCATTCAGCAGTCATCGTCATTCTCCTGATCTTATTAAAGTTGTAAACCCAGTCTGCATTTTGATGTAAATAATCTTAGCAGAGCTGAGTCATGTATGTAACTTACCTAGGTGGACCTAATTTTCTAGTGATAATCTTCATTCCGGAATGTTTTTCGTCTCACCGATCCATGATCAGCAGAGTTTTCCTTCAACCTGACCCCAAAGCCGGAATGAATTTTATCATTAGAGTCTTAGGAGAATCCTAGTGTATTGATCTGCTAGATTATGTTTGGTCGCAGTACTGGGTAGTCTATGAGGGTCTGTCAAAGGGCTTTTCCCCCTTGAAGATGTAAAAGTTGTAAAAGTCATGATGAAAAGTGTCTTGAGGGTTAGGAAATGTTAATCCCCTCATGCGTCTTATGTAACAACCCATAATAAAATTTTAAAAAACTTTAAAAACTTTATAATATATATATTATATATTGTTAAAATCGTTTATAAAGTATATCATTAGACTTTATAATATGAGTTTATAAAACTTTAAAATAAAAAACTTTATAACATATATAAGAAAGGTTATAAAATATATCACTTAAATTTGGTAAAATATATAATGTGAATGTTATAAAATATATTAATTAAACCTTATGACATTATAATGTAAAATTATAAAAGGGTACCGGCGAACTTTTAAACGGAGCTGTCCAAACCAACTGAATACTTATTGCAGAACGCAGAGGAGGGTTGGAAAATATCTGAGAGCCATCAATGCGTGGGAGGCAGTGGCTGCAAGTGGGAGGGCGGCCATCGCCAGGCCGGTAATAAATAGCAGAGGCCTGAACCGAGAGAAGGGGGGAAAAGAAGTGAGGAGCAGAAAGAACCTGGAGCAGAAATTCACCAGGAGAAAACCAGGAGGAAGTTAATTGTCCATTGGAAGAGCTTTAAGCTGTTTGAGGTTCTGGGCACGGAGGGACAGAGAGCTTCTGTTGTGAAGTTTTCTGGATTGAGCAGCTAGGTTTCTCAATCTGGTTGGGTGGTATTGGTCTTCCGGATACTAGATCAAAACAGCGACGACAGCACCACCAAAATCAGCATCAGCAGCACCAGCAGAATCAGCCGCAGTTGAGGTAAGTACAAATTTAATTTCTTCAGGCTTTCTGTACTTCAGATTCTAGTTAATGTTTAATTTTGGTCTTTACATTACACTTACAATCTGAAGTCAGAATTTCGAGATCTTCTCATTATACTTATGATGTGAAGTCATAGGTTCGATATCTGCTCATTATACTTGTGATTTGAAGTCAAAAGTTTGATATTTGATTATTATCATTGATATCTAAAGTCTAGTATTTGAGATCTGAAGCATGGTATTCAAAATTTTCTTATTATTCTGAAGTTTGGGTCTGGGATAGGAGCCTAGATCTAAGTTCTAGTCTGACTGCGTTTTGTGATATAATGAGAGAATCAACCTCTCCTTGGTGATCATTGTTTAACATTGACTTGTGGAGACTTAGCACTTGTGGAAGCCTTCTTGGGTCATTGTAATATTTGTCTTAATGTATTTTTCAAGGATCTCTCTAAGAAATATTTCGCTGGGTTTTCCCCTTGTGGGGTTTTTCCCAGGTCTTTGACCTAATTCTGGCGTCTCTTGTTATTTTGCATTGTGATCTCTTTTTTTCTCATTATTGTTCATTTAATTTATGGAGTGTAATTACTTGATGAAGTGAATTAAATTTTAAAGAAGACCTAATACATTCACAAGTAATTCCTATTAGTTCATAAATTCTCTTCCACATGGTTTCTCACCACTTGGAATCTAATTTTTTCAAGCTAAAATCACACGATCTATAGCTTCTTATTAGTTGAGCCAAAGTGGGTTAAATAGGAAGGACAATGATCAATAGTCTAGAGATAATTGCAAATATAGGAAAATTGGCCTATGATTTAGATAGTCTTGAGGAGAATTTTGAGGTCTAAAATGGGCCTCCTAAGGAAAATAATAAATAAGAGTTATAATTTTTTAAAGAAAAAAATTAAACATTTTTTTATTGTTTTGTTGGCTTATCTCCTTGTAGGTTTACTCAAATGTCAAGTGTAGACACTCGTTGGATGAGGAATTAAATTCCACATTTAACAAGTAACCACTTTTGATACTTTTGAGTAGACCCATATCGAAAATATTGAAAATACGTGAAAAAAGTGTGTTCAACATGTTTTTTCCATGTATTTTCATTTTTTTTTTATGTAGGTCTACTAAAAATGTATAGAGTGGGTACTCGTTGGGTGAGTAAACCTAAGGAGATAAGATGAGAATACAATTATAAGTAGTATTTTTTTCCTCCAAAATATTTACCTCTAGGGATGACATCATCATCTTGAATCCTATTGGTTCTTATAAAGTAAATTTTGTGAGTACATTTTATGTTTTGAGGCCCATTTTGACCTCAAAATTTGCTTAATGAGATGAGAGAATATTTGATTTAAAGTAAAATTCATGTAATAGTATATCACTAAAGCTTGGGAACAATATGGCCTAGGGAAAATTTCTTATTTGACCTAGTATATTTCCCTTTAATGGGTTTAATATCCATTAAACACTGCTCACTTATTAGGCCTCCCAAATTTTCCCTGAAGGCATCTCTTTTAATGCTTCCCTCTTTTCTCAGAGTTATGAAAAATAACATAAAATCTTTTGCTATGACACTGTTAACAAAAAAATCTTGAGTTTTTTAGATCTAATAGATATCTCGAGTAGTTACATTTCTCGATATAGTTCATTGGCATATACATAATGAAAATGTTAAATAATTGACCTGATTAGATATTTATGAACTTGGAGAATATCCGATTTTGAGTTTGGAAGGAAAACTACAAACTTACTTCTTGATTGTTCCAAAGGGCATGTAATCCTTCAGATGCTCCTCTTGAATCTTCAACTATCCCTTCATTTT
The DNA here is from genome assembly GCA_000404065.3 of Pinus taeda. Classification (NCBI taxonomy): domain Eukaryota; kingdom Viridiplantae; phylum Streptophyta; class Pinopsida; order Pinales; family Pinaceae; genus Pinus; species Pinus taeda. The sequence continues at coordinate 225,680 of APFE030641032.1, read as the reverse complement.
CCCTCCATTCTTCTTTCCTACTTTAATTGCTTAAATTTATCGCATCTTGCTCTCCTGGAGCAAGATAATTGTAGGTTGTCTAGATTTGATTATTTCCTTAATTGCAGCTACCTTACCATTGTTTCCCAACTATCTACAATTCAAGGAGAACAAAATATATTATTTGCCTTGATGTTTAACATGCTCTCCTCTAGGAGGTTCATTATTTCTAGGAGTTTTTGTGGTTTTGTTTTCTATTGCTATACATTTTTTTTCAATTATGAATGCATCATGTTCGTTTGTTTTTTTTTCTTCTCTAAGTCTTTTGGTGCTTCATTTTTTTTATCAACGAGGGATTTTCTCTTCTAAATCGCCATCATCTATTTCTTCCAAAGTAGGATCAAGGGTCTCTTGAGCTCTAGCTTTGGGTTTAGAGAAGAAATTTCAACATATATATAAAACTCCTAACTTATTTCTTAATTGTTTCAAAGGGCATCTAATCCCTCAGATGCTCCTCTTGAATCTTCGACTATCCCTTCATTTTCCCTCCATTGTTTCTTTCCTATTTTAATTCCTTCAATTGAGCTCACCTTTTTCTCCTTGAGAAAAACAATTGTAAACTTCTTAGATTTGATTATTTCCCTAATTGTAGCTACCTTACCACTATTGCCTAACCCTCTACAATTCTAGGAGAACAAAATTTATTATTTACTTTACTTTCTGACATGCTCTCCTCTGGGAGGTGCATTGTTTCTAGTAGTTTTGTGGTTTTGTTAGCTATTGTTATACATTTTTCTATTATCAATTGTGAATGCATAACGATTGTTTGTTTGTTTTTTCTTCTCTAAGAGTCTTTTGATGATTCATTTTTTGTCAATGAGGGATTTTCTCTTCTGGATCACATTCATGTATTTCTTCCACAACATGATCAAGGGTCTCTTGAGCTCTATCATTGGGTTTAGAGAAGAAATTTCAACATCTGTATAGTTTTGTACTTCAGCCACACCCACCTAAGATACTTAATCTTTGCCATAGCCTCAAATACCTCTTCTCCATTGTTCAAAATCATCTCTTTCTTTAGTTTTTCCATCTCCTCTTGTGAAGGGATTCTTTCTCCTTCCTAATCTGAATGGATTTCCTCTAGAATTTGGACTATGGTTGCCTCCTAAAAAAAATCTTGAAAGATCTAGAGCACTAATATTTTGAGATTCAAGGGATGTATTCAACTCTATTTGAGATGGAATTTCAAATTTGTTTAAACTTGATTGGTTCCTTTTGTCTAGTTCTTTGGTCATGAGGTTGCTCTATACAAGATGAAGAAACCTTTGAGAAATTCTAACCCTATGGATTTTTTATGGCAAAGGGATTTGGGGTTTTCTTTAAAAATAGACTAGAGTCGAGCCTCTGTATTGACATTGGATCCTTGTTTTCTGCTTACAGTTTTCCATTCCTCTTATTTTCCTAGAATATGAGTTTGTTCAAGAGTATCCTTCTTGTAATCTTTTTCAAAGTGGCCATATTTATGGTAAGGCTTACATTTAAAGAGAAAATGGTGGTAATCTAATTGTTGTATGTGTTTTCAGTTATCCATGTAAATAAGGATTTCTTTCAGCAAACCTTTCACAAGATCAACCTCAAAACAAATCCTAACACAAGAAAATATATTTTCCCTTGGTTTAGCCCATTCTATGTATCATTCCATTATTCTCCCTATACATCTAAACGCTTCATTAGTCTAGCAAAAATGGAAGATAATTTTTTACCCAAATAAGAATGAAAAAGGGAATGCCATTATCAAGACTAACATATGGAAACCATTTGTTTAAACTTTAGATACATTCCTCTAGTTCCCAACAAATACAACACACTTCAGGATATTAGAATTTAATCTTTCTTATATTCAAAAGAAAGGTTTAAAACCCCTACCATAAAAGAAGAGATACAATTATCTTTTAATGTGAAGCTTCCAAGTTTTCTACAACCAAGTAGCTATCATTTTGGAGGCACGCTAAATCCATGGGAACTAACCAACCAAGCCATGATTTGCAAAGGTCGTGGCTCTATGCCTTATTGATGTTAGATGCATCTTAGCTTCTAGAATTTTCTACAATATTTCCATAAAATGAGTTGGGTGTGATTCAAAGGTTCTAGCATAGGAAGATAATATGGCCTAGAATCCTTGAGCTTCAACATCATGAGGGGGTACCCTCCAACTCCCCCTCGGATGACACATCTACTTTCTTCAACACTCATAAGTAGCCCACGCTAGGGTTTCACAGAGAAACAAGTCATGTTTTTTTTCTTAAATACATAGACAACCAACCACAAATTCTACAACAAATAACTCAAATTTAATAGCGATTCCCTCCAAGGCCTCGCCCTCTACTACATATAACTTAGCCAAAATTTAGAATAGTGAGACTACTTAAAATGTTTTAGCCATAGGAATTTATTTTTTTCAATTGTTTTATATAATATATACATAGTGACATTAAAATATTTTATTTAATATGGACATCGATATTTTATTTATGAACCACATTGTCCATATTAAAATGTTTTCCTTTTATAAATATATTTTTAAATACTCATCAATATTACTTAATCCTACCTATTGAAATATTTTTAAAACAATATAAGAATTATACATTTTAGACAATTATACATTAGTATTGAGGATTCGTAGGTAAACAATATAAGAATTATACATTTTAAACAATTATACATTAGTCAGGATTGATCACTTCCATCACCCTAAGTTAGGGAGGCCATTGAGATAAAGAAAAGGTCTAAGACACTACACAGGGATTATGTTGGGAAGGAAAGTGGTTGTTGAATCCCCTTTGTTTATTCCTAAGTTTCTTTTTTTCCTTGTTGGTTTCGTTTCCATTTGTATTTTTTAGTTCCCTCCTCTTGCCTTTTTAACCATATTCTTTTTTATCAAATATATGTTTAGTCCCTTTCGTTTTTGCCTTTTTTAATGTTTCTCCCTTCCCTATTCCCTATTTATATATAATTTAGATAATAATATAATCATTGTAATAATAAAAAATATTTAAAAAATAATATAAATATTCTAATTTCTTAATAATAATTTTCTTTTCTCTTCTTTTATAAATATATGATGATGATGATGATGATGATGGTTAATGTCCACTCAGACCAAACTTTGGTCTATCGGACCTAAATAAACGAATTATTTAGTTTGATTTAAGATTTATTCCTATGCTCGAAAAGCTTAAAGAGAAGCCTCTCGAGCTCACTATAATTTTGACATCGTAAAAGCTTAGGAGGTTTAGTATTGCAATAATTATTATGAAATTGAGATCTAATGTGGTTGTACGCTGGGCACTCTAAGAGGAAGTGATTTGCATCCTCGACGTTCATATTCTCATAGAGATGGCAAATCCTTTCATCCATGGTGTTTTAGGAACTGCCCAATGACCTGTTTCACTATGGAGCTCATGAGAGTTCGTTCTAATCCTGGCTATATTAATTTTCTTCTTTGAGCGAGTTAAAATAGTTAACCAAACCCTGGTGTCTTTATACCAACCTCGTTTGGGCCTTAGGTGGTTTTGGTTGGAATTTAAAGCCAGCTTAAGAAGTCCATGGTCTCCTATGCTATTGAGTTTGTGCTTGTACAACAGAAGCCTAGTCATAGACAGGCTCTTGATAGGGGAAAGACCCACTTCTATAAGGAGAATATGATAGGGTGTATTTCTTTTAATTTTTAGCTTATACGTTATAAAACGCTTCTGGATTTGCTCAATCTTTCTCTAGGATTCTCTAGATATGTTGCAACCCCAAACTTCACATCCATATAAGATAACACGAGTAAGAAAGTTTCAAAGAGGAACTTCTTTCTATCCCACATTACGAGGTTTGTCGTTTTACAATTATTTTCAAGATAGAAATAAGCTTTCCTCCCCCCATTGATCTTTTTCTCAATGTTGTAGTTCCAGTTGAACTTGTGATGAAAATCAAAGTTACTATTGTCGTATATAAAATTAGCGTAAGTGTCCTTATTGGATTTGATAATCATAACTTTTGTTTTCTTAGTGTTAACAGTGATACCCATGGTAGAGCAGAAATCCTTTAGAAGTCTAAGTTGCCTATCAAAATTTGATGGACACCTTGCGAGAAGAACAATATCGTAAGCATAGAGAAGAAGGATGATGACTATCCTAGCTAAGATTGTGCCAACATAGCTTGCTTCCTCTAAACAACCTTCTAGCTTGTTGATATAAATTCCAAATAAGGTAGGGGAGAGGGGGCAACCTTGTTTAACTCCGATATTGCACTTAATATCTTTCGACAACGCCTCATTGCTCTTTAACTTGACAATTACATTCTCGTATAACCTTATAGTGACAACTCTCAACTCGAAAGGAACCTTTAGCTCTTCTAATCTATTCCATAGGTTGTTTCTCGGAACCATATCAAAAGCCTTTCTAAAGTCCACAAAGCAATAAAAGAGATTGGATTTATCATTGTGGCATTCCTCCACAATGATCCTAAGCGTAATGATGTGGTCCGTTGTTGAGTTATGCCTTCTAAAACCCACTTGGCCTTTAGCTCGCTTACCTTCACTTTCAAGCCATATGCTCAACTTCTTTTCCAAAATAATACCATATAACTTGGCTAAGAGAGGACTGATCACAATTGTCCAATAATTAGAAGAGTTATTTGTATCCCCACTTTAAAAAAAAAGATAATGAGAGTTTGATTCTATGGTTTAGAAAACCCTTTTATTATTTATTTTTTTTTATCATTAAGCTTTTTTGAATTATTGATTTTAAATTATTATTATTAATTTATTAATATTATTTTTTATTTTATTAATTCTTTGCTATTATATTTATTATCTTGAGTTATTGATTAATTTATTTCCTTTTATTATTTATTTCTTTATCAATCCAGCTTTTTGAATGATTGATTTTAATTATTATTATTAATATTATTTTTATTTTTATATTCCTTTCTATATATTTATTATTCATTGACTTTTTAGTTCATTTTTATTTATTATATTGATGGGCTTTAGTTAGTTTCTTTTATTATTTTCTGTTTTATTCTTCAACCTTTTTCTTTAATTTCCATTTTAATTTTATTTTAATTTTTTTAGTTTTCTAATTTTAGGTTTTTTTATTATTATTTTATTTTTCTATTTTTACTTTATGTTTCTATTAAAGCTTTTTCTATAATTCTTTAGTTAGTTTCTTTTATTATTTTCTGTTTTAATTCTTCAACCTTTTTCTTTTATTTCCATTTTAATTTTAATTTTAATTTTTTTAGTTTCTAATTTAGGTTTTTTATTATTATTTTATTTTTCTATTTTTACTTTATGTTCTATTTAAAGCTTTTTTTACTATTAATTTTTTTTAAACTTTTACTATCCACTATTCATTAAGTTTTATGGTTTAGCTATTCATCTATGTTTTGTTGATGAAAATGATAGATAAATATATTTTGGAAATATTTATATAAATCATAAACAACAAAAACCTGCATTCTCTCGTAATAAAATAAATATATATACATATAATGTATTTGATTTTAATTTAAAAAATAATCTCAATTAAAAATTAAACACAGAAATCATTGCGCATCTCTCTTGAAATCATTTAAATAGAACATAAACATTTCGTAGCAGAAGGCCTACTTACTAGAAATAGCGCGGGTTTAAAAGCTTCGGCTTAGATATTGGATGATTGATTGTTAAAGTCAATCGAAGGGTCCATTTGACTAATAGAAATGATAGATGCTTCACCGTTATCACGAAAATCACAGCAGGTGTGGAATCCTAGTTGTCAAGCATAAATGTACATGTTCATTGGTTAACAATTCTCGATATCGATAATAAATGGAGTTTCTTTTAGGTGAGGATTCTCCTTAAAAGCATGAGTACAACATGATATTACTGTATATGGTTGTTTTACTTTCTGATGCTATGACTAAATATTAATATATCTGCACAGATTTGCAAATTCATGGTAAGAAGTTTTAAGTTTAAATGGATTTTCAATTCTGTTTCAATAATCTGTTGTGTGCAAGTGGGTGATTTCGACTGCCTATCTCCTATGCTACTAGCTTCATTGCCCTTTTCACTTGGCTTGTCTGACCTTTTCTTGCTAACTCATCTCCAGCTCTTGATGCTCACTGATAGGGTTCTTTTACGGATCAGAAACTGAACAGGAAAAATACATTTGGAAGGGAAAATGTCTATCCACCAGCTAAACTTTGTGATTGACTTGAAAACTTTCCTCGCTTTGTCCAGGTATTATGGACAACTTGTAAAACCTTTCAGTGTAATCCTTATTAACCTTTCTCTTTGCCTTCAATTCTACAATTTTGTCAACAAAGTTATCAAAGAATTAGCTTACAGAATTTTAACTTTCAAATTTTCTACCATCCGGACCCAATTTCTGATTTTTTCTTTACCTAGTTGTTGCTCATCCAACAATAGGTTAGTATTCTGTTGCCTTGCATCTTGCCAAAAAAATTAGTTGCACTGGATTGGACCGCTAGACCTGTGAATACCAACCCTTCCTAATAACCTCTCTGCCTAACCAACCATTGCATCACATTCATGGGACTAATTAGTTGCTGCCTATCCAACTATGTTTATCCCACCGCAGCGATGTATGGCCTTACCATTTCGCACACGCAAATTTTAATCTGAGGGTATAATTAATTTTAAACTTCAGTTATTTCTCGAGATCTTATCGACAACCAGTAAAATATTTCAGTGTAATCCTTTACAGGCCTCTCCCATTACCTTGAGTTCTGCATTCTCTGCAACAAATTTACTCAAAAAATCATCTGGCAGAAATTTAACTCCAATTTTGAAGCCATCCGGTCCCAATAGCTGATTTTCTCTTTTACCTAGTTGCTGGCTATCCAACTGTAGGTTATCCCACCACAGTGATGTATGGCCTTACAATCGCGTACACGCTAATTTTAATATGCGGGTATGTTTAATTTGATGAAACTGGAAGAACTTCTCCATCTTCCCAATCCAGTGTAGGAGTTTCTCAGGGTTCAGATTTCAGATTTCAGATTTCCGGGTATAGAATTTGGGTATGTTTCCCAAAATTGTAAATTGTAATCAATACCCTGATCACTCTTTCTTCCGGTCCAAGTTCCCCTTTTTCCTCTTCGCTGGTGGTTTGCTGGTCTCTCTCATATCACTTTCATCATGTAATTTGGCTGCAATTCATTTTCGTTGGGCTATTTAATATGGCTCAAATCTTGCTATAACCGTTGTTAATGCTTACTGTTTTTCAGCCCCATCTTTACTATGTGGCCTGTCTACCTAGTCCAACAGGAATGCATCCTCTCAGTGCCATGCTGCAACCTCTACACTTTCTTTCCTGCAATTTGTTTCGAAGTCTCTTCTTTCTGCACTATTGCAGACTCAGGGGTCGCCTCCTCTCTACCGCTTTTCAAGCTCTCACAGCATCAACCCAGCAATTTCTTCTGTGCGGGCGCTGTCTCTTCAACAAGATGTATCCTCGATTGTCCCACGCTGCAACCTCTACACCTTCTTTCCTACAATTTATCTCGAAGACTCTTCTTTCTGCACTAATGCACACTCTGTACATCCAGGAGTCTCCTCCTCTCCACCACTTTTCGAACCATCACAGTATCCACCCAGCAATTTCTTCTGTGCGGGCGATGTTTCTTCAACGAGATGCATCCTCTATGCGCCACGCTATACTTTCTTTCCTGCAATTTATTCGAAGACTCTTCTTTCCCCACTAAAGAGTCTGCTCCTCCCCACCGCTGTCCAAACTTTCACAGCATCCACCCAGCAATTTTTTCTGTGCGGGTGTTGTCCCTTCCACCACTCTATCCAACTGGACAGTGAAATTACAGTTGAACTTAAAACTGGCAAAGAAAGAAACAAGAAATTTGATAGAGAAAAGAATCAATGAATTTTTGATACACAAAAAAGAGAATAACCAGAGAATACAATCTCATAAAATTGAGGGAGAAAAGAATCAATGAATTTTTGATGAAAAAAAGAATAATCAGAGAATATAATTCAATAGGATGGAAATGGTAGCTGAACTTAAAATTGGTAAGGAAAGAAGAAAGAAAATTGATCCAGAATAGAATTAATGAATTCTTTATGCACAAAAAAAATACAATTCAATAAGATATATGCAGGGTTGAAATAATATAATAGTGACTCTAGTAATGAATTTAGAGATATTAATAAATTTAGAGATACGAACCTATTTAATATGATTTATTCATGGTTGAAATAATATAGTAATGATTCCAGACACGTGAAGTGATGATCAATAACACCTAATCCGAATTTATTAGCCATGCAGTGATCAGCTAATTGTCTCATGCCAAATTAGTAAAAGTGAAACATACGCTTGTGAAATTAATGAGATTGTCATCCATGACTTTACTCAATCATTAGTTTCAGTTAACTATCTCATGTGAATGGAAATTAGGAAAACTCAAACAGTTACTTTGACGGTCCAAAGCGCTCAAATAGCCTTTCAGGATATCAAAGAGATATCTTTTCACGGCCCATGAAAAATCCGTCATCGTTCCTGGCCCTTGATTTGTGATCAGTGAAATGGCGGTTAGATACACCAAATCTTCAAACGAAGGGTTATTTGAGTCACAAACATGAACCAGATCCTCTGTGACTAATATGAACAAAAGAGGGAATTAAAGGCACGCACTTTAATATCCATACAGACTAACCATAGCCAACGTGAATTTTTGAATTTGAAAGCAAAACTAGAAACTTAAGCAGACCATTTTTTTTTGGTGGTTTGCGCAAGACTGCCTCTGAGCCAGCTATTCTTCGGCATCATATTTAGTAACATTTCATTCATGACGAAGTGTAGGATAAGGAGGCCAAGATGTTTTATTGTGTCCTATATCAAATACAATGGAAACCTATAACCAAATTTGAACTCCATCGGTAGCAGTTATAGGTGTTTGTGTTTCCTGGAAGCTATTCAAAAGATTTCACTGAGTGTTGGAGTCTCTACCAGCCTCTACGACCTTCACTTTTCATGGAATTTCCCAAGTAGGTTTTCACTGAGGGAGTGTTAGAAAAAGCAGTTGTTTTGCTGTTATTCTTTTGGGCTTCAAATTTATTTGGATGGTAAAAAATGCACAATTCTAAATAAGAGTGTTTGAATTTTGTTTTTATAGATTTAGCAACATTAAAAATTTTTAATATTTAAAATATTAACATATTCAAAATATTAACATTTGACAATTTTATCAGAATTTCCAGAAATTTTTTTCAACTCTGTCAGTTTCTTCCAATTATTTTGACATTGATTTTACTTTTACTTTTAATGCTTTCACTACTTTTAGTTATAAGTGAATTAGGCAAAATATTTTTTATGCTTCTAATTGCATTAATGCGGTATTACTGCCGCCATAAAGGCAGTGTCTGTGATCTAAATGAATGAGATACAGAAGAATAATATGTTCATGTTCTCCAGTTGCTGTAAATAGCGTTCTTCAGCGGCTGTAATTTCTACTGGACATTGTTTAATAAAATGAGTGAAATATTATCACTACATTGTTTTCGTACAGCATTGTTTGTTGTCCCTGCCAGGTCATCCTCTCAAGACCCGTGTTTTTCTCCTGTTTTCCTACAACATTGTTTGTTTACTCCCTGCCAGGTCATCCTCTAAAGAGTGGCGTTTTTCTCATGCCAGTCTGCTCTCGGGAGTAGGTTTATTTTTGTCTTTTTTTCCTGCTGTTTTAGGTCTTGGAAATGAACAGTTAATCTTTTACAGTTATTTAGCAGTAGCAGATAAAATATAGATCTATTACGTAAGCTTCTTTTGGGTACCATTTAGCCACAGGTATTTAGTGATGACCAAGTTCTAATAGATCTATTCGCTCAATCTGCTCTGTAACCAGAACTTTGGGTCTCATAACCATGCAATTGTAACTATCTTTTGTTTTATTCAGTCTCTGCTCTGTAACCTGAAATTTGGGTCTCAGAACCATGCAATTGTAACTATCTTTTCTTTTATTAATAAAAGATGGTGTCTTTTTCTTTTGAAAAAAAAAATTCCATTACCGTGCATGATATAGTCAATCTCTCTCCTAAGGAATTCAAAGATTGCAGTGTAAAATGTCTCTGTGAAGAATGCATCAAAGCATAGTCCCAAAGAAAACGTATACACCATTTCTAAAGCCACATAAAATAAAAGAACTTTTCTTGTCAAGAATTTGGCTCCTGTCCTGGATTACCATGTCGATTGTAAGCCTAAGGCCAATGGCCAAAATCACAAATAAAAAGAACCAGTGTATTTTTTAGTTAACAGAATTCTGGTGTAATTAAGAATTACAGAAATCTATATTCGTAAAGTTCATGTTCATTTAAGATGTTTCCAGCTGTAATATTTTTAGTTTTTTAATGATATTTTAAAACATCTTAAATATTAATAAAATGCTTAATTTGTATACAAAATTAAGTCTCCTTATTATATTATATCATCGTATATATTTAGTTTTTGACTATATATATATAGATATAGACATACGTAGTGTTTGTGTTTTGGTTTTGGTAGTTAGAGAAATTTGTGAAATTTAAAAACTAATTTTATTTAAAAATATTTTACCAATATATTTTATTTTGTTAAAAAACAATAAATTATTTTGTCAGAGGATAATAGTCTGTGGAGTAGTTAACAGGTTCATTTTTTATTCATTTACCTTTCATTCTTCTTAAAGGTGTATGACAAAAATTTGAACGAGATGAAATTCTTAGCAATATGACCTGTTAATCTATACCTTCGGAATTTATTATAAATATTTCACATAAATTGAAAAAATTGCAAAACTGAATCGGTATTGAAAAAATAAAAGAAGTAACATCACCTGGATCCATCATAACTGCTATTGTCTCTAGATTTCAAGTAAGTGTAAAAGATCTATTCCAAGTTCGCCTGGTTAAAAATCTAAACTGATCCATTGGTAGCATATGTTGTTTGCTCATAAAGAAAATACTCTTTTTGAAAATGGAAAGCAGATTGGTCTCTCTTCACTCACTCATTTTTATTTCAAATAATTCAGACGAGCAAGCTCTCTAAAGAAGAGTTTGTGCATATTCTCCGTCGTCAAAGTACTGGTTTCTCTCGTGGAAGTTCCAAGTATAGAGGCGTTACCCTGCACAAGTGTGGGCGATGGGAAGCCAGAATGGGTCAATTCCTAGGAAAAAAGTAACGAAAACTTCTACTTCAGAAGACTTGTAATGCTATTATTTTTTCAATCAATCTCCTACAACTAATTTCTGACCCGTTTGCCTTGAGAGTCCAAGTTAACTGGTTTATCATGATGGCAGGTATATATATTTGGGATTATTTGACAGTGAAGAGGAGGCTGCAAGGTATACCATTACAATTTAGCTCAGGCACATTTTACAAATTGACTGTCGAATATATACATTTCAAGGATCAATTCTTACATAAATGGACTTTGTATCTGCTCTGCAAGGGCATATGATAAGGCTGCTATCAGGTGCAATGGAAAGGAGGCAGTAACGAACTTTGATCCTAGCTTATATGAAAAAGAAATTCTTGAAGAAAGAAGAGAGAGTCAGAGTATGTGTTTCCCTTATTAACTCCATGTTGTTTAAAACTCTGTAGTTTATATTAGAGGTTTAAGAAGAAAGATCCCATATAATGCAAAGGTTGTGTTCCTTCCTCCATTGATATAGGCATGAAGCAAAATAATACTTTTTTAATATACTGGATGCTTACAGCTTCTACAGGTTGTGACCAGAATTTGGACCTTAGCCTTGGGATTGGTCATGTTCCAACGCAATTAAAGAAAAGCCCTTCATACAAATCTAGGGTAATGACATTATTTTCTATGGGCACCTTTACCGGCCATGCTATGTTTTGGAAAAATGGAATTCAAAAGAATTTGCTTCAAGAGCTTTCTCAGTGTTATTTCTTTTTAATGATGATCAGGCAGAAGAAGACAGTCAACCGAATCACATTGGAGGTTCAACCTATTCGAACCATACACAGGATTCGAAGGTTTTGTCATGTCTCACATCTAAAGGGGACGAGAACGCTGTACCGGAGTTTCAGGTGTTGCCTCGTGGTCATGCCCTATATTGGAATTCTCAGGTGCTGCAAGTTCCAGAGGCCATGAAATACAAGGAATCTGAAGCTCACAGGAGTGAGGATAATGCTTATGAGCAAACTGCAACATCAGGGAGCCAATTATATCCTGACCATCTCGGGAACTGCAAGGTATTACTCACGACAAGTAATTGGGAGAGAGGATGAAAAGCTACTTTTCTTTTCAATTTATTATCTTTTAACCTTAAAAAAATAAATCACAGATTCATAAATTAGCATACAGATGCATTGAGAGGAACGAAAAGCTACTTTTATATTTTAGTTAATTACCTTTTAATCTTGAAAAACAAATCAGCATAAAAAATATTTTATCCCTGCTTTGAATCGATCCATCTTATGCTCGAGTTTTTTTAACTGTGAGAAGTTTTCAACGGATGATTCTTCTTCTTTTGTAAATCCTCCCAAAATAAGATGAATCTATGAATTTAGAATGAGTAGCCAGGTGTAAATTAGTTGGTTTGTAGTTGGTTTCTTCGAGATTTATTCTCTGTTATATTATAGATTTAAGCATTATAAAAGAAATTGAAAATGAAAATCACTATCCTAATTTGGTTTATACTCGAGCTAACTTATAAATAAAAAATAACTGAAAAAGTAAACATAAAAAATAAAATAAAATAAATAATCAATGTTAGAATAAAAACTACTTGCATCAGGTATTGCTTCAGGTTGGTTTTTTTGAAACTTACAAATGTCTCTCCTTTACATCTTGATTTCAGTGATTAACAGGAACTATTATATTTCATTCAGCCCTGTTTATTTTTGCAGAGATTGAATATAATTGAGGATTTGAAAGGGCAACGCTTTGGAGTGATTGACAGGAACTATTATATTTCATTCAGCTGTGTTTATTTTTGCAGAAATTGAATATGATGGAGGATTTGAAAGAGCAAAGCTTTGGAGTCCCTGCATCAACTGTACCCTTTTGGCCTATGAGACAACAACAATTAGGATGGACTTGGCAACTGCATGCTAAGGGACCAACTAGTCCAGTATTCACCACCAACAGATCCTCCTCATCAGGATTCTCACCGCAAATCCATACCGCATTCGTTCCTTCAACACACGGGTCTCACAACATGGGATTACAATGGGCAGCGCAATCGACTGATCCCTGCATGGTTCAAACCCCAAGCCCACATCTGTCAACTCGTCTGACCAATGGAACTGATTCCAGCGACCATATGGTGGGTTCAAATCTTGATTTTCCAGCCAAGAAGATAAAACGTTCAAGCGTCCACAGAGACAAGTAGACTAATAGTCTCGAAATAGGGGCATTAAAAGTCTTAAAGCTGGATGCGTTTTTGAATTCTCGCTAAATCCTGTATTATTTTGATCGCACTTAAATCTATACATATAATAAATTATGATTATATCAATATTGAAGTCAAATTAGTTCTTCCAAAACAGCCTTACATGATTCATTTCTAAAAGTAAATAAAGAGGACTGATCTTTTCTCTTGTGGTGTTTTCAGCAGTTTCAAGTGTAAACCGTTTTGCTATGGAACCTAATACATTACAGGATTTAATAAAAACCATAATTTTTGAACTTGGAGTTGCGTTTTAACATAAAGCAGTCTGTAGCTAGAGCATCCAAGGCAAATTGGCTTCCTTTACTTTCCTGAAAAGCGAAGTATATATACACACAAGGTGCGTTTCCTTCATTTTGCAAAATTTACTATCAGTTTCGCATTTTTAAAAGTGCAATATGGAGGGATCTGACCGTAAGATGTCAGAAATGTTCAGTAAACTGAGATACACCATTTCGTATTTTACATTCCTATTGCATTGGTAAATACAAATTGCAGAAGTCGAACAAGGTGTAACAATTTTGCCGGATTCTGGCAGGATTTTTTATAAAATCTGACCAAATATTTAGGAAATTTGGTTTACCGCCTGTTAAATTTTAAAATTTGTAAGTGTTGGTTGAATCTATTTCTACCATTAAAATTAAAAAATAATTCAAAATTAAAAAATGGATTAAACATTCCTATAGACCATTTTAAAACTAATTCTAAAGATAAATGAGCATCCTCGCAAACATGTTGCCTCGGTAACAACGCCAGAATTTCATATTCGGCTTCCCAAGGAAATCTAGTCACATGGTTCTTCATGGTCCTGACTCCCATCCCACAGGCCATGGGCATTATGCCTTTATTTCGAATTCTCTGGTCCACTGGAGAGCCACAGGCCTTTATGACAGGACGTAGCTGGTCCCTACTACCCTGAAATTCTCTGGTCCACTGGAGAGCCACATGCTTCTCGGTAGTGACAAAAAGTACGAGCTTTTCATACCGCGTTCGAGTTTTCTGATAACATTAGTGTATCTTTTGCAATAAACTTTTAAGTGACAAACAGTACGAGCTTTTCGTACCGCGTTCGAGTTTTCTGATAACATTAGTGTATCTTTTGCAATAAACTTTTGCGTGTGGAATTATGACAGGTAAAAAATGGCATTCTTATTACAATGGCATCTCTTCCGCGAGTAATTTGTAGGGTGAACAATTTGACAGGGATGACGATGGTAAGAAAAGGATGTTTCGGGGTATTATCAAAACTGTGTAAATTTTTTGTTGTCAGTAGAGCGTCAGTATTTTCAATCATATAAATGGTATTTTATGCGACTTGTAATTGTAATTTAATTTATCTGTGTTTTTTATTTTATTTTAATAAATGTTTTACTTAAAAATAAAATAATCAAAAATTTAAATTATTTAAAAGGAAGATTTAGGAAATAGATATTTTGAGCTAAAATAAAATATTTTGTTTTGTTTTCTCGTGTTAAGGAGTGTTTTTGATTTGAGATGTTTTTAATTTATTAATTTAAAAGTCAGAGAAACCTAAATTATGATGATTTTATTTATTAAAATAGGTTATATTTTAATTTTATTTATTATGAGAAATTAAATGATATGTATAAGAAGAGGTTAAATAATATGAAAGATAAAGATTTTTTTAAATTTGCTTTCAATTTTAGTTAAATTTTTTCTTACTTATTTATGAAATAGAAGAAGAGATTATTCTGAATATTAAAGATTTTTAATTTGGAAGTTTAGATTAACCATAATTGTTTTGTAGGGTTGTCTACTTTTCTAGTTCATAAGTAGATCGATTATTAAGGAATAAACAATGTAAATATAAAAGCAAAAGGAAAAAAAAAATGAAAAATGCCAGTGATGAAGACCTAAGGAAAAATTTTTATTTTTAAAAGTGTGGGTAACAAAATAATCTGAAGTTATTTTTTTTAAATAACTAAAGTAATATAATTTTAATATAAGCCCATGGGGTTTTGGATTGAGGGTGAATGGGTGCACTGTGAAGTTACTCCTCGCCATAGGTCACCGGTTCAAATCCCCCGTGGGTACTTAGGTAGTATTATATATATATATATATATATATATATATCTCTATGCACATGTTGTACTAAGAAATTTAAGAGTAATGTTATGATATTGTATTAGACTTAATAATAATAATACCAAATTTAATAATAATATTAATTAATTATTTCATTTCTACTCTCTATGTAATATATATATTATAGAAATATCTCATACAACATCGAGTTGGAGGGTTCTCAAGAGGAGCTAGGGTTTATGTTCACAGGTGCCTAGGGTTTGACACTGATGGTGTTCACAGGGGGAGGTAGCAGAGCCACTCTTGTCAAAATGTGGTAACAAACAAGGGAAAGGGGATCAAGGCAAGTTTTGGTGGTCAAGCAAAGGTTATGTGAGAGAATGTCCAAGGTACGACTGGAGTAGGTGGGAACGGGCAGAGAAGAGATGAAGACAAAGGTCTGGAAAGAAAGCAACCAAATCAGCAGCATCAACAAAAGTCAAAAGGCTCCACAAGGCTGTGCAAGCCAAAAATAGTGTTGATCTCGGCATCATTGATCCCAAGACTCGGGCCTTCAGAGATTGTATGAGGTCATATGTTGTCATATGCAAGTTTATGGGCCTTTGGCCCACAAAAAAAGCCTTGTGTGACTGAATTAAACATCATTGGAAACCAAGAGGGGAGATAGAGCTACATCTAGGGTCTAAAGGTTTTTTTACGGTGGTCTTCGCCAATATGGACTAAAGAGACCGAATATTTGATGACAATCCCTACTTTTTTGCATCAGTTGATTTTATACATGCGGCCATGGATGGAGAATATCACCTGGAGAAGGAAACCTTTACCAATGTCCCAGTCTGGATCTGACTATAATCCCTTCCCTTGGATTATTAGCTTCCTTCAACTTTAAAGTTAATAGGAGACACAATGGGAAAATTTATTAAAATATCGGAAGTAACGCTACGAGAAATATATACATTGTATGAAAAATTTGTGTGGAAATGGATGTTTATGAGGCATTGCATGAAGCAGTGAAATTAGAGTTCAGAGATGAATTTTGGCTACAACTCATGGACTATGAGCATATTCCTTTTAGATGCAGAAGATGCCATGAACATGGACACCTAACAAGGGAATGTTCGTTAACTAAAGAGGAGAAACATGGCAAAGAAGCAAACCAAAGGATGTAGATGGGTTTGTTAGACCCAACCCAAGGGGTAAAGAAAATAGAAGACAACAATAAAGAAATCAAGGAGGGAGAGAACTCAGAGAAATAACTTTGAAAGCCTATCCGAAGAAAACCCATAGGGTCAGGGGGTTGAGGAAGAGGAAAATGGAGGAAAAGGGGAAAGGAAAGAAGAAGAAATGTTGCAGCGGATCGAAGAGAATGGACAATAGGGGGACATCCTCGATATATCAAAGGATTTTGAGGGAGATGTAGAAATGACCTCAAGCGAGGTAGGAATAGAGGACCTTGAACTATAGGAAATAATAGAATGGGAAGGTATTCACCTCTAGAATATGGTGGGGCAAGCGAGAAAACAAGGACTAAAAGTTATCCATGCGGATCAAATAGATAGAATCCAACATCTTTACTTGATTAGAGAAGAGATGAAAATGAGGGGCCAGAAAGGACCACATTCAAAAATTCGGGAGTGAAAGCAACAGGATCTCAGACAATTTTGGTACCATGACATAAGCAAAAAAAAAGGGGGGAGGAAGTCGAACAACGTCGTCCTCAAGGAGCTAGGAGCCATGCTAATAAATTCATGTAAGATGAGAGTGTAAGCTCACCCACCCTTAACCGTAGTTAAATCATGAAAATTTTAACATGGAATATAAGACACATTAGTAGCCTTAGGAAACGTCTACTTAAGAAGAAGATTAAAATGGAACAATGAGATCTTGTTTTCTTGCAAGAGTAGGAAAATCAAGGAATTAAGTGGGAAATTAGGGAGAAGTTATGATATAGTAGAGGTTGAAGCGTAGAGTTTTGTAGGGGGATTGGCGATTGGATGAAACCCTTAATCTTTGATCTTACTTGATTCGAAAGCAACAAGGTCATACTTATTGATAGTAATGTAGGTTATAGGGACTCCATGTACAATGGTGTTTACAAATGTTTACGAGCCTCAAAGAATGGAAGAGAAGATCAAATTCTTTCAAGATTTGAGTAACATAAAAATTAGAAAAGGCATCTCCCTTGGGTTTTGGGGGGAGACTTCAATATGAGAACCTCTCTATCGGAAAAAAAAGGGGGCCAAAGACGAGTAGATTGAGATGCTGAAGCATTCAAGGAATGCATAGAGGCATCCGACCTCATTGATATGGAAACCGCTAATGATTGCTTCACATGGAGTAACAAGTGGGGAGGGCAGCATCAAGTTGCGTCCAAACTTGACAGGTTTTTAATTTTTGAGGATTTATTGACGAGAGGGGTAGGTGTGGAAGCAATTTTCCTTCCCGATGGAGGATCAAAACACTGGCCGGTGATATTAATGATTGAGATGTTAGGTACGCCAAAAAATAAGCCATTTAGATTTTAAGCCTTTTGGTTGAACCACCCTACTTTTATGGAGAATATCAAAAGATGGTGGGGGAACATATCCTAGCCAAGGGCTCCAAAATGTACACCTTAAGGGCAAGGTTAAAACATATCAAGTTGAAATTAAAACAGTGGAATAAGATAGAATTTGGGAACATAAAATGGAACAGAAAATGGAAACATTACAATAGATGCTAATCATAGAATCCTACTTAGAGGAAAGCAGAGGAGAGGAGATGGGGTTACCGAAGCAGTGGAGGGATAGATGTAGACAAGAGGGAATTCTATAGAGGCAAAAATCTCAAGTGTTATGGCTTAGGGAAGGTGAGAGAAACATTAAGTTCTTTCATCAATCAACGATAAAACATAGGAATTACAATCGAATCCTTAGAATGAAGGATGAGAGCGGAAAAACCTACGAAGCACATCAAGATATTGGGAATGTCCTGGTTCATCACTTCCAAAAAATAGCAGAAGAACCCCAAGTGGATAGATGAGAGAATATCCACGGGATTGTAAGGCATATCTCTAAGTTGACACGGAAGAACAAAAAAGTAATTTGAACAAGTCGGTCTCCATGGACGATGTGGCCCTGACTGTGAATGAAATGGCTAATGGAAAATCCCCCAGACCAGATGGATTTTTTCAAACCCTACTGGGAAGTAGTTAAACATGATATCTATGAGGTGGTGGCAGATTCTTAGGAGTCAACAACAATTCTCAAAGCCTTGAATTCGACTTTTCTAGCCCTTATTCCTAAGGAAGAAATGACCAACACCCCAAAGAAGTTCAGGCCAGTAGCCCTAAGTAATGTTCTATACAAGATCATATCCAAAGTAGTATCCAACAGGATGAAAAAAATTCTTTCATGTCTGATCTCGAAGGAACAGTCAGGTTTTTTTTCGAGGGGAGACAGATTTTGGATAATATTATTCTTGTGCATGAAATAGCACATTTGTTGAAGACCTAGAAAAAGGCAAGTACGATCATGCAACTAGATTTTTCTAAGGATTATGATAAGATTAGTTGTGAATATATGGAATCAGTGTTAGAAGCATTTGGTTTTGGTGAACACTAGATCAGATGGAGTATGGCACTAGCCTCATCATCCAACTTTTCAATCTTAATTAAAGGAGCCCCGACAAAACCTTTCTTTCTGTCCAGAGGAATTCGACAAAGGGGACCCATTGTCTCCCTTCCAATTTATCTTAATGATGCAAAGCTTAAGGACAACAATTGAAGCGACCAACAAAGGAGACATAAAGGGCCATAAGTTGCACGAGGATGGTTAGGAAACAATGCATCAACAGTTTGTGGACGATACCATGATTCATGGCATTCCTATGATAAAGGAGGCTTAGTCATTCAAAGCCATCATGGACACCTTCATGGTGGCTTTAAGTCTGGAGTTAAACTAGTCTAAGTCCATGATTATTTTCTTTAACACCCACATTGTTATCCAAAAAAATTTAATAACTATTTTAGGGTTCCAAAGGAAATACCTCCCATCAAAGTACCTAGGGGTCCCCCTAATAGTGCAAGCATGGAAGAAATCGAATTGGGAGAAAGTAATATCTAACCTTGAAGACAGGGTTAGACAATGGATGGTGACAACCTTGAACTTGGTGGGTTGGCTAGTCCTGGTAAAGGCGGTGCTTCAAGATATCCCAGACTATATTCTATCCATCCTGACTGTGCCTAAGGGAGTGCTCCAAACAGTAAGAGAATTCCAAAGAAATTTGTTGTGGCGAGGGGTGGAGGAAAAACGAAAATGGGCATTGGTGGCTTGGAACATGGTTTTTAAACCAAAAGATGTAGGAGACCTAAGGCGCCAAGATCCAGAGATAAAAAATAGAGGAAATGGAGCCAAATTATGGTGGAAATGGTTAAAAAGAGTGGAGACTCCATGGGCGAAACTGTGGAAAGAAAAATATGCCCCTAATTTCCAAACAAAAGACCTATTTAGGCTCTCAGGTTCAATCCAGGGGTCGGTTTTATGGAATTTGGCTTGGAATAATAGAAATACCATGTAATAGCATTGCTTCTCGAAAATAAAAAATTGAAAAGAAGCCCTATTCTGGGAGGATGCTTGGCAACAACAACCAAAATTAAACAGACATGAATTACTACCCCTCCAATTAACCTTGGACAGTCATGGATATAAGGAAGTCCACCAATTCTGGGCACAAGGATTGGAAAATAATAAATGGGGGCAATGGAACTTAAACATCTTTTAACGAAAAATCCTGATGGTTCAACAATCTAGAATATCACATAGGAACTTAGCAAAGAAAAATCCTAGTGAACAACGACCAAGACCGGCTTAGATGGGAAAGAAAAGAGGGGGGGGAGTTCAACCTTAACGAAGCTAAGGTATTCCTCAGAAAAGGACATAACTAATCTAGTGACCCATCATGGATAAAAGTTTCAATGGCTCCACATTGGTCGAAAATTAAAATTTGTATGTGGTTGATTTTGCATAGGAAGGTTCTAACCTAGGAAAATTTAGAAAGAGAGGAATTACAAATGCATCTTGGTGTTGTACCTGCGAGAATGCAGAAGAAAGCCTTAATCCCCTTCTAAACACTTGTAGCTATACTGAATCCCTATGGGAGTGGTTGACCCTCATCTTTAGACACGCTGTCCTAAACAAGGAAAGCATACAAGAAACCATAAAAAATGGTGGATGCAGTATATTAAAATGAAGTGGTGAATATGACCTGGAATTTAATTCTAGGATTCATCTTTTGGTCAATCTAGAAGGAGTGCTACCACCACATATTCCGTGATAAGAAGCTCCCATTTGAAAACGTGATGGAGGAAATTTGTTGTCAACTTAAGGAGAAATTATTAGCAGAGGCATTCAAACCTCATAAGAACAACCCTCCCCTCAGGAAGCGATAATTCTAATTTTTTTTGACATGGATTACTTGAGCAGTCTGAACCACAGACCCAAAGAGAGACATATATAGTTGGGTTTTGTAGTGTGGTTGGCTTCCCTAGAAGGTTTCCTTAAACTGGACTTTAATGGGGCATCCAAACAAAACCTAGGTAAGGCAGGGGCTGGATGGATCATTCGAGACTGGACAAGTAAATTTTGAAGACTATATTTCATCAATATGGGACAAGGTTAGAACAATGCATCAAAATTCCAAACCCTAGAGCATGGGTTGGAAACGTTGCATTGGGAAGAAATGGTGAATATGATAGTCGAAGAGGATTCTATGCTAGCTATCCAAGTGACATGTTGATTGCAATGTGGCACAAAACTGAGAAAAGTCACGAAGAATTGGTGCGTCGCCCAGTTAATCCAACGGATTTATAGACACATGGAGGGGCTGAAAACCATGGATTTTACCTTGGTTCATTGCTCGCAGAACACGTTGGCAGACAGGGTGGAAAATGCAGGGGTAGAGAGTGCTAGATAATCAGCGAGCTAGCGTTGGAGGACTTGTCAAAGGGTCAGCTAAAGGAAGATTATTGAGCACTGGTGGAGTGAGATTACTCCACGTTAGGAAGGCAGGGAGACAGACAAGAGGTGGGCCTAGATTTCGTTAGAGACCCACCTAAAGATATGAATGAATAATATTTATTATGGTAAGACATGTAGTGGCTCTTAGGGACACGAGAAGGGGTATGTGTTTACAACATATAGAAGAAGTGATGGCTAATGATGGGAGGGAAAGGGATTTGGCTTCAAATTACCATCTGTCAGAATTTTTGCTTTAATTGGGAAGTGTAGCGTGAGGAGTGGAAAGTACGAAGCCAAGAGGGGAGGCATACCCGAATAGGACCATGGTAATAATGATTCTGCACAGACAGATTGAAGGGGTGAATGAGAAGGAAGATGCCCTAGATTCACGTGATTATACTGTAACATCGTTGGAATGCTAAAGTTTCTAAAAATAGATGAGGAAGGGGCTCAAAGTACTGGGTGACATGACCTATTATAGATTTTTCCTTTATAAAAGAGGTTGGATGACACGTAGAATTTATAGAGATAAGGCTGAAAGCTAGAAGGGGTTGTTATGGTGAGTGAGAGTCTGTTATTTTGACAATTAAGGCTTTTGAGACTACAATGGCTAAGGGACACAATGTTAATGGTAGGCCGAGGGGTTTGTCTCGCACGAAGGCTCAGGATTTAGTGGCTATTAGGAGGACGAGGATGGAGGATGCAGCGAGGGAGGCTACAATAAATTATCAAGTGATTCTCCCAAAAAAAGGGAAAGAAATCGTGGAAATATGGGAGCATGAGGTTAGGCATTTGTGAAGCGTTGTCCCAGATAGCCAAATTTAAGAAGAAATAGCCTAGATTATAAACAGTGAAAAATTTGGAACATGGATGACGGTGTATCATAAAGCACTCAAGACGGTGTGACATGTCAAAACCTCAGTGGGGAAGCTGCAAGGAGATGTAAATGAGGATAAAACTAGGAGGAAAAATGGAGAACCATCTCGAGTTGAAGGTGATTGAACATAGATTGAGTTATAGAAGAGACCCTCAAAAGGGTGGTGAATATAAAGTGATGGCAAGGCGACAGGATTGAAGACATGAATAAGATGTTCTCCATCTACCTAAAATTGTGGAAATCTGGGAGAATGAGGTTAGGCATCCATGAAGGGATGTCCCAGATGGCCAAATTTAAGAAGAAATAGATTGGATTATAGACTACAGAAAATCCCAAACACGGATGATAGTGTATCATAAAACACTGGAGACAGTGTGGCAAGTCAAAACCTTAGTGGGGAAGTTGCAGGCAGAGGCGACTAAGGATAGAACTTGGAGGAAACTGGAGAACCAACTCTAGTTGAAGGCGACATAGATTAAGAGTTATAGAAGAGACCCTCAAAAGGATGGTGAATATAGAGTGATTGCAAGATGACATGATTGAAGACATGAATAAGATGTTTTCAATCTACCTGAAATATATCCACAAGTTCGATATCTCATTGGGGAAAGAACAAGGAAATATAGCTTGTCTAAGGAAATATCATGCAAGGGAGACTACAAGAGCAGGCGGTCGTCAACAGGCGACTTAAGGAGAGGGGGTGGCAATGAAAACGACTCCAATAGAGGGAGCAACACCTGCGGCTGAAATGAGTGTGGTGGAAACAACACTAATGCATGTTGTCAAATGATTTTGAATCTGGAAATTTTTTTGCTTTGTTTAGTCGTATGGCTGCTTAAGCCATATACTAGTTATAGTGTGCTAGTTGGATTTGTGGCTTCAGAATCTGTAGATATAATGATAGACAAACCGAGATTAAGCTATAAATTGACAGTTAGCAGTGGTAGAAAAGTTAATTGTGTATATTTGTACAAGGAATACCAAAGACAAACAAACCTTATGGCATGTATGGCCTAATGTGTGGTTAAGACTATCTTTTACTATAGCTAGTATGGTTTCCAATTTTGTTAGTTGGTTGATTTTTTGTACACTACGATTATCTAGTAATATAAGGTTTCTTTACCGACTTACAAAAAGAAAAAGAAAAATGTAATGTAATATAATGTGAATATTATTAGATGATGATACTAATTATTATTATTATTGTTGTTGTTGTTGTTAATATTCTTATTAATAATATTATTATAGTGTTAAATGCAATCCTAAAGGGAAAGGAAGTAAAGTGGAATAGAAAGGGAAGAGGGATGGTGATTATGGGTTAAAGAAGAGCCCGATGAGGCATAATTTAAGAATTTTCCAAGTTCTTAAAGCAGTTAATAATGAGAATCCAACTGTTGTTGAGTTCTAGGCCATTATCTTTGTTTAGATTGTTAGGGTTTTTGATAATCTCTAAGGCTTACCTAAAGTGTCTTGTCAAATAATGGTTTTCAAGGTTTATATGGTGCTTGGCTTTGAAGGAATGCTTAACAAGGTTAGAAGAACGAACACGCTCATGTGTGATGTCAGTGGCATGTTCTTTCATTCTGATTTTAAAGGATCTTTTGTTTCCCCAATGTAACATTTACTACATGAGTAGGTACTTTTATAGATACCTTGGTGTTGATGTGGGTCAACACTATCTTTGATGGATCTCATTTGTTCATGGATAGTTTTCATAGGTTTGAAGGCGATGGAGAAATTCTTATTTATTAAAATCTTAGCGATTTTGTTAGTTACATATTTGATGTATGGAAGATAAATCCTTTTTCATAGTGGTTGGGGTTCATGAGGTTGGAGCCTTCTTTTCTCTTTAAAATATGATGTAATAATATTAAGATATTACTACATCAAATTTTAAAGAGAATTGTGGTGTGATAAGGAGTTGGAGGGCAAAAGAAGATTATATTGTTTATAATGATTGACTTCTCACTAAGATTGAATTTGGTCTTTGAGATCTTAAGAAGGTGAGAGATTACTAGGAATTCCTTAGAATTTTATTATAAGGAGGTCATCAACCCAAGTCTAGAAAATCAAATTTTTGTTTTTACTAGTGTAAAAAAGAAAATAAACATTGTTAAGAATAAATTCTCATGAGCACCATAGTGAAATTGGGCTTTGGTCAATTCCCTAAATCCTTTGGGATGACAAAGTTTATCACCTTTGTGACACAAAGAGAGTTGAAGTTGAAAACTGTTATTTTTCCCATCAGATACTCAAAATCTAAGTTTCAAAATATTGAACCCACACTACCAACATTTTTTATTTTTTAAGTTAGCAAAATTATAGTGATCTTAGAACACTTTTCTTAGCAAAGAAATAAAATTCTAATGAATTCCAAGTAATATCTTATCTTCTTAAATAAAATCTCCCAACATATACCCTCCTTTGTTTCCTAGAAACAAAATGTTGCCCTCCTCAAAGAAATCACTCCAGCTGAAGTTGAGCAAGTAGTTATGAATATGCTTAAAGAGAAATATCATGGACCTGGTGGCTTCACTACCTATTTTTTCTAAGTTAACTAGTCTACTATTTAGCAAGATGTAGAGAAGCTTGTCAAAACTTCTCGTAAAACTTTCTTTGTCCTTTTTGTACTAGACACTACTTTCTCATGCTTATTCCTAAAGTGAAAAAAAAATAGGATCCTTGTAATTGTATGCTAATATCCCTTTATAATGTGATTTATAAAATTATTACAAAAATCATTGCCAATAGTCTCAAGCCCCTAATGCCCCTTCTTATATTTCCTTAACAACATAGATATCTAGAAGGAAACGAACAATCGACATCTTCCTTGTGCATGGAATGATTCATTCTTTAAAGACTCTAAAGAAAGAAGAAATGTATCAAATTGGAATGTCCAAATCATTTAATCCTTTGAGTTGGAAATACATCTATCATATCCTTTTAGCCTTTGGCTTTGTCAAAAAAAATTTATTGCAACCATTTTCTTCTATTCAAAGATTTATTTCTCTAATTTGACCATTTTTATCCCCTCTTGTGGTATCATGGAGGGGGACACACTCCCCCACTTCCTTTTCGCCTTAGTGGCTAAGGAGAGTGCAGAAGGAAATTGTGACTTCCAATAAATTGAAGGGTCTTAAGGTCATGGAGCAGGGTTTACTTCTTCCCACCAACAATTTGTTGAAGACAACCTCTTCATGGGAACTCCCACTATTTGGGAAACCACAACCCTCAAGTAAATTCTTGAGATTTCACGGTAATCTCGAGAACCTCCATCAATCATGGTAACTCTCAAATTTTCCTTTTGTAATACTACTCTTTATATCAAGGTTCATGTTTCTCACATTATTTTATTTTTAGTGGAGTTCCACTTTTTCGAAATATTTGGGTGCTTCCTTAGTGGATAATGCACTTCATCACTCCACTTGGAAGATATTCTAGCCAAAATTTGATATGAAGTTAGCAAGTAGGCCTTCCAATCTCTCAACCTTACTAGACATCTTGTCATTCTCAAGTTTATTCTTCAATCCATGTCATTATATCTTTTCACAAATCTCACTGCTCCAAAAAACATTATCAAAAAGATTTGCAACTTGTAATGATCTTTCCTATAGGGAGGAGCTAACGAGGAAACAAATTCGGCTCTAGAGGCATGGGAGAAATTATGTTGTCTGAAAAAAATGGAGGCCTTGATCTTAGAGATGTAGATATTGTGAATGAGGGCTTAACTAGAAAAACATGGCGGAAATGCATTCAAAGTTATAATAAATTGTGGGGCTAAAATTGGGAGGAAAAGATGTGCTTCAAATACTTAAGAACAAAATCTCATAAGGCTAGATGGAGAAATAAAGGATACACACATTTGGGACATCTCCCTTCAAAACCATAATTTTTAGGAAGTCAGAAATGGCCTCTCCACACTATTCTAGGAGGATTCCTACCGACAATGCCCAAATTGCAAGTGCAAGTTGAGCTTTAGGACTTTCAAGCTACTATGACTTTGCAAGTATGCTCTTTGGGATATCAATATTAGTCACCTCATCCAAAACACTCTCGATGTCAATCCTAGGAACTTAAAGAAAATTGTCCTTCCATTCCTAAGAACTCGATTTAGGAAACTTTGTGATGTAATATTTTTAGGCCTTATATAAGCCATGTTAACCATAAAACCCCTTATTAACCCTAGATATTAAGTGATTACATTTATATTTCTATATGTATATGTAGGTTAGAATCTCTCATGGTCCCATATTATTATAATTGTATTCATTTTGACTCCTATATATATACTAAGGAGACCTAGTCTTAGGATCATCAAATATTGTCTTGTACATTGTATTCATTATAAAAGGAGAATTTTCCCCTCAAGGTGAATTGTAGATTTACTTTCTTATCATTTTTAAGGCACAAGGATCATAACATTTATTATTAGATCATACAAACCTAGGGTTTTACAACTTCAATATTGGAATTTTCGCTATTAATTTTTTTCCCTAAGGTTTCAAACAATGAAACTTGGACAATATTGAGGAGGAATATCATGGAATATTTGGTTCGAATTTTAGATCATGGTTCATTTTATTTTTGGTAATATGCTCTAAGGAAATTATGGGTTCCTGAATGCTCATGAAATTAGTTTCAGATAGGTGAGTTTGGAATTGTTGATATATTTTTTTCTAAGAGGTTTCAAATGGCGAAACTTGGACAACATTGAGAAGAAATATTGGGGAATACTGCTTCAAATTTCAAATCTTAGTTCATTATATTTTCAGAGATATGTTATAAGGAAGTTAGTGTTCCTAAATTCTCCTGAAATTGGCTTCAAATAGGTCACTTTGGAATTTTCCATACAACGATTTTTCCTAGGATGTTTTAGATAGGTCAATTAGGGATAAATAAGGAAGTTAATAAAACGAATGATAGTGTGTCAAAAAGGGTGGATTTCACAGGTTCTTAAGAAAGCCTTAAAAGATAAATTATAGATGAAATAGAAAAGAAGATGAATGAAAATAAGGACAAATTGAAAAATATTAAGGAAAAAATATAAAATTCATGAATACAATGGAAAATCTTCTCTTGAGACGCTTCCTAAAAGGGATAATGAGATCCAAGGAGATCATGAAAATAAGGAGAATATTGTGTTGGAATTCAATCACCTAAGGGGAGTATTTTATCACAATTGGAGAGTACAAATATTGGTTCATAGAACCATAATAATGAATTTTCAATCCAAGATCTAGATCAACAGGTCTTCAAGTCAACACCAAGGTACTACATTACTACATTCGAAAGATTGATATGAGGAATTTTGATGGTAATTGTTTTATAACATTGATATTCCAAATGGAGCAATACTTTTCTGTACACCAAGTGGCATGCTTACAAAAGGTAATTATTACATCCATTTTTTTAGAAAAAGACCAACATGTATAGTATCAATGGCTTTGTGAAAGGAAAAAGGATTCTATTATCTCTTGGTCCATTTTTTAGAGGAATTAATAACATGTTATGGCGATAATTTTTTTTGTCAATCAATAAGCTTGCATTATATTATTGAAAGGAAACTAAGTACAAAATTCATTTCCAAAGACCCTTTCTTCTCATGCCATTGTGATTTAGAGAGCATAGGGCCAGGAAGAAAACAGTTACACCTAGTACAAAAATTTATTTCTTCTTGGCCTATTGGCCATACCATACATTCACCAAAATTGAGCCACATCTACAATAAGAAACAACCTCTCAAAGAGGCGGATTGGGCAGAAAGTAAGGAGGGGCAGAAAAGAGAGTTGCATGATCATTCATGTGCAAGTCAATGTATTCTATCCTCACCTCTAGAGTGTGAAGGTGATCATTGGTGTGTCGGTGTTGTCGTCAAAGGCTTTCCAAATTGTCTAGCATCTCATTGTTGTACATCATTGATGTAAGCCACTAGTTCATTCTAGTCCTCGTATCATTAATTACTCATAATATCTATATTTAGCTGGACATGGTGCAACTAGTCTGTAATTGTGTCTAGTGTGACTGAAGCTAAAACTTGCCCCAGAGTGCGAGTAGGAGAATTGGTTGCATCCTCCTCTATGTCCCAATTGGTGGCATCAGCAGAGGATGAGTGGTTGCCCTCATTATGTTGATGATTCATTTATGGACAAGGAGCAGCTCCCCCTCGGCGCAGATGACCCCTCTGTTGGGGCCTTGAGGTGATTCAATGGGAATTGAAGGCGACCAATGCTAGAGAGATAAACCTACACCGACCAGAGCAACACTTTCCAAGGGTCATGTAGGTTAAGCTCCCTTTTAATAGAGAAAACCAAATTGAACCAAAATAAGTAGTGAACAAGAAATCACAGGACCAATTACCAAACCCTCCCGACCTCGAACTAGAGGCTAGAAATTTTAATTTCTCAAGGCCATCTGCAGCACTCGAAATCAAGCTCGCGGAAATTGCACCCATCCCGATGAGAGTTGCATGACCCACCAAGCCAGTAGAACAGCAAGAGGTAGTCGTCACGGAACCGCCCCTTCCAATAAAGATGGAACTGACTTGAAGAAATTCCCACCTCGAAACGAAACTGGAGATGGAACAAAGAATGAGGAGCCGATGACGTGTCCCGGAGCATAATTCATCCTTTGTGGGCAGGACTAGATGCACAAAAAACAAATTCATAAGACCCCTACAAAACCACAGTGAAACAACCACCCTTGGCTTACCAGGATCCCACAGGTCTCCCTAGGATGAGACCTTACCTTGCTCCCAGCTAATCCATACCTCACATCCCTCGCCCTCCCAGGGCCATGTCTGCTACCGGGAAAATGATAGTTCGAAACCATAGTTGGGATCTTTAAAGGAAAGTATCCAACATGATTTGTGTATGTTTGAACCTAAATCTCTAGAGCATGTGTTAAGTCTAGTAAGGAAAGTTGAAAGTAAACATATGGCCACTATAAAATTGGTCACTAATAACTATAGAGAAGACCATGCTTTGTCTCTTAAACCAACAAGGTTGACTCCTCAAAAAATGGATGAAAGAAGGGTAAAGTGACTATGTTTCAACTGTGATAGAAAGTATGATAAGGGGCATAAATTCAATTAGAAGAAATTATCCTACATGGACTCTAAAGAGGAAGGAGATCAAGAATTATAACTATCAAAGATATAGAGCTAGAAGAGACTACTCCAACAATATCTTGGCAATCATTAACCAATATCAATACTCCACAAACTCTCATGATAAAAGGATATAACAAGAAGAAAAAGGTAGCATTGTTGATTGATTTACATAGTACCCATAACTTCATTGATTACAAATAAGAAAAACTTCTCAATTGTTTTGTATTTTCAACACCAAAGTTTCACTAATTGTAAATATAGGCGCCATAAATTGTTCAACGAAGTGCAATTCTATTAAGCTCAGTATGGGGGAGTATTTATCAAATAGTCCCATGATTGCAATACAAATGGGGGATGTTGATATTGTATTAGTGGCCCAATGGTTACGATCTATGGGAATAATGACCTTTAATTTTCAAGATATCTTCATAAGATTTACCTTTAATTTTCAATATATCTTCAAAATATTTACCTTATAAGGTAAGGAAATTGAGCATAGAGGTATCATGAGAAACCATCTAAAGTAATAAACTCTAATGGAATAAAAAAACTACTCAAAAAGGGGCACCAGGGCATATCTACAAAATTGTGTTACCTAAATGTTCAAACATCAATATCATATATGTTAAGGGATCTCCATAAAATTATGAATAATCATTCCAAGGTATTCAAAATAATGCATAAGGGTCTTTGTTAGGTAAAATTGACTCGAAGAAAGAGTCAAAGTTGATTGGGTCAACAATGGTGGTTTTGGGCCCATGGTTTTTCTATTGCCAACGGTTTTATTTCAATGGAATTCATATAATTGAGCCTCTTTAAAAGACTAGGAGGATCTCTATTGAAATGGGACAAGGATCCTTGAGCTTTAAAGGCTCACTTGGCTGGGTTAAAGGCTCACTTGGCTTTAAAGGCTCACCTGGGTTGGGGTTTTCCCAGGGTAAATATTATGGTCATTGTATTTATATTTATGGTTGTGGTTGGTTAATTTATTTTTTCTCTCAGCAAATTTATCTCTCAAATTCAATATTACTAAATGTTTAAGGAGAAGCTACAACAAAATCTTTGTGGGACAAGTTAGGGACTTTGTATAAATTAAAGTCCCTGGTAAATAAATATTTCCTATAAAAGAAGGTTTGGAACCTAGAAACAAAGAAGGTTGTCTAAAATAGAGATGTGGTATTTAGAGAAGTGGAGGATGTCATGAAACATGAATTCCTACCACGAGAAAGGGAATTATATAAGATACAATTTGAACTGAAGAATGAAGAACCATACTCCACGAAAGAACAAGAATAAGAAGAAGAAGTACCACACCCCAGATTTGAGGAGAATAGTTTGATGGTGCCAAAAAAGAATGGTGTCCAATAATAGGCAACTCATTGCATGATCAAGATCTCAACTAGAATAAGTTAGAGGGGCATCTGGCTGATAATAGTGAGACGTTAGTGGCCATCACATTAAGGTTTGCAAACTATTATTTTTATCTTGTTGATCATAACTCTGCATGTGGAGGTGAAATGGTGCTTTTGTAGCACTTCTCCATGTAGGATCATGTCATCGTGGCTATTTCCACAACAATGTTATTGTCTTGACTGGGAAGGGGGAGATGTTGCAAGATTACTGGTGGTGAAACCAAAGGGACCTTTACTGGGGTCCAGGAAGTGCCCTTAATCTGATCAATAATGAGATTGGTGGTGCAATGTGATAATCCACGAGGGGGTCAAAGTAGAGGAGGAGGTTTATATGATAGTTTTTATTGGTAACCATGGGTATCTATTCCATGAGAACCACAAGGAGAAACAATAATAGGTTGGAATGCTTGCATTTTAGGTAGTGAGGAGGTCAAAATCCCTAGCATGGTACTTATGCCCGTGCAACAATAGCGAGAAGAGGATAAGGTTGTTGAGAGATTGGTAGATATTCTCATGTAATGGGACACAAGCATGGACGAGTTGTATATTTGCCTCTAGAAGTTGCTTTGTAGGTGTGCAGAGGGAAATTTATCCAGGTTACATGAGAAGAAGTAATTCGATGGTCCTATGTCTAATTTCTCTCCATGTAAAACCAACAAGCCACACATGCCCACAACACGACCAATGCCCTAAGAAATGTCCACCCACTTAACTCATTCAATCATTCATCGTCAAAACTTTACCACCACATGACTTCTATGATTCTTTCGTCTATTCTCTAGTAAAACCTTGACTTCAATCCTTATCCATGTTCTACTGTAATCCATCGAGCATGGACTCTCCTTTCAGTAAAATCAATTCCACCTTATGCAATATCAAATAGTTTCTTCAAGCACCAATTTCCATGAGTGCCCTCATAGAAATTTCAATCTCCACATGAAATTCTAGAATCTCTTATCACCGATATGCACTTTGATCCTTGCTATCAAGAATGTTGCCTCCTTTTTCCCTCTGGCATTGGCTAGGCTACCAAACTCCATGGAAAATTGCTAGGAACATGATTCTGTGTAGGACTGGTAACTCCCTTGAAGTTCTTGTGCACATATGGCCTCTCACTATTGAAATGCCTGAGGTGAAAAAACAATGCGTCATCCTGGCTCTTTAACATCCTATCAAAATAATCTTGTACATGATATTATATAAAAAAAAAAATCAGGTGCCTCATGATCACAATCCTTTTGGTGGATGCCTTGGGTCATTGATATCGACCATAACTTAACCAAGCTCATCCTCCCACACAAATATATATTGTTGGACAAAATTGTCGGTCATGAAGGGAACCAATATGATCCTATGCATCTTCCTCCAGTTCTCCTCTTAGATTGTGAACATGATGTCCTGCCTTTTCCCATTGAATATATTGAATAACACATTCCTCCTCCTTCAATCGCTTGCGTGCTTGGGATAGGGGTAGCCTTAGTCTTTATCGAAAACTTGATAACAACAATAGGGAAAAATAATGGCCAACGTAGTAATCATTGGCACTCATGAGATTTCTCTTGAAATTCATGTTGGAAGCCTCAGAGCCCTTACTCCCCATGATGATAACTTTGACACTAAACCTCCTGACCTCGAAGTAGATCCTTTACTTCAAAATTCTTAAGACAACTTCAGTAAAGACATAATGGGTTGCTTGGCTCCCATTTCGAGGTTTGTTCGACCATGTTGAATAACTAGGAAACCAACGAGGAATTAACCACATCAACTTTGCATGTAATTACCTTTATACCTTGCATAACCATCTTCTTGGTATACTCGACTTTCTATGCGGGCCACAACCACCATTTTCAACACCTATTTTCACAACAATATGAAAAACAATAATATCTCACAATCATGCTATATGCAAGAAAATTTGCATTGATATCTTTGTCCACTAGGCCAAACAAACCCTTAGCTACAGAGGCATCCCCTGAAGCCAACTCTTGGCTCTGATACCAAAAGTATAAATTTTACTGGAGAGAAAAACAATTACTAAGAGGAAAAAATAAAACTAATAACAACAACATATTAACAAAACTCAAAACATGCACACATTGTTTTTACACTTGCATCATACATCTTGCTTATAGGAATTATATTTTCTAGCCAATTGTGGAAGGATTAGAACACTCCTTGGTGTTCTACACATTCCAAGATTGGTCAGAAATCTAATTTTTGTAAGAAATATGGATGATGCAGGTGTAAAAACAATGTTTTCATGTTTGAGTTTTGTTGCTACATTGTTGTTAGTATTTTTAATTTTTCCTCTTAGTAAATATGTCTTTCACTTACTCAAGATCATGACTATGTTATTCATTTGTAGCCTGGAAGTGTACCAAAGATAAATGAAGGGAAAAAAAATACTAGAAGTATAAACTATCCTTCAAACAAGGATCAAGTCGCTGAGTAATCCAACAATTGTGGAGTACCTTATCAAACATAGTAACCTAGCAATGCTAGAGGTGATATGGAGGATGACTTATTCATGGAGAATGACTAGAAGTTAGTCAAGTGTTAGGGAAAAACACTTGTTTGAAGTGGAGGTGCATGTTAATCCCTATATAAGCTACATGTCATCCCTAAAACCCCTTATTAAGCCCTACGTATTAAGTGATTACATTATATTGTTATGGTGTTATGTAGGTTAGAACTTTCATGGTACGATTTTATTATAATTGTAAATTTTACCTCCTTTATATATACGAAGGAGACTTGGTCATAACATCATCAAATATTTTCTTGTACATTGTAATCGTTTTAAAAGTAGTCTTCCCCCTTAAAGAGTATTATAATTATTGGATTTTATAACTTTTAAGGCGCAAGGTGCATAACAAATCTTATCAGTGGAAAAATCAAACTCCAACGAGGAGAGGAAAAAATATGATGGGGCCATAACCCAGTTAGAAACTTCAACCTAAATATTTCTACAAGATAGCGATATATTTATCTTTGCTCTCAATATTAATTAGGTGGAAGAACATGTTGAAACATCAACTTTAGCCAAAAGTTTCTCTTTTCTGACGACTATTGGTGCATAGGAAAAATCTCAACATTAGGGCTTCGAGGGTCGTTCTATTTGTATCCTTATTCTCACAATTTAGAAATGGCAGGAAAAAATCCTAAATGTTTTTCCCCTTTTCTTCGGCCTTATGGGACAATCAAAATTATTTTCCAACAATCTAACACAAAGAAATTACAATACTTCCATTATCTTTTACCGGCATGTTTCAACTTTCCACCACCCCATTAGAGAAATTTTGGGGTCTAAAATGGGCCTCTTAAGGAATACTATAAAATAATAGTGGAAATAATAAAATAAGACTAGATTACATCATCACATTTTAGAGGGAAAAACGAAAAAACTATTTTTTCAACTCGTATTTTTAACTTAGCTCCCTACGATTTTACTCAAATTTCGAGCGAGAGCACTTGTTGGATGCAGAATTCAGTTCCTCGTCCAAAGAGTACCCATTTTGCATACTTTCGATAGAACCTGCTACAAGAAAAAGGAGAAACACATGAAAAAAATGTGATTACAATCACACATTTTTTCATGTATTTCTCAATTTTTGTATAGAAGACCGCATCGAAAGTATGCAACATGGGTACTCCTTGGATGAGGAATATAATTATGCATCCAACGAGTGTTATCACTCGAAATTTGAGTAAAACCATAAAGAAGTTCAAAATATGAATTGAAGAAGTAGTTTTGTTTTTTATTTTTTTTAATCTTTTTACTTTTTTCTCCAAAAATGGTCAATCACCCCTCATGGGGGGGGGCTTCACTCAGGGAGCAATACCATACCACATGGGTTCATA
The DNA here is from genome assembly GCA_000404065.3 of Pinus taeda. Lineage (NCBI taxonomy): Eukaryota > Viridiplantae > Streptophyta > Pinopsida > Pinales > Pinaceae > Pinus > Pinus taeda. The sequence continues at coordinate 190,938 of APFE030641032.1, read as the reverse complement.
TTGGGAGACATTTATTGAGGAGAAACTGACATAATATATTGGGGGATATATAGGGGGTAGATGGTTTTTATATTGGTAGGTATAAAAAATGGAGCCCAAAGTTAATGGAAAAATATAAAGGGGCATAAAAAATGTTAATGAAAAAATGGATACCTACAATATCTAGTGAAGGTAGAGGTTTTTAAATTAGGAAGGTGTATTGGGTTTGTACTGGTAGGGGGTTAAATAATGTGACTTTGAGAGGTATTTTCCAATATGTAGTCAATTTAAGGGTATTGTTTAGTATGCCATGAACGCACGTGATATGTCATAGGTTCATTGAGTGAAGCCCCCATGTCACCCCTCATGGTTGACATAATCATATTGGCTCTAATAAAGGTTATTTTGGTTGTACATTTTTGTTTTGAGGTCCATTTTTTATTTCAAAATTTCTCTAATACATAATCAATTGATCTTGGAAACTCATTCCTAGTTTTATCTCATGGGAAACATGGAAGGAAAGGAACAAACATATTTAGTTTTAGAATAATTTTCCTTGGGAAAATTAAACAAGACACAAAGGAGACCTTTCTTGCTTCCTATTAGACTTCATAAGGCTGGAAATGTAACCATTAAGGGGCTTTTAGTTTGCAAGCTTTGGACCTCCCACCATTTCTTTTCCTTCCTAATCTTCTTCCATATCCTCTCTTGCAAAGTCTAGATTGTTGGAGTCCTCCTTGAAACTCTTAAAATGAATTTTGATTGTCAATTAAAGGGAAATGAAAGACCAACAAGATTTGTACGGGTCTTTAGGGAGAGTAGGCGCTTTATTCTTAGTATGTTTGCAAACTCGCTCAATGTAAAGAACAAGAACTCAACGGAATTATTTTCCTTGGAATATGGCCTAAAAATAGCCATATGGTTTAAGTTGTCCAATTTGGTTTTGCAAGGGGATTCACTATTGGTTATTCACATGGAAAAGGAACTGAAAAATGAATCTCTTCACAATAAGATTTTGGGATTTTGGCACCTTGACAATGGTCTAGAATGCATTGGCCACTTTCTCTTCAATTGTCAACCTCCATTATTTCTCATGTTCATTACATAGGGAAGAAGCTTGCTAATAAATTGGTCAATGAAGGGATCAACTTTGACTAGGACCCCCTTGACCTTCAACGAAACAAATATGTGTTGGAGCCTTTAAGAAAACACTTCCTTGAATTTCCACTAATGGACTCCTTTCCCCCACCGTGGGTCTCCTCCCCTAACAACCCCTGAAACCATGTTAATTTTCATTTCCAACCTCCTTTCATGCATAAATGACATTCACACCTCGCATTATGATGATAACCATGAACATGTAATTAGTAATCTAGATTGCCTCATGCTTACATCAGCTTTTCCAAGAGTCATGGATGTTTCCTCCCACTTAGGTGCATAATGGATTTATAGCTCCTTCGTACAGGGCCTTAGTAATAATGATGGATCTAAGGGAGGAAATTATTTGTTTCATTATCAGTTGTTCTCTAGTGATTTTTACCATTTGAAAGCAACTTCCTCTCTCATTTATGTATTGGTGATATTTATTTTTTTACGATGTCGTCTCTCCTTTTACTCTTGTAGCTATGAGGGAAGTTATGGTGAGGTTACTCTACTTGGCCTTCCTTGGTCTAGTTTCCACTCTCTTATGGGCTCCATATCTCTTCTCCTACATTTTTTTCAAACTCTCCCTCCTCATTTGTCAACAATGTTGGTTATTATCACACTGTGAGTGGATCATCTTACGTCTTGTAATCCTCTCTACCTTCAACTTTGTCTCCCCCATTCCTTTGGCCTTCAAACCTCCTCTCCTTTCTAACATGTCAATGTTTGGTCCATCCTAAAGTCATCAAAATCACCAAGATATAAGATATAAAATCCACTCTTGAACTCAATAGAATGTTGTTTGGCAACATTTTGGGAGAACACTCCACAATTTGTTTGTCGGGAAACTCATAATGCTAAGCAAAGAAACCTTAGTGCAGTGTTGCTTAAAATTTGACGCTGAAGTGCTAGAGGAGGTAAAACATTGGATCCCTACCACAGGGAACACATGTGCCAAGAAAAATCGATGCCTATAGTCAATTGCCTTATTATCAGATTAAGACTATAATGGGGAAGATTTTAGTGTAAAGCTTTCAAGCCCAACAAGTGATCCTTCTTGTTATTGATGACCTATAACTTCAACTCAAAAAACTAAACACTAGGGTCTCTCTAATGGAAAAAAAAATTGGTTGATCTAGATTTATCCAACTTTGAGGACATAGTTGATTGAAGTAATGTGAAATTTGTGAAAACTGAGAGATTGAAGGTTCAAGTCCCCTCAGTTGTGACTTGTTTTACGGAGAGGGAGATTGGCATGTTTACTAGTAATTACATGTCAAACGGGTTGTTGGGATCCTCTGGGATAAAAAAAAAGGGAAAAGAAACAGGTGGGTTGTTGGGTTCCTCTGGGATACAAAAAAACATGAAAAATAAATTTCAATAATTTATGCTGTCAAAAAATTTTGAAAAACTAGTTCGTAAATTTATTTTTAAATATGAACAATCTTAATATGCCCTAAAATTGTGTTTGCTTGTCTAATACCTTGTCTTCCTCCAATGTAAAGAAACGATTTAATGGCTTACGACTTTGAAGCACCTGACAAGAGTGAAATCCTACCCCCTTACAGACTACCAATGAATAATTCTAGGTGTTGTGGTTTTCCTTGAATAACAATGATGAGTCAACCTGAATTCACAGATTACAACGAATGATGAATGTCCCCACTGTCGGTTTGTCAATTGGGTTATGATAGGTTTTCCTACTATTTAAAGATGAACGATCTTAATATAATCACATGAATAATGATTGTGATTACGTTATGTAACAATTTCTAAATTTACTTGAAATGTGAATCATGATACGATGGAGGAATAAAAGGGTTTTTTTTGGGTAAGTGAGAAATTTATAGTTCGATGGTATTTTTTAAAATTCTTTTGTTAGAGAAACTGTAATATATTATAATTTATGTTATTGTTTGAATTAAATTTTTTCATTGATATGAAATGTTAAGTATTGATGATAGCCTCGAGGGTTAGCTCAATTGGTTGATTCCCTATCATTAAAGTACCTTTACAATTGAGATGTTACGGGTTTAATTGATGCAGGGGCATCTGAACACCTTAATGAAAAACCTAGAGAAATAAGACACATGGACAACCATGTGGACAACTAGGCCAACCATGAACCGAATTTAGTTAGTAAACTAATTTCAGCTCAAAAATCAGTTAAAACTGAATGTATGCATAAAGAATTTGTTCGGGCGTGAAGAAAAGGGGGAGAACAGGTGTGCATGGAGAGGGTTGAGCGACGACAGAGGACGAGGATGGGGTAGGGGCCAAGGCTTCCCCGACTCGTCCCCATCACTAAGGTTGAGTATTTTTCATCAATTGTGCTTAAGGAGGCCATCGTCGCCCAGTCTGCCTTGATGGAGCTATAGCCTAAGAGGGCCATACAAAGATCGACATTGTTAGCATCATCAGCCATGTATGCCTTGATGGACCAGCATGAGGCGACCGTAGAACAGTGGAGAGTGGATTCAATTTTTGGGAAACCAATGACAGAACAACCAAAAATTATTTCAATCTCCGAATCGCAAGTAGCTGTTCAACCAGATGTACCGGTAATTACTGCTGAAACTATAAGACATTAGAAGAAGTCAAAGACGAAGCTATTCCGCATTTGGAGGATAATGCTTGTGAACACAATGGTCCAGCACAATTGCAGCCACATAAGAGTTATTTCGTTCATCCTGATAATGTGAATTTGGATGAGGGGTGGGAGATTATAGATGCATAATAGATGCATTAGTTGTTTTGTTATGCTGCATTTTTGGGAATGATATTGATAAGGTAACTTTGGATACTAATGGAGGTGAAGATGAGCCCGTTAGGCAAGTGAGATCGTGAGAAGCGTTTTTGAAAGGCTTCATGGGCCCATAACCCACAGGCCTCAAGAGCGATTTTATTGGGGAAATGGGATTTTGGTTCACCCAGAAATCTCGTCCCCATCAAGTGGTATCAGAGTGGGAAAATATTTCCTGCGGAAAGGAGTTTTTGCATGTGAAGAAATAAGAGTTACAATTTGCTAAATATTTATAAGCTTGTAATTTTTTAATTTATTTTGTGAAGGTGAGAATATTGCAGCAGACTTGGAGGAGGAGTGCTTAATGGGTTCGAGAGGAGAGAATCAATGAGATGCTAAAAGACTAAGCTCAGGAGAGAAGCTTGGTAAGGCATCTGGTAGCAGGGAGGACTTGCTATTGCAGAGGTTTGATTGCAGCTCACAGAAGACCATGAAAGCAGTGCCACTACGAAGTGAAACAGTGGGTAGAATTGCTAGAATTTCTAAGGAAATACATATGACTAGGAGGTCATAAATTTTGTACTTCGGGAGTCTGATTCAGGAGCATCCGAACACCTTAATGAAAAACCTAGAGAAAGAAGACACATGGATAACCATGTGGACAAGTAGGCCAACCATGAACCGAATTCAGTTAGTAAACTAATTTCAGTTCAAAAATCAGTTAAAACTGAATATATGCATAAAGAATTTGTTTGGGCATGAAGAAAAAGGGGAGAATAGGTGCGCGTGGAGAGGGTTGAGCAACGACAGAGGACGAGGATGGTGTAGAGGCCAAGGCTTCCCCAACTCGTCCCCATCATTGAGGTTGATTATTTTTCATCAATTGTGCATAAGGGGGCCACCGCCGCCCAGTCTGCCTTGATGGTGCTGCAGCTTGAGAGGGCCATACAAATATCGGCATCATTAGCATCATCAGCCTTGTCTACTTTGACGGACCAGCATGAGGCGGCCGTAGAACAGTCGAGAGTTGATTCAATTTTGGGGAAACCAAAGACAGAACAGGGAGAATTATTTCAATCTCTGAATCGCAAGTAGCTGTTCAACCAAATGTACCTGTAATTACTGTCGAAACTATAAGACATTAGAAGAAGTCAAAGACAAAGCTATTCCGCATTTGGAGGATAATGCTTGTGAACGCAATGGTCTAGCACGATTGCAGCCACATAAGAGTTATTCCGTTCATCCTGATAATGTGAATCTGGATGAGGGGTGGGAGATTATAGATGCATAAGAGATGCATTAGTTGTTTTGTTATGCTGCATTTTTGGGATTAAAATGACTGTTCAGAAGGTCTATTCATATGTTGGAATGATGTTGACAAGGTAAATTTGGGTACTAATGGAGGTGAAGATGAGCCCGTTAGGAAAGTGAGATCGTGAGAAGCGTTTCTGAAAGGCTTCGTGGGCCCATAACCCACAGGTCTCAAGAGTGATTTTATTGGGGAAATGGGATTTTTGTTCACCCTAAAATCTCGTCCCAATCATTAATTCTCTCGACACTCTTGGGGTTGGGCTTTGTGGTTGAGTCAGTAAGAAATGCTCTGTTCAAGTGGATCTTCCTAGTACAAATATTTCATGGATGTAACGGTCATTGATCTCCAGGGTTCATGAACCACAGAAAAAAAACGTTAAGTTTTGATGATACGAAATATTCATATTATATATATAATGTGAAAGTATATAAATATTTATATATTTTAATTAGTATAATTAGCTCTTGAGGGTGATGGTTGTGAAAATGAAGTGTTAAATATGAGGAGGTTTGAAGTTCAAATCTCCCTGATTCACCACGTCTGCGAAAGGGCAACATAAGCACCTAGAAGTTATAGAGGTAGTATAGTGGAATCAACTTCGTGTTCACACAAATACAAGCTAACACAATTTTGATAACTTTTAGATGTCAAAAATTAAAATTAAAATAATATATTATCAATGTAAAATACATAAATGTTAAATATATTTTTTATTTTAATTAATATATTAATGATAAAGAAAAATATAAGATATATTAATTAAAATAATTTTGATTTTTATTATATAAGCTATTATAGATATTAAACATATTTAATTTTTTTTTAATATATGGATAAGGTTTTTTAAATCTTTGAATCCAGTAAACAATGATTTGAAAAGAGTTTTAGAGATCCTAAAAGAGAAAACATTAGTGAAATAACTAAAAAAATTAAGGCACTTTCCCAAACTCATAAATGATAATATGAACATGGAGCTATAAGGAAAGTCATGAGGAATGGTTAAAAACTTTGTTTTTGTCTTTAAAAAAGGTAAAGGCCCTAAGCCTAATGGATGAATAGTGGAACTTTACCTTGGCTTTTATGATATGTTGGAGAGTGATCTCCTAAGAATAGTTGATGAATCTAGATAATCAAGGGGGATTATATGAGCGTTAAATTTCACATTTATATTCCTTATAGCCAAGGCCAATACCCCTTTTATTGGAAGAATTTTGGTGTATTATTTTATGAATATGGTTCATAATCTAATGTTTAAAATCACAGCTAATAACTTAAAGGTATTTTTTCTAGTGTTGTTTTGGATTAACAATTTGGATTCCTTTTCATTAAGAAAATCCATAATTTTCTGGGAGTATCATAGGTAGGAGTACACTCAATTAAAGCTTAAAAATTCCAACAATTGTGATGAAAATCAACCATGATAAATCTTATGATAAAGTGAATCACCTATATACTAGGTTCCTATCACTATGTGTGAATTTGCAAATTATTAGTCAAATCATGGGTTGTCTTATATGATTCTCTTTTGTTGTTATTATAAGTGGATATCCTTCTAGGTTTTTTTAATACCTGAAGGGGTTTCAAAAAAGATGTCCATTATGCCCTTTCATATTCGTATTAGTCATAGAAAGGTTAAGCATGTTAATAAAATATGCAAGGAGTAAGGGGAAATGAGAAGGATAAAAATATAACATTCAATGATTATCTCATATTTTATTTTTGTGGGTGAAATTATCATGTCTAGTAATACCTCCACCAAGGAGTTGAGAAGCTTAAAGAAGATTCTAGATATACATTACAAATCCACAAATATAGAGGTCAACATGACAAAGTATTCAATGTTGTTCAATGTTCTAGAAGAGGAGGTGAAAATGTAGCTCCTAAATTTATTTCTTATGAATTATGTTGATCTTGATCAAGGGGTAAAGTATATGGGATTTAAATTATAAATGTGATGCCCCTGTTTTAACAAGACTTATTGGTACTTGATATTATTAATGTTACTATTTGAGGGCATTCCAAATGTGTGAATGATGACTCAACCTTGTTGATTAATGTATTTTGACTAAATTGATGTTTAAAATTCTTTTGTATTATATTATCTTTTATTAATGTTTGATGTGTGTGTGTAATCATTGATGTCTATTCATATAGAAATAATAGCACTCACTTAATTAGAGAGAACATCCATGGGTAAAATATGTTTGATTTTGTAATACAATTGAAAATGGAAGTTAGGCATTAGAGTCATGCATTAATATAAATCACGCATCTCTTATTTAAGAAGTTTTATTCAATTTAAAAGCCAATCATCATGTGTGTATTCCTAAAAGAGTTGGAAAAGATAATAGGCAAAACAAATGAGTTAAAATTGGAGTTGGTAGATTGAAATTGGGTGAATAATATGTGTTTAAGTAAATTAGAGATGAAAACTCTCTAATAACCCTTGGTCAAGTGGAAGATGGTCAAATTTAAGGGTACTAGGTCCAATTCAAATCCAAAATATGCTATAATATTAAGATCGACTCAAAAAACCTCGGTCATGAATTTAATGAGTGAGATTTAATAGAAACCCTAGCCAACATATCCATCTATGAGAGAGAGGTTTGAGTGGGAGGGTAAAAAATATAAAGGGTTAGAAGAAAATTTCTATAATAACAAATGATATGATATGGGGTGCATTGCATCTAGAAAACAATAAGTTATGTCCAAAATTCCAAAAAAAAAAAAAGAAACTTTAACATATTGTTTGCATTATTCACTTGGCCACATTCCTTCTTATAGATTACAATAATTCCACTTTAAACTAACGAAGAAATAACAAATAATAAACTAAGATGCATGCAACTTGAAGGATAGAAGAATGCAACTAATTTAACCAACTCTAAACTAGCTCCTTGAGGATCATGCTATTAAGCAGGAGTGTTCCTTCCTATAGGGATGCGTTGAGTGGGAACATCCTTTATTTTTCATATTATATTTCCTCAGTTGATCCCTCCTCCTACCTAGCTAATTAGTCACCTATCTTGGCTACAAGAGAGATGCTATTCTCTTGCATACTTAAGGTTGACTAGTTACTCTTTCTTGAACCTAAATTTTGTTTATATATTATTTATTTTGGTTATTTTATCTAATCAATTATTTCTTTGTTTAATTAAAATAAATATGTTTTCATCTCAAAGGGAGAGGACTATAGAGAATTAATACACGTTTCTAACATTTCCATAAATTCCCATACAACATTTCTCTATGAGAATTGAACCTAGATCTCAAAAATTAGAACCCAAAGGTTTATTATTTTACCTCACCTATTTAAACATATTTAAACAAATATTATATACTAACATGGATCCCTCTTAACCTAAAATCTATTGAGAAAGAAGGATAAAAATGTTAGTGAATTATGAACATCCATATTTATTAAATAGTGCATGACAATCCAAACAGATTGAGGTTCACTTTGTGTGTTATTTTTATGTTTTCGGTATTAAATAAATCCAAGATCAATATGAGTCTATGCTAATAATAAGTTATTAAGTGGTTAAGAGTTTTGTGGAGTGCAAAATGGATATTGTGGCCAATTTTCCATTAATGGATATTACAAACTATAATGAAGAATCCTAAACTTATTTTTATTAGCTTTGAGAAAAGACTTTGTTATGTACCATGTTATTTATTATTTTTTAAGATGAATCAATTTCCATTCTTAATTATCACTGCTAAATATTAAGAAATAAACAATACTATTTATTAATCAAAACTTAAGTAAACCAAAATGCACCTCAACACTTGTAGCCAGTTTGTAACCCCACTACCACATCGAACCTATTGAGATTGGAGCTCAATGTGATCTTATATTATGCATATTTATGGGTACCTTGATGTATTGTTTTATTAGGACATGTGATTGATAGATTGTTGTATCTTGAATTGTAACTTATATCCATGTGTATTTGGGGGCTAATTAGTGGATCCAAATAATCCATTATTAGTTGATTAAGTATGTATAAATAAACCATGATTGCATTAGAAGAATAAATCAAGTGAGATATTGTGTGATCTGAGATATTGTGTGATCTAATATTACCACTAAAACATTATAAGATATTTATAAACTTCTTTATAAACAATATGATTGGTGTCTTGTGTATTTTTTCAATTCCTTGTATTCTTAATTGTGAAAATAATTGAGTTGTTGGTTTGAAATAGCATCCATATTTTTTATGTTGTTTGTGTATGTTCTCATCACTAGTTTTATTCAAGATATTGTTAGTGCATTAAGATTGGTTACCATAATTCTTATGCATATAATTTGGAAACAAGGTGAGTCCATTTTATGTTTTTGGCATAAACATAGAGAAGGGTTTAAGAAAAAAGTGGTATAGGTATTCATGAATATTGGTGCATTGAATGCTTCCATTATTTCTTTCTATCCTTGATTTATCTCATCATGAAAGGTTTGAAGTTGAGCACATACCAAGAAACATTACGACATATTGTATGTTTCTATGATATAAAATTGGGTTTTGTTTTCTATTCCTTGAACCGACCTCATAATCAAATTACAAATAAAACAAATCTAATAATAAGTCATTTATTTTTTTAATCTATAACCTAGAGTAAATATTTCAAAGATATTTTGACAACACCATTTTTTCTTAATAATTTCCACTATGCCATATAACCCTACACTTTAATTTGTTCCTTGATAATCATGGGCATGATCGTAAGTTGTATGATACTTTTTACAGTATCTATCATAAATACCATAACAAGAATAATTATTGTCATACACTCACCAAGGCATAGTCCCAATTGATCTTTGTTGAAAAACCATCAATATTTTAGTCATGTTTTAATTGTTCATCCTTACCAATTTTAATGTTCTCATGCAATAGGTTTCTCTCACTTTGAGGTCCCCATTGCAACCTATCCCTCATGCCCAATTCACTACACTTCCTCAACCTCACATATCTAAGAAACACATTATATTGGGATGCCACACCCAACATGTACATGATGCCAGAATAATCAAATGAAAAAATATTTCCATTGTCCATTTAGAAGATAAAAGGCTTTAAATAGTGAGGAACTATTTTGAAAGTGGGAACATGGGGTTATATATATATATATATTATTATTATTATATATATATAGATATAGATATCCCATTCCAATTGCATGTTCAAGTCCCTAGATGAAATAGTATGTGTCATTTTTTCAACCGTGCAATACTGACTCCTCACACTACCTGAAGGTAAGAAATTTCAATCTCATCTATGTAATTCCTTTTGTATCCACCACTCATCCAACAATTGGGTTTAAAAAAACACACATTTATGTGGTAACCTAGGTCAAATGCCAATGATATAGGAATATTCCAGTAGTCCCTCTCAGTGTCGCTATCTCATCTTCATCATTAGACCATTTAGCAAAGATAATAAAATTCTTACCCTAATTTTAATGTTCTCATGCAATAGGTTTCTCTCACTTTGAGGTCCCCATTGCAGCCTATCCTTCATGCCCAATTTGCTACACTCCCTCAACCTCACATATCTAAGAAACACCTTAGATCAAGATGACACACCATTTTTCTACCATATTCAACCCAACATGTACATTATGCAAAAATAATCAAACGAAAAATATTTCCAATTGTCAATTTAGAAGAAATAGGTCAAATGCCAACGCTATAGGAATATTCCAGTAGTCCCTCTCAGTGTTGCTATCTCATCTTCATCATTAGACCATTGAGTAAAGATAATAAAATTCTTACCCTAATTTTAATGTTCTCATGCAATAGGTTTCTCTCACTTTGAGGTCCCCATTGCAACCTATCCTTCATGCCTTATTCACGACACTCCCTCAACCTCACATATCTAAGAAACACCTTAGATCAAGATGCCACACCATTTTTCTACCATATTTAATCCAACATGTACATGATGCAAAAATAATCAAACGAAAAATATTTCCAATTGTCAATTTAGAAGGAATAGTATGTGTCATTTTGTTAACCATGCAATAATGACTCCACTCTTGTGGTATCAGGAAGGGAGACATACACTCCCACTTCATTTTTAATCTTAGTAGCTAAGGAGCTAGGGAGGCCTCAAAAGGCAATTGTGACTTCCAATAAATTGAAGGGTCTTAAGTTCATGGAGCAGGGTTTACTTCTTCCCAACAACAATTTGTTGAAGGCAACCTCCTCATGGGAACTCCCACTATTTGGGAAGCCACAACCCTTAGGTAAATTCTTGAGATTTCCCGTTAATCTCAAGCACCTCCATCAATCATGGTAACTCTCAATTTTGTTTTTGTTAAGTACTACTCTTGATGTCAATGTTCATGTTTCTCACATTTTTCATTTTTAGTGGAGTTCCATTTCGTCCAAATATTTAGGTGCTTCCTTAGTGGATACTGCACTTCATCACTCCACTTGGAAGATCTTCTAACCAAAATTTGATATGGAGCTAGCAAGTAGGCCTTCCACACTCTCAACCTTAATGGACATCTTGTCATTCTCAAGTTTATTCTTCAATCCATGTCATTATATATTTTCACAACTCTCACTACCCCAAAAGCCATTATCAAAAAAGATTTTCAACCTGTAGTGATATTTCCTATGGGGAGGATCTAAGGAGGAAACAAGGTTGACTCTAGTGGCATGGGAGAAATTATGTTGTCTGAAAAAAAATGGAGGCCTTGATCTTAGAGATGTAGACATTGTGAATGAGTTCTTAACTGGAAAAACATGGTGGAAATGCATTCAAAGTTCTAATAAATTGTGGGGCTAAAATTGGGAGGAAAAAATATGCTTCGAATACTTAAGAACGAAATATCATAAGGCTAGATGGAGAAATAAAGGATATGCACATTTGGAGCATCTCCCTTCAAAACCATAAGTTTTGAGAAGTCAGAAATGGCCTCTCCACACTATTCTAGGAGGATTCCCACCAACAAATGTCCAAACTGCAAGTGCAAGTTGAGCTTCAAGACTTTCAAGCTACTATGACTTTGCAAGAATGATCTTTGGAATATCTATATTAGTCACCTCACCCAGAACACTCTCGATGTCAATCCTGGGAACTTAAAGAAAATTGTCCTTCCATTCCTAAGAACCCGATTTAGGAAACTTTGTGATGTAATATTGTTAGGCCTTATATAAGCCATGTTAACTGTAAAACCCCTTATAAACCCTATATACTAAGTGATTATTTCTATTTCTATATTGTTATGTAGGCTAGAATCTCTCATGGTCCCATATTATTATAATTGTATTGGCTTTAACTCCTATATATATATACTAAGGAGACCTCATCTTAGGATCATCAAATATTATCTTGTACATTGTATTAATTATAAAAGGAGAATTTCCCTCTCAAGGTGAATTGTAGTTTTAGTTTGTTATCATTTTTAAGGCATAAGGATCATAACATTTGGTATTAGAGCATACAAACTTATGGTTTCACCACTTCAAACAAGCCATCTTGGCATTTTCGCTATTACTTTTTTTCCCCTAAGGTTTCAAACAATGAAACTTGTATAATATTGAGGAGGAATATCATGGAATATTTGGTTCGATATTTAGATCATGGATCATTGTGCTTTGGGTAACATGCTCTAAGGAAATTATGGTTCGTGAATGCTCATGAAATTAGTTCAAATAGGTTAGTTTGGAATTATTGATATATTTTTTTTCTAAGAGGTTTAAAATGGTGAAATTTGGACAACATTGAGAAGAAGTATTGGGGAAAGCTGATTCAAATTTCAAATCTTGGTTCATTATATTTTCAAGGATATGTTATAAGGAAGTTAGTGTTCCTAAATTCTCCTGAAATTGGTTTCAAATAGGTCACTTTGGAATTTTCCATACAACTTTTTATCCTAGGATGTTTCAGATAGGTCAATTAGGGTTAAAGAAGAAAGTTAATAAAATGGATGATAGTGTGTCAAAAAGGGTGGATTTATCAGACTCTTAAGAAAGCCTTAAAAGATAAATTATAGATGAAATAGAAAAGAAGATGAATGAAAATAAGGACAAATTGAAAAATGTTAAAGAAAAAATATAAAAAATCATGAATACAATGGAAAAGCTTCTCTTGGAGAGGCTTCCCTAAAAGGGATAATGAGATCCAAGGAAATCATGAAAATAAGGAGAAAATTGTGTTGGAACTCAATCACCTAAGGGGAGTATTTTATCACAATTGGAGAGTACAAATATTAGTTCATAGAACCATAATAATGAATTTTCAAACCAAGATCCACATCATCAGGTCTTCAATTCAACACTTTGAAACGTTGATAAATAATTAGTTTTACTGTGGATTCTTCAGTAACTATGTCTGAAAATATATACCACAGATGTCTTAAATCCAGACTAAGGTACTACATTCGAAATATTGATATGAGGAATTTTGATGGTAATGGTTTTATAACATCGATATTCCAAATAGAACAATATGTTTATGTACACCAAGTGGCATGATTACAAAAGGTAAATATTGCATCCATGTTTTTAGTAAGAGACCAAAATGTATAGTATCAATGGATTTGTGAAAGGAAAAAGGATTTTATTATATCTTGGTCCATTTTTTAAAGGAATTGATAACATGTTATGTAGGGGTGATTTTAGGGGTGAATGTCCGCCCTTTGGCGAAATTAAGGGGTTTTAAATTTTTAGTGGGCGAATATTTTGTATCATAGTACATTTTTACAAATCACCTCAAATAGCCCACCTTATTTTAAGGCAGAGGGTAAAAAGGGTAAATTTAGCCCTTGAAATTAGGAGTTACAACCTTCCATTCGCCCATTTTCAAGAATAGTTTTATTTAAGTGAATCCATTCGCCCATTTTCAAGAATAGGTTTTATTTAAGTGAATCCTATGGGCCAAAGGCCCAAATACCATATT
>APFE030641032.1:152098-176132 GCA_000404065.3 Pinus taeda | reverse complement strand
TATTATTGATAAAATCGCCTTCCATTTTTCCTATATACCATGGAGATTCGCCCATTTATTATAAATGTAAATTTAGGGCGGGTTCTTAAAATTTTCCCTGATGTTATGGTCTATTGGCCATACCATACATTTACTAAAATTAAGCTACATCTACAATAAGAAAAACCTCTCAAGGAGGCAAAATGGGCATAACGTAAGGAGGGGCAGAAATGAGAGCTGCATGATCATGCATGTGGAAGTCAATGTGTTCTATCCTCACCTCTGGAGTGTTAAGGTCATCGTTGGTGCACTGGTGTTGTCATCGAAGGCTTTCTAAATTGCCAGGATCTCATTCTGAACATGTTGTACATCACTAATGTAAGTCACTAGTTTGTTCTAATCCTTGCAGCATTGTTTCCTAATAATATCTATATTCAGTTGGACATGGTGCAACTGGTCTACAATCGTATCTAGGGAGACTGGAGCTAAAACTTGCCCCAGAGATTGAGAAAGAGAAATGGTTGCATCCTCCTCTACATCTCGACTGGTGGCACCATTAGAGGATGAGTGGTTTCCCTCATTATGTTGATGATTCATTTATGGACGAGGATCAGCTCCCCCTCGGTGTAGATGACCCCTTCGTCACAGCATTGAGGCGATCCAATGGGAATTGTATACGACCAATGACAGAAAGAAAAACCCACACTGACCAGAGCAACACTTTCTAAGGGTCATGTAGTTTAAGGCCCCTTTTAAAAGAAAAAACCAAATTGAACCGAAATGAGTAGTGAATAGGAAATCATAGAACCTATTACCTGACCCTCCTGGCCTCGAACTAGAGGCTCGACATTTCAGTTTCTCGAGGCCCTCCATGTCACCCCAAATCAAGCTCGCACAAATTGCATCCCTCCTAAAGAGAGTTGCGTGACCCACTAAGCCAGTAGGACAACAAGAGGTAGTCATCACGGAACCACCCCTTCTAATACCAATGGAACTGACTTAAATAAATTCCCACCTCGAAACCAAACTGGAGTCGAAACACAGAATGAGGAGTCAATGACGTGGCCCATAGCATAATTCATTCTCTATGGGCAGAACTGGATGCACAAAAAATAAACTCAAAAGACCTTGGTGGAGCCACAATGCCACAACCACCCTTGGCTTGCTAGGATCCCATGGGCCTCTGTAAGACGAGACCTCGCCTTGCTCCCAGCTAATCCATACCTCACATCCCTCGCCTTCCCAAGGTCGTGACCATTGTCGGGTAAATGACAGTTCAAAACTTTAAAGGAAAGTATCCAACCTGAGTTGTGTATGTTTGAACCTAACTCTCTAGAGCATGCATTAAGTCTAGCAAGGAAAGTTGAAAGTAAACATATGGCCACTAGAAAATTGGTCACTAATAACTATAGAGAAGATTATGCTTTGTCTCTTAAACCAACAAGGTTGACTCCTCAAAAAATGGATGAAAGAAGAGAAAAGTGACTATGTTTCAACTGTGATAGCAAGTATGATAAGGGGCATAAATGTAGTTAGAAGAAATTATTCTACATAGACTCTAAAGAGGAAGGAGATCAAGAATTAGAATTATCAAAGATATAGAGCTAGAAGAGACTACTCCAACAATATCCTGTCATGCATTACCAAATATCAATACTCCACAAAATCTCATGATAAAAGGATATAACAAGAAGAAAAAGGTAGCATTGTTGATTGATTTAAGCAGAACCCATAACTTCATTGATTACAAATAAGAAAATCTTCTCAAATGTTTTGTATTTTCAACACTAAACTTTCACTAATTGTAAATATATGTTCCATAGATTGTTCATGGAAGTGCAATTGTATTAAGCTAAGTATGGGGGAGTATTTATCAAATAGTCCTGTGATTGCAATACAAATGGTGGGTGTTAATATTGTACTAGTGGTCCAATGGTTACAATCAATGCGAATAATGACCTTTAATTTTCAAGATATATTCATTAGATTTACCTTTAATTTTCAATATATCTTCAAAATATTTACCTTAGAAGGTAAGGAAATTGAGCTTAGAGGTATCATGAGAAACCATCTAAAGTAATAAGCTCTAATGGAATAAAAAAACTACTCAAAAAGGGGCACTAGGGTATAGCTACAAAATTGTGTTACCTAAATGTTCAAACATCAATATCATCTATGTTAAGGGATCTCCATAAAATTATGAATAATCATTCCAAGGTATTTAAAATAATGCGTAAGGGTCTTTTTTAGGTAACATTGACTCAAGGAAAGATTCAAAGTTTATTGGGTCAACAATGGTGGTTTTGGGCCCATGGGTTTTTTGTTGCCAACAATTTTGTGTCCATAGAATTCATATAATGGAGCCTATTTAGAATACTAGGAGGATATATATTGTAATGGGACAAGGATCCTTCAGCTTTAAAGGCTCACTTGGCTGGGGTTTGGCCAAGGGACTAATGGAATTTTGCTAGCTGGGTTTTTTCCCAGAGTTCGGGTTTTACCAGGGTAAATATTATGTTCATTGTATTTTATATTTATGGTTGTGGTTGGTTAATTTATTTTTTCTCCCAGCGAATTTATCTCTCAATTTCAATATTACTAAATGTTTAAGGAGAGGTTACAACAAAATCTTTTTGGGACAAGTTAGGGACTTTGTATCAATTAAAGTCCTTGGTAAATAAATTGTTCCTATAAAAGAAGGTTTGGTACCTAGAAACAAAGAAGGTTGTGTACAATCAAGGTGTGGTATTTAGAGAAGTGGAGGATGTCATGAAACATGAAGTCCTACCAAGGGAAATGGAATTAGATAAGATACAGTTTAAACTGAAGAATGAAGAACCATACCTCACAGAAGAAACAAGAATAAGAATAAGAAGTACCACACACTCCATATTTCAGGAGAATAGTTTGATGGTGCCAAAAACAAATGGTGTCCAATAAGAATAAACTCATCGTATGATCAAGATCTCAATCTAGAATAAGTTACAAGGGAATTTGGTTGATAAGAGTGAGACATTAGTGGTCGTCACATCAGGGTTTGAAAACTGTGGTTTTTGTCTTTTTTATCATAACTTTGTGTGTCGAGGTGAGATGGTTCTTCTTTAGCACTTCTCCACGTAGGATCATATCATCATGGCTATTTCCCACAACAATGTTATTGTCTTGATTGGGAAGGGGGAGATGTTGCAAGAGTACTAGTGGTGAAACCAAAGGGACATTTACTGGGTTCCAGGTAGTGGCCCTAATCTAATCAATAATGATATTGGTGATGCAACATGATAATCCACGAGCGGTTCAAAGTAGAGGAGGAGGTTTCTTCCATAGCTGTTGTTGGTAGCCATGGGTACCTATTCCATGAGAACCACAAGGAGAGACAATAATAGGTTGGAATGCTTTCATTTTAGGTAGTGAGGAGGTCAAAATCCCTAGCATGGTACTTATGCCCGTGCAACAATAGCGAGAAGAGGAGAACGTTGTCGAGAGTCTGGTAGATATTCTCATGTAATGGGACACAAGCATGGACGAGTTGTATATTTTCCTTTGGAAGTTGCTTTGTAGGTGCGGAGAGGGAAATTTGTCTAGGTTACATGAGAAGAAGTAATTCGACACTCCTTTATCTCATTTCTCTCCATGTAAAACCAACAAGCCACACATGCCCACAACACGACCAATGCCCTAAGAAATTTCCACCCACTTAACACATTCAATCATTCATTGTCACAAATTTACCACCACATGACTTCTATGATTCTTTCCTTTATGCTCTAGTAAGAACCCTTGAATTCAATACATATCCATGTCCCATTGTACTCCATCACGCATGGATTCTCCTTTCAGTAAAATCAATTCCACCTTATGCACAATCAAATAGTTTCTTCAAGCACCAATTTCCATGAGTGCCTTCATAGTAGTTTCATCCTCCACATGAAATTTTAGAATCTCTTATCACTGATATGCACTTTGATCCTTACTCTCAATAATGTTGCCTCCTTTTTCTCTCTGGCATTGGCTAGTCTCCTAGACTCCATGGCCAAATTCCAGGAACATTTGTGTAGGACTAGTAACTCCCTTGAATTTTGTGTGCACATATGGCCTCTCACCATTGAAATCCCTGAGGTGAAAAAACAATGCGTCATCCTGGCTCTTTAACCTCCTATCAAAATAATCTTGTACATGATATTATATAAAAAAAATGCAAGTGCCTCATGATCACAATACTTTTGGTGGATGCCTTGGGTCATTTATTGATATCGACCATAACTTGACCAAGTTCATCCTTCCACACAAATATATATTGTTGGACAACCTTGTTGGTCATGAAGGGAACCAATATGATCCTGTGCATCTTCCTCCAGTTCTCCTCGTAGATTGTGAACATGACGTCCCACCTTTTACCATTAAATATATTGAACAACAGATTCCTCCTCCTTCAATCGCTTGAGTGCTTGGGATAGGGGTAGCTTGCATCTTTATTAGAAACTTGATAACAACAATAGGGAAAAATAATGGCCAATGTAGTAATCGTTGACACTCCTGAGCTTTCTCTTGCAATGCATGTTGGAAGCCTCAAAGCCCTTACTCCCCATGATGATAGCATTGATACTAAACCTCTCGACCTTGAAGTAGATCATCTACTTCAAATTCTTAAGCCAACTTCAGTAAAGACACAATGGGCTTCTTGGCTCCCATTTTAGGGTTTTCTCGACCATGTTGAATAACTAGGCAACCTACAAGGAATTAACCACATCAAATTTGCAAGTAATTACCTTCATACCTTGCATAACCATCTTCTTGGTACACATGACCTGACCCTCATCTCCCCATACTCGTCTTTTCTATTGCAGGCCACAACCACCATTTTCAACACCAGTTTTTACAATAATATGAAAAACAATAATATCTCACAACCATGATATCTTCGCTCATATATGCAACAAAATTTTCATTTATATCTCCATCCACTAGGTCAAACAAACCCTTCGATACAGAGGCATCCCCCTAAAGCCAACTCTTGGCTCTAATACCAAAAGTAGAAATTTTACTGGAGAGAAAAAAATTTACTAAGAGGAAAAAATAAAACTAATAACAACAACATAGCAACAAAACTAAAAACATGCAAACATTCTTTTTACAATAGCATAATACATCTTGCTTATAGAAATTAGATTTCTAGCCAATCCTGGAAGGATTAGAACACTCCTTGGTGTTCTACACATTCTAGGATTGGTCAGAAATCTAATTTTTGTAAGAAAAATTGATGATGCAGGTGTAAAAATATTGTTTTCATGTTTGAGTTTTGTTGCTATGTTGTTGTTAGTAATTTTAATTTTTCCTCTTAGTACATATGTCTTTCACCTACTCAAGATCATGACTATGCTATTCAGTTGTAGCCTGGAAGTGTACTAGAGATAAATGAAGAATAGAAACTAATACTAGAAGGATAAAATATCCTTGAAACAAGGATTAAGTACCTGCATAATCCAACAATTATGGAGTACCTCATCAAACATAATAACCTAGCAATGCTAGAGGTGACATGGAGGATGTGGAGGTGCATGTTAACCCTATATAAGCTACATGTTAACCCAAAAACTCCTTATTAAGCCTTATGTATTAAGTGATTACATTCTATTGTTATGGTGTTATGTAGGTTAGAACTTTCATGGTCCCATTTTATTATAATTGTACATTTTGCCTCCTTTATATATACCAAGGAGCCCTAGTCATAACATCATCAAATATTTTCTTATACATTGTAATCGTTGTAAAAGTAGGCTTCCCCCATAAAGAGTATTATAATTATTGGGTTTTATAATTTTTAAGGCGCAAGATGCATAACAAATCATATCAGTGGTAAATTAAAACTCCAGCAGGGAGAGGAAAAACTATGATGGGGCCATAACCCAGTTAGAAACTTCAACCTAAATATGCCTGCAAGATAGCGATAGATTTCTTTTTGCTCCCAATATTAGTAAGGTGGAAGAACATGTTGAAACATCAACTTTAGCCAAAAGTTTCTCTTTTCCGACGATTGTTGGTGCATAGAAAAAATCTCAACATCAGGGCTTCGAGGGCCATTCTATTTGTATCCTTATTCTCACAATTTAGAAATGGTAGGAAAGCCTCCTAAATGTTTGGTCCCTTTTCTTCGGCCTTATGGGACAATCAAAATTATTTTCCAACAATCTAACACAAAAATAAATTACAATACTTCCATTATTTTTCATTGGCATGTTTCAACTTTCCACCATCCCATTAGAGAAATTTTGGGGTCTAAAATGGGCCTCTTAAGGAATATTATAAAATAATAGTGGAAATAATAAAATAAGACTAGATTACATCATCACATTTTAGAAAGAAAAAGAAAAACTATTTTTTTCAACTCGTATTTTTAACTTAGCTCCCTATGGTTTTGCTCAAATTTCGAGAGGGAGCACTCTTTGGATGCATAATTCAATTCCTCATCCAAAGAGTACCCATATTGCATACTTTCGATAGAACTTGCTATACGAAAAATGAGAAATGCATGACAAAAATGTGATTGCAATCATGTTTTTTTCATGTATTTCTCATTTTTTGTGTAGAATAGAAGACTGCATTGAAAGTATGCAACATGGGTACTCCTTGGATGAGGAATTTAATTATGCATCCATCGAGTGCTCTCACTCTAAATTTGAGTAAAACCATAGAGATAAGTTAAAAATACGAGTTGAAGAAGTATTTTTATTTTTTATTTTTTATAATCTTTTTACTTTTTTCTCCAAAAATGGTCATTCATCCCTCATGGTTGACATAATCATATTGAATCCTATTGGTTCTTATAAAGGTTATTTTGGTTGTACATTTTTGTTTTGAGGCCCAGTTTTTATTTCAAAATTTCTCTAATACATAATCAACTGATCTTGGAAACTCATTCCTAGTTTTTCTCATGGGATAAATGGAAGGAAAGGAATACACATATTTAGCTTTAGAATAATTTACTTGGGGAAAATTAAACAAGACACATAGGAGACCTTTCTTTCTTCCTATTAGACCTCATAAGACTGGAAAGGCAACCATTAAGGGGATTTTATTTTGCAAGCTTTGGACTTCTCACCACTTCTTATCCTTCCTAATCTTATTCCATATCCTTCCCTGCAGAAGTCTAGATTGAAGGAGTCCTCCTTCAAACTATTAAAATGAATTTTGATTGTCAATTAAAGGGAAATGCAATACCAACAAGCTTTGGAGGGGTATTTAGGGGGAGTAGGCACTTTATTCTTAGTATGTTTGCAAGCTCTCTCATTGTAAAAAACAAGAACTCAACAGAATTATTTTTCCTTGAAATATGGCCTACAAATAGCCATAATGTTTAAGTTGTCCAATTTGGTTTTGCAAGGGGATCCATAATTGGTTATTCAAATGGAAAAGGAACTGAAAAATGACTCTCCTCACCATAAGATTTTGGGATTTTGGCACCTTGACAATGGTCTAGAACGCATTGGCCACTTTATTTTCAATTATCAACCTCCATTCTTTCTCGTGTTCATTACATAAGGAAGAAGCTTGCTAATAAATTGGTCAATGAAGGGATCAACTTTGACTAGGCCCCCCTTGACCTTCAAAGAAACAACTATGTGTTGGAGCCTTTAAGAAAACACTTCCTTGAAGTTCCACTAATGGACTCCTTCCCCACACTGCAAGTGACCTCCCCTAACAACCCCTGAAACCATGTTAATTTTCATTTCCAACCTCCTTTCATGCATAAATGACATTCACACCTCGCATTTTGATGATAACCATGAACATGTAATTAGTAATCTAGATTGCCTCATGCTTACATTAGCTCATCCAAGAGTCATGGATGTTTCCTCCCACTTAGGTGCATATTGGATTTATAGCTCCTTCATACAGGGCCTTAGTAATGATGATGGCTTTGAGGGAGGCAATTATTGGTTTCATTATTAGTTGTTCTCTAGTGATTTTTACCATTTGAAAGCAACTTCCTCTGTCTTTTATGTATTGGTGATCTTTATTTTTTTACGATGTCGTCTCTCCTTTTACTCTTGTAGCTATGAGGGAAATTATGGTGAGGTTCCTCTAATTGGCCTTCCTTGGTCTAGTTTCCACTCTCTTATGGGCTCCATATCTCTTCTCCTACATTTTTTTCAAACTCCCCCTACTCATTTGTCAATAATGTTTGTTATTTTCGCATTGTTAGTGGATCATCTTATGTCTTGTAATCCTCTCTACCTTCAACTTTGTATCCCCCATTCCTTTGGCCTTCGATCCTCCTCTCCTTTCTAACATGTCAATGTTTGGTCCATCCTAAAGCCATCAAGGTCACCAATATATAAGATATCAAATCCACTCCTGAACTCAATAGAATGTTGTGTGGAAACATTTTGGGAGAACACTCCCCAATTTGTTTGTTGGGAAATTCATAATGCTAAGAAAAGAAACCTTAGTGGAGTGTTGCTTAAAATTTGACAAAAAAGTGCTCGAGGAGGTAAAACATTGGATCCCTGCCATAGGGAACACATGTGCCAAGAAAAATCGATGTCTCTAGTCAATTGAGTTATCATCAGATTAAGACCATAGTGGGAATGATTTTAGTGTAAATCTTTGAAGCCCAACAAGTGATCCTTCTCGGTTTTGATGACCTATAACTTCAACTAAAAAATCTAAACACTAGGGTCTCTCTAATGGAAAAAAATCAGTTGATCTAGATTTATCTAATTGAGAGATTGAATGTTCAAACCCCCTCAGTTGTGACTTGTTTTACGGAGAGGGAGTCTGGCAAGTTTACTAGTAATTACATGTCAGGTGAGTTGTTGATTTCCTCTGGGACACAAAAAAGAAAGGGAAAAAAAAATAGGTGGGTTGTTGGGTTCCTCTAGGATACAAAAAAACATGAAAATAAATTTCAATAATTTATGCTTTCAAAAAAATTTAAAAAACTAATTCATAAATTTATTTTTAAATATGAAAAATCTTAATATGCCCTAAAATTTTGTTTTCTTGTCTAAGACCATATCTTCCTCGAATGTAAAGAAACAAGTTAATGGCCTAAGACCTAAAAGCACCTAACAAGAGTGAAATCCTACCCCCTTACAGACAACCAGCGAATAATTCTAGGTGTTGTGGTTTTCCTTGAATAATAGTGATGAGTCAACCTGCATTCACGGATTACAATGAATGATGAATGTCCCCACTGTCGGTTTGTCAATTGAGTTATGATAGGTTTTCCTACTGTTTAAAGATGAACAATCTTAATATAATCACATGAATAATGATTGTGATAACCTTGTGCAACAATTTTTGAATTTATTTGAAATGTGAATCATGATACGATGGAGGAATAAAAGGGTTTTTTGGGTAAGTGAGAAATTTATAGTTCGATGGTATTTTTTTTAAATTGTTTTGTTAGAGAAATTGTAATATATTAAAATTTATGTGATTGTTTGAATTAATTTTTTTCATTGATATGAAATGTTAAGTTTTGATGATAGCCTCGAGGGTTAGCTCAATTGGTCGATTCCGTATCATTAAAGTACCTTTGCAATTGAGAGGTTACAGGTTTAATTCTTTCGACAATCTCGGGGTTGGGCTTTGTGGTTGAATCGGTAGGAAATGATCTCTTCAGGTTGATCTGCCTGGTACAAATATTTCATGGATGTAGAAATCACCGATCTTCGGGGTTCACAAACCACATAGAAAAAAAATGTTAAGTTTTGATGATACGAAATATTCATATTAAATATATAATGTGAAAGTATATAAATATTTAACATATTTTATTTATTTTAATTCTTATATTAGCTCTTGGGGGTGATGGTTATGAAAACGAAGTGTTGTATATGAGGAGGTTCGAGGTTCAAATCTCCCTCATTCACCCATGCCTACGGAAGGGGAATAAATAAGCACCTAGAAGTTATAGTGGTAGTAGTTGGAATCAACTTCATATCACACAAATACGAGGCTAACACAATTGTTGATTCATTTAGATTCAAAAAATTAAAATTAAAAATAATATATTATCAATGTAAAAATATATAAATGTTAAATATAATTTCTTATTTTAATTAATATATTAATTGATAAAGAAAAATAATAAAATAAATAAATTAAATAATTTTGTATTTTTATATTATAAAAGTAAATATTTAATTTTATAAATTTTTAAATAAATTTAAGTTTTTTACCCCGATCGGGGTGCATGCTGGATGTTGGAAAGGACGATGAAAAATCATGTTAGTTATGAGGATTAATGGAAGGGTACCCTCCACCACCCCCCACACGCTCATGGTGAAGGGTGCAGTGGCCTCCCACATGCAAACTGGTAGAGGAGATAAGAAAGGTGGCAGGCATGGGAAGGACAAGGTGGGAGCGAGGCATGTAAGGAAGGACAGGGGAAAGAATATGGTAGGTTAGGTTGTGGAGTTAAGGCAATTCAGGAGAGGGATAACTGCATTGTTGCGAAAATTGGTGGGAGATGGAGCACTGAAGCAAGTAAGCAGAGCTACCATCATCGACATTAGTGGAGCGTATTTAGGTATGTTTCTTGGTCCTACAATCCCCTTGCTATGGTAACTCTATTTGTTTATGGATGAGGGTTTTAAGAGAAGCCAGGGGAGGGGAACTGGGGGGCTAGGTGGGGCGAACACTGCAGGCTTGGGGTGACTGTGGTCTGGCTTAGTGTCTTGGCTTTGAGAGCCTTGAGTGTCGACTGGGCAAGTAGATGGGAAGTGAATTCGCATGACTATGCGGGTGGAGTGGTACAAGCAAGGCAATGAGGAAGTGTAGGCATGAGGGATCACAGAGGAGCGGCGCGGCTTAACTGGGCAGAGGGGCATGGGAAGGCTCAATCTTGTTGGGGAACCCTTGACTGGGTAGGGGCACTCTTTCTTCGTTGCATGAATGGTGGGTCAATCGAACTATGTATGAGTGGCATGGGGCAGGGAATAGAGAGTAGCATGACAGGGATAGATGACCGACCTCATTTCTTGAACGAGCTTTCACCTAACCTGCATCTATCTCCAAAAGCATTAGAGATAGACCAAAGAATAAGCATAACAGTGGTATTGTAATGCAACACCAGATGGTAACTCATTGTGCCTTTGAATAAGAAGTGGACAAAGTGAAGATGGTTCGACCGACAAGAGGAAGAGGGTGCGGAAGACGTGGGAGAGAGCTTACATGGGAAAATGGCCCGAGCACCTTGGAACCTAGAAGAGGTAAAAAACTAGTAGAACACCTCGTCAGTGAAGCTACGACAACCTACAGGGAGGGAACGGATGCTTGCATTTGCAAGCCGTTGGAAGAATGGGAGGGGGGAATTAAACATGAAGGCGAATTCGAGGAGGAGATGGAGAACTGGCGGACTGTAATTCCAGATCCTGGGAATACCAGAGGTAGAATAACCCAGTTTAAACATACCCTCTATCTATACTAGCTCATGAATAGCCTTAAGGGGAAGGCAATGGAGCAAATATCAGTGGGGATGGCACTAACTCTCCAAGACATGCCTAACTATAAAAAAAATTTGCAGACAATTCAATTTCAGCTTCACAAGGAGGACATTCGCCATGACAAAATTCAAAGGCACATCCCTTGCATCATCGAACTAGCTGAGATGCCTAATGACTCAGCCAAGGACCCGACATTGGTTGAGTCAGCTTCAGAAGAACAACATGAATAGCTAGTTACCTGGCGTTTTTTGTTCATATTCTAATGTTTAAAATCACTTCTAATAACTTAAAGGTATTTTTTCTAGTGTTGTTTTGGATTAACAATTTGGATTCCTTTTCATTAAGAAAATCCATAATGTTTTGGGAGTATCATAGGTAGGAAGCACTCAATCAAGGCTTAAAAATTCCTACAATTGTGATGAAAATCAACCACGATAAAGCTTATCATAAAGTGAATCACCTATATACCATGTTCTTATCACTACAAATATGTGTGAATTTGTAAATTATTAGTCAAATCATGGGTTGTCTTATATAATTCTCTTTTGTTGTTCTTATAAGTGGATATCCTTCTAGGTTTTTTTAATACTCGAAGGGGTTTCAAAAAAGATTTCCATTATGCCCTTTCATATTTGTATGTCATAGAAAGGTTAAGCATGTTAATTAAATATGAAAGGAGTAAGGGGAAATGAGAAGGATACAAATATAACATTCAATGATTTTCTCACATTTATTTTTTGTGGGTGATATTATGATGTAGTAATGCCTACACCAAGGAGATGAGAAGTTTAAAGAAGATTCTAGATACACATTACAAATCCATAGATATAGAGGTCAACATGACAAAGTATTCAATGTTGTTCAATGTTCTAGAAGAGGACGTGAACATGTAGCTCTTAAATTTATTTCCTGTGAATTATGTTGATCTTGATCAAGGGGTAAAGTATATGGGTTTTAAATTATAAATGTGATGCCCCCGATTTAACAAGACTTATTGGTACTTGATATTATTAATATTACTATTTGAGGGCATTCCAAATGTGTGAATGACTCAACCTTGTTGATTAATGTATTTTGACTAAATTGACTTTTAAAATTCTTTTGTATTATATTATCTTTTATTAATGTTTGATGTGTGTGTAATCATAGATGTCTATTCATATAGAAATGATAGCACTCAATTAGAGAGAATATTCATGGGTAAAACATGTTTGATTTTGTAACCCAATTGAAAATGTAAGTTAAACGTTAGAGTTATGCATTAATAGAAATCATGCATCTCCTATTTAAAAGGTCTTATTCAATTTAAAAGCCGATCATCCTCTGTGTTTTTCTAAAAAGTTTGGAAAAAATAATAGGCAAAACAAATGAGTTAGAATTGGAGTGGCTAGATTGAAATTGGGTAAATAATATGTGTTTAAGTAAATTAGAAATGACAACTCTCCAACAACCCTTGGTCAAGTGGAAGATGGTCAAATTTAAAGGTACTACATCCAATTCAAATCCAAAATATGCTCAAATCCAAAATATGCTATAATATTAAGATCGATTCAAAAAAACCTTGGTCATGAATTTAATGAGAGAGATTTAATTACACTGTACTGAAAAACTGAGTACAAGCCACTGCAAATTCGAATACCTGAACTACATAAATTTCGCGTAGCCTAATTTCAGTATTTTAGGGCAGTAAATTCGATACCTTATTTCGGTATTTTTGGCCACATGTTACGAGGCACTTGTGACTAACGCAGAGGGTTAAATGCTTTGCATTCTCGGTGCGCTGTTTTTGATCCAAAATGCAGTTATCTATAATGAAACCTTTTGAAGCTTTTCTGGTAAGTTTTTCTGGTCAAAATCAGGCAGCAATTTATTGGAATCACAAGTTTGATAGCTAGTTTCTGCACAATAAAAGCATCACAGTGGTTTTTAAGGGTGGTGAATCCAAATATGCAGTTAAAAAACCATTTTAACCGCAACAAATCAAGATTTAACCTCAATTTCTTCGGCCGGATTCCATCACCCAAATCTCCAAAAAATCGCATTATAGACAACTCCCTCCAAAATACTTCGGCGGATCATACCAGAACATTTAATCTTTTTGCAAACAGGTATTTAATGTCCCCCCTCATAAATGGATTCTTAACTAGCGTCTGAATCTTACAGCTCTAGGTCACCGAGGAAAAGGAATAACTGCTTTTAAAATTTTGGTGGAAACAAAATATTTGTTGGATGTTTTATAGGGGCAGAGATTTTACCGTTCAGTTGACAACCTGGCCGCCAATTATCGAATCGCGGATCCATCGTATCACTGGTGAACCCTGACGAGTACTGAATCTTGGATCTGTCATATCCCTGGCAAACCCTAACGAGTATTGAATTGTGGAACTTTTATATGCCTAGCAAACATTCAAGTCTGCAGATCATTCCCATTGAATCATGAACCTACATTTACCTCTGAAGATCAATTACAGTGAATCATGAACCTCGTACATAGTTGGCAAACAATCAGGTCTGGAAACCAATTCGACTACTGACAGGAGCACAAGCTTATATTATGTACCAGAAAATGAGCATGGTGAGAAAGCATTACTAAGCTTGGAAGAGTGGTATGCTACAGAGTATTAATTGCTATCATTGAATAGGATTCAGTGTCTTCTGGTAATCTTTGCCAATTTACTTACAGACATGTAGGCCAAAAGGTCAGACATGGGAAAGAGTGAAATATCTGCACCAGGCTTTACTAGCCTTAAATATAAGAACAATAAATTTGCATAACCATGGGACACATATATTGTCATGTTTGTGAATAACATCCACAATTTTTCCGTTTAACAGGCTCTTTATCTGGTGTACTGGTTGTGAGGGTTGCAAATTGCGGAGACAAAATGATGTTTTTATACTTTCGGCTGGCAACATATAAAGTATTCAGTTTTTATTGAGTTATTAGTTTTTTTTGGACTAAAAAAATTAAAATTTATTCAAAGTTTAACATTATCAAAATAAATTTATTATTTTAAATAAAATTTATTTTTTTTTATCTCAAATATGATTGGTTGAAATGTCTCCACTCTTATGATGACAAGAATTGATTTTGTGTACTTTATTATTAAATAACTATGTACAATAAATATAAATAATTTGAAAAATAACATTATATATTAATTACTATATACCATAAACATAAATGGTTTGTAATTAAATTCGAAATTTCTATTTTCTCATTGATATATAAAGTATTGAATAGAGAAATTTTTATGGGTTTTTTAATTTACAGAAAAATTAATTTAAAAAATATAATATGAAAAAAATGTGTACAATTTGTACAACTCTCATTATATCATTTTATACTTTAATAACATGACATGTAATATGAACATTATATAAAAAAATTGTCATCATTCAATATTAAATAAATAATCATGTGTAAGTACCACTCTCATTATATCAATCTATACTCTAATGACATGACATGACCTGACACATGCACTATAATTTGAACATTATATAAAAAAATTGTTATCATCCAATATTAAATAAATAATGACATGACATGTGTACTAGAATAGGAGCATTATATAAAAAAATTGTCATCATTCAATATTAAATAAATAATTATTAACTTGTTATCGTTCTCTTCAATGTCAATTATATATATAACCTTTATCTACCAAAAATATGTTTAATTATATTAAAAAATTAATAAAAAATGTTAAACAAATATTCATATAACTCATTTTATAATTTTGTTATTGTTTGGAGTACATACAATATATCATGACATTAAAATATTTTATTAAACTAAGCGGCACAGAACGCTAGCTATACGGCCTTGTTTAGTATTAAATTACAGATAAAACAAAACATTCAAATATCTTTAAGAGATTTGCAGGCAAGGGGCACACAATCATGTATCCCTTGTTTTGTTGGTTAGATCATAGTGTGACCGAGAAAGTTCGAATGCTACAAAAGCCTTTTTCAAATTTTGAATAAAGACCCAAAAAATGATGATACATTGGGCATAATGGCTATAAGACTTGAATATGGAATATTTATCTAAATTTCATTCATAGAAATGCTTATAAAAGTATGATATATTGGGCATGGTGGCCATAAACCTGAGAGTATGGAATATTTCTTTTCAATTTCATTCATAGCAATGCTTATAAAATGAGAATGTAAGAGATAAAGTCGGTTCCGAACATTTTTGCACCAAACAAAGAAGCCAAAGTGAGACTACTTCAAACTCAATTGTTGTTAGCTTTGACATATCAATACAAACAATATAGGATGAGGAGGAGGAGCTTGGTGTTGTTTTTATTGGCAACCATGGGCAGCCGTACTACTTAACTCATAATGGTAGCATCTAATAAGGAAGGAAACATCTAGGCCTAGGAAACTTATATCAAGAAAGAAAATATCTAAATAATGTATTTAACTTTTTCCTATTTGACAATTGACAACAAAGGAGGCAAGTTCTAAATACGTATTTGTAAATCTCTTTAAAAGGTTATCAAGCCTTATAATAATACATGTGAATTTTAGAGTCTTTTATCTTATCTTGTGTGATTATGTCTGATTCATTAGTTCTGAGCAGAGCTTTTTGTAAGATCCAACTGAGAAGTGAGGCTCCGATGAATTGTAGATAAAACGATCATGATGAATGTAGACTTATGTTTAGCAGTATAACGTGTTGTGGAAGAAAATAGAGGATGAGATACTCACTCAAACTTTCATGGATGGCTTCTAGCAACATATTTCATGTTGGAGACAATCTCTATAACTAATATTGTGATGTCGTTATTTTTACAAGAAAACTTCGAGATTTTATTTTACTTTTGTTGTTTGCGCTCAGTTCAAATCCTCAATGAATGGTAGATTACGATTACTACACTATTTCAACTATTTCATTTATTTTATTAGGTTTTCATTTCAGGTCAGGTCATATCAATAAAGGTTGATAACAGATACTACAACCATTCCTCTCTCAACTATTTCATTTACTTTATTAAATTTTCAGTTCATGTCATATCTTATGAATTTACCGAGTACATATATGGCATAAGCCTATTATAAGAGCTTGTTCTCATTTATTAGTCAATAGTATTAAACAGGGAGGAGGGATTAAGAAAGGATGCATTTAATATACATAGTCCTTGTTTTAAGATTTGTGTGTGCCTTTGGAAAACATAACACGATAGAGTTGCAAAGAAAAGAGGAGTGGAAGGCATGTGATGTCAACGATCCAATTATACTCTACAATGGAGGGGTTGATTCAATCACCTTTGCCATGTGGGCACAAGATATTTCAATAGCAGAAGAGTGGAGAATTTCCCAAATGGCATGAAGCTCCACCTTAATTTCGATGTAGCTCCTTCATCTTCTAAATATGATTGATGGGATACTGGGCAATTTGATCAACATACATAATTTGTAGTGAATATGGAAATGGTATCTTTCCTGGCCCACCATTAAAGACTTTTAAATGAATTAATAAATAACTAATTTATTAAGAGAAAATAATTATTATTTAATACATTTATAAAAGAGAATACTAAAAATTCTACGATTGACAAGTGGTTAGCTTTAAACATGGAGTTGCCATGCTTAGCTTCTACCTCAAGTCAAACCTTGACTCTCTGACTATTCAGGAACGTGGATGAACCTCATTCTATGAGTATGTCTAGCTTAGTATTAATGATCTAGTTAACCGAGATCTTAATAAGCATCCTTCACAGGAGCTACCTATAGAATAGGATGGACGAAGGATGAATTAGAGGCTATGGTTCCAACAAGGCACATATACTATCAACAAATTGTTTGTAGCTAGTTACAAAGGTCTATGCAAATCAAGGTCATTCTCAGTGCCATTTCTCATCTACCCAACTCAAGAAGGCATTTGGAGAGACAACACAAATAAAATTCATTTCTAAGAGTTGTACTAGGAGTTTCGAGCAACCAAGAAAGGCTCACCAATCAAAATCATCTAGACAACAAGGAAAAAGCACACTACTTTCTTGGAAACATCTAAAACTCAAAAAGAAGGAAACATAAAAAAAAAATAGTAAATATGGAAACATCTCTATCGTTGTTTTATCTAATAATGTGATTGATTTTTATCTCATATATTTTGTAATTAAAAATGCATAAGGAGAATGTTTGCATTGTTTATAAAATGCTCATTTATCCCTCATAATAAGATGATGGTATTAGATTTGCATGTAGATCAATTGGTATTAGAGCATAAGATCTTGGAAGCCATCCACTTGTTCAAATATTTTTTTTGGGATTTGTTGCTTAACAATTCAACACCCTTTTTAGTGTGCCCTCCTTGCTTCAGATTCCCATTGCAAATTGTTTCTTGAGGTTATACCTTTCAATTCCTTTAATGGATGAAAATCATGCCATCCTATCGAGAACCCTCAACCGAGGACTCACTAGCCCATGATTATGCATGGATATTCAAGATCTAATTACGCTGCAACAATAGAGACACCCTCTTGGACAAATGCAGTGGGATACACACTTTCAATTGCCCAAATTTTCTGGCCAAATGAATGGAGAGGTCATCGATTCTTCGCTCCGCAATCTCTCTACCTATTTCAAAACATGTCCCACGATGGAAGAGGACATGCAACTTCAAATCGCCAGTCTACAGTTGGAGGGCCTGGTGCAAGCATGGTGGGAGTGGGATACTCAACTCGAGAATATATCCTTGGTTGTTGAGATCGGAGACCAAGCCGAGACCAGATCCACACATATCACATCTTGGTATGAATTCTACCAAGCCTTAAGAGCACATTTTTACCCCCCCAGGATATCTCCAGAATGTCCTTACCAAATGGTTGCAAATCTAACAACTACCGAATCAATCAGTGTAAGCATACATTGATGTCTTCTGCAAATTACGCATTCAACTCCATATCTCTGATCCAGAAGAGGTATTAATTATTAAATTTAATTATGGTCTACTAATGTTTTTTCATCGAGAAGTTGATTTGTTTGACAATATTTCCTTAGACAAGGCGTTTATTCAGGCCTTAGTTGTAGAACGTAACGTGGCTCCTCAAACTAGATCTTCTCAAACCAAAAATGGTCCATGTCCTACTAGTCCATCTAATGTGGCCTCTGACTCATCTCGCTGGTGTATATTTCATAAGACCAACTCACATGCTTCAACAAACGGTCGTGTACTTAAAAATATGCACCCCAACAAGACTCTTTTTATAGAGGTAGAGCAACCAATTCCTCTACCTCACTTGCATTTGTTTCTCTTGATAATCCTACTGAAGTAGACCCCTCTCTCATCATCGTGACTGCTAATGAAGCTAGAACTTCTGTTGCACCTCTATTTAGCCATAATTGTCAAATAAAACATGAGTTGGTGACTATTATCCTCGATAATGGGAGTTAAAAGAATCATGTGGCACAAGACTTGGTTCACTGCCTTAGCCTTCCCACCACTCCACACCTTAACCCATATCATCTAGGTTGGGTTCAAAAGGAAGGCCCTCGTC
Source organism: Pinus taeda (assembly GCA_000404065.3). Classification (NCBI taxonomy): domain Eukaryota; kingdom Viridiplantae; phylum Streptophyta; class Pinopsida; order Pinales; family Pinaceae; genus Pinus; species Pinus taeda. The sequence continues at coordinate 157,189 of APFE030641032.1, read as the reverse complement.
TTACTGTCTCCCAATGTTGTGTCGTCACCTTTGCTATTGGTCCTTTTCAAGATGCTATGCTATGTGATGTTTCTCCTCTCGATTGTGCCAATTTGTTACTAGGCATTCCATACCAACAAGCCTGGGATGTTGATTATCATGCTAAATATCAAAAATACCACTTGCAACATGAGGGCAGCACCTATGTGCTCACATCCTCGACCCTCACATCAATCCAACCTCTTACTAGCAAAGATTCCATTAGGAAAGTCAATATAAACCAATACATTCCTTTGTGTTTGGTTCACTATGTCAAGACAGAAAACAACACCAACCCAATATCCCCTGCCATGGCTCCACTATAGCCAGAATTTGCAGATATCTTTACCAAACCCACAGTGTTGCATCCCCAATGCTCTATTGAACACCAAATCCACCGCCCCATCCTTTTACCACTACTACATAAAGGAGGGTTTTAAGAAAATGTTTGAGACAATTTTTGGGTAAATTGTCTTAACTTAAGACAAAAAAAAACTTGTGTATTGTCTTAATATTGTCTTTAAGCGGGTGTCTAAAAAATTATTGTCTTAAAAAATATTCTCTTAAAGATTATTGTCTTAAAAAATATTATCTTAAAGATTATTCCCTTGAAGATTATTCTCTTAAAAAATATTGTCTCTATAAAGACAATATAGAACACAAGCATTATTGTCTCTTAGGACAATTTCATTTTTGTCTCTCTAAAGACAACACTCGGATTAGAGACAATATGTCTTTAATACTAGCTATTGTCTCTCTAAATATGATAATTTTTTTATTTAAAGATCACTTTTGTCTCTTTAGAGACAATATAAAACAATGAATCCAAAAATATCTCACCATTGAAATAAACCAATATAAAAAATATTTAATTAAAAATAAACTACAAAACCATTGATTAATTCATGTAAGCACACAGTGGAATCGAACCACCAGCCTCTTGCTTGTAAGGCATACACTCTTCCATTGAGCTAGCACACTTTAAGGAATTATGTGAAGAGTTATGGCAATCCTTAAAATTACATTTATATCCATTAACTAAAAAAAAAAAAATCTTATTTGACACATGATCTATAATCTTTATAAAAACTATAATCATGCAGACCATATTTTTAACTTACTAAAATAACTCAAGGGAGTTACTTGAATGTCACACCCTACAACATGACCCACACAACTTGTGGAGTCCATTTAATGCATTGCTACAATGCCATATTATTTGTTCAAGAATGAATCTAATCACAAAAGGACCAATAATATTAATCATCCACAAAACCCGCTAACAACCTTGTTTCCATATTGCTAACATACTATATGTTGTACGTTAATGAAATTTTCCTAATCACCCAAGATATTGATTTAAATTGCCCATGTTACATAATAATTTCAACTTGAATTTCAACCCATTTACAATGAAGTATATGTACAAAAATAGATCTAACATAGTCCATCTGGACATTGATATAAAATGTCCATTTCACATAATAATTCAAAGTAAGAAAAGCATTGGCCTAAAGTGGAAGAGTTGCCAAAGAGACAATGGAAAATCTTCCTAAGTACCCCTAAGGTTCAACTTTGTTAAAATACTTTGTAACATTTGAAGTCTCATTGAAAAGCATATTAAAATATACTATTAATTTGACAACATAAACTATCATTCATTACAAATTGCATGGATAAAATTTGTAGTGGAGATCTAACTCAAAGCAACATAAAGTGGATATCAACTTGGAATATTAATTCAATATCTCAAAATCAAGGCATCATAAATAAAAAACAACTCAATAGAACCAATACTCCCAAAATAACCTGTAAAGTAGTGATATTAGCAAGTCAATCTATAGTCAAAGGATGTATGCATTATCATCCATTGGCATTGAAAGGTAACTAGGGCCTCTCAAGCCCACAAAGAGTCATATATATTGCAAAGGAACAAACATGGTTGAAATATTCATGTAATATTAGTGAAACAAACACTAATATGGAAAAATCATTAGCTCTTCTCAAAAGAGTGGCATTATTGAGCAATATTACTTCAAAAAACATTGCAATGTTAGGGACTCCTCAACTTATAATGTCCCATCTCATTAGTTTCTCTCAAGCTTCAAGTATCCAAATTGAAATAAATGTGAGTAGAGTGAAAGCCATTGTTCAAGTCATTTGACAGTTGGGATGCCAATCACATCCTCAAAATGAGCGATACATAGACTCCAATGGCTAATCAGGAAATTCAAGCCACCATTAATTGAACTATAATTGGATTTGATAATAAAATTAAGAAAAAGAAAATGAAATATTGCATTGGCCTTAACTTCCAACAAACCACCCAATGATATTTAGAAAATGGCCTCCAAGTTCTAGAAATATATAGAGATTAGATAAAGGAGGAGCATAGAGAAAAGATAATAGGGAGTCAAATATAGAGATTGGGTAGAGAATGAAGGTTGTTATCACATGAGGATGCAAACCAAACAATGATATTTCTACCAAAACTAGGGTACATTACATAATGTTTCATCTATACTTAACATCTTTAAGCTCTTTTTATTATCCTTCTCTCAATTTATACTCGAGAGACAATCAAACCACTAAATGCCTTGTCTACTTATATCATGAGCCCAAAAGAGAGACAACTACCCTGTCCTCCAACTCCAAATAAGGCATCTCACCAAATCACAACCTTCTCTACTCACATCCATGTTCCATCAAAACAAGGTGACTATCGTCCAAACACTTTTGAAGATAAAAAACAAGAGACTTGGAATAGGTGGGAAGAAAAAATACTAACAACACATTTCCAACATGCTACACTAGAGAAAATCGATGTTGTAATAGCCCCTACAAGGGAAATCTCCTCCAAACGATTTCATAGCAAGGATACACTTCCAAGTTCCAAGTAGCCAAATCAATCAAACTAAGCATTATCTCATTCTTAGGCAATCGACCCTCTCTTCACCATACTTTGACCATAAATAGGAATGTAAGATCTATTCCAAAGACCAACACTATGCTTAACTAGGCAAACTAATGTGATACATAATACATCCTCCCGACCACTATTAATAATTAGAAAATTAGATCCGTATGTTGTTGGACATGATGCTTAGCTTGAAATTGTTGCAAACACCAATCCCACACAACAACATTTGAAAGCCTCACTCCAAATAAGTCCAAGTTGTAAGCACTTATTTCCTATACCCCTCTGATATAATAGTAGCTCCATGCATGAAAAGATTCAATTAACATTCATTATTCAACTTAGGTCCCTATACTAATAGTGTAACCCCTTATTGTTATTAGTAAATCCCCCTTATTATATCGTTGTGCCCATGTATTCCCCATATTGTTATTATTGTACCCCATAGAAGCCCATTATTGTTATTATTGTGCCCTTACATTATTATTGTTATGTCGGCTCTGATTATATTATGACCCCTTACACTCACATATATAGAAAGGAGGCCTTGTCATTTGTATCATCCAAGAATTGTTCATTTATGTAATGTAAAGGAGTTTTCCCCCTCGAAGGGGCTTATTTTGAAGGTGTTTATCTATCTTTTCTATCTTTTTGTGAGTTGGTTTCATAACAATTGGTATCAAAGCTTTGGATTCTAGGGTTTCACTGCTCCAAAATAGGTCATTGTTGAATTTTCATTATAATTTTTTTTTTTTTTTCCTGCGACGTTTCAGAAGCTAAAAATAAAACCATTTGACTTGAAATCATTCTGAACTTCGGGTCCAAATTTTAGATCTTGTCTCGCTATATTTTCGGAGATATGATCTAAGGACATTAGGGTTTTTGTAGACTCCCAAATTACATTCCAAATAGGTGACCTGGGGAAAATCATCATAACTTTTTCTTGAGCATTATATTGAAATTTTGTAAGTAGTTTCAGAAAGAGGACGACCTTTAGTTTCCTGTATATCAATTTCAGGTACAAAGGTGAAACAGTGACATGTGGTACTTCGTACAAGTTTTCTGTACTGAACTAGTCTATAATCAAGTCATCGTGGGTGATTTGGCATAACTCTTACTTGGAGAATCCAATATTGATCAGACTTGCGGGGTTAGAAAGAGGACTCAAAGGGCTATTGCAGGACATGATTTCAAATATTTCAATTCTGTAGTTATAGATATACAATAGATTCAATATCGAGCTCTTACAAAGTGAAAAAAAAGATGTGTAGTTGTTTTTAAATTTTGCATAAGCTTGGTTTGAAAAATTAGTTTGAAGGAATTCAAAGGGAATAGTGAAGAATTACTAGCATTAATTGATGCCTCGAAGAAAGAAAATGGAAACACTTGGTAAGAAACCTGAAAGCTCTAGCATGACTCATGAAGAATAGGAAGAAATGCAACATGATATATCAAAATTACAAGACCAAGTACAACAAATTTGCTTCTCACAAAAGGTAACTAAAGCCGAGATGAATGGCATGGAAGCTAATTTGAATGGCGTGCAAGTTAAGATGGATGGCTTGGAAGCTAAGATGGATGGCATGGAAGCTAAGATGAATGGTATGGACGCTAAGATGAATGGCATGAATGCTAAGATGGAAGAATTGAAGATAAATTTGAATAAGTTGCTACAAGAAATAGTTACTAATGGTGAAAGGGTAGTAAAGGAAACTCATGATGAGAACAAAAGAAATTCTAATCATGATTTCATAGAATTTAATGTTAGATTGAAGACCCACCATGTTCCAAAATTCGATATGAGGAAGTTTGATGACAAGGATCATGGAATGTGGATACTATAGATGGAGCAATTTTCTATCTCCATAATGTGCAAAACACACAAAAGGTACGTATTGCATCTTCATATTTAGAACCGGATCAACTTTTATGGTATAAAGGGCTTTGTTCTCATAAACTACTTGTCATGTGGTCAATTTTCATGGAGGAAATGATAGTGCATTATGAAGATACAAAGAGCAACATCTTCTTTAGCCAATTGATAAATCTAAAAAAAAAGGGTTCAATGGTAGACCCTATTCAGGACTTCCAAAAATTGAATATAAGGGAAAATGATATTCTAGAGAAGCAGAGGATTGATGTCTCCATAGGGACTT
>APFE030641032.1:87199-149600 GCA_000404065.3 Pinus taeda | reverse complement strand
ACCTAATGGGAAGACACTTCAAGGTAAAAATGGATCATGATAGTCTTAAATACTTTTTAGAACAAAGATTATATTTAGGAGAACAAAAAAAATGGGTCACAAATATGTTGGGTTATGACTTTGAAATCATCTACAAAAAAGGGAAGCAAAATGTTATTGCAGATGCACTCTCAAGAAAGGATGAGGATGTAGAAGCATTGTTTTGTGTTATTTCTATTATCTAACCAGATTGGATAAATGAAGCAAGGGATGAATGGAAGGACGAAGAAGTGTGACCACTAATTCAAAAGTTGCAGAAGATCGCATTTCAAACAATATTGCCAGAACTTGATGAAGAAGGAAAAATCATATTGGAACCTGGAGCAGTCACAGAAAAAAGAACATGACAACTACAAAATAGATCAATTTCAGAGTATCTCATAAAGTGGAAGAACTTACCCACTGAAGATTCCACATGGGAGGACAAGAATTTTATACAGAAACATCAATAACTACTCAAGCATTGAGGACAACACTTTTTGAAGGATAGGGGCACGTTAGGTCCCTATACTGCTAATGTAACCCCTTATTGTTATTAGTACAACCCCCTTATTATATTGTTGTGCCCATGTAGTCCCCATATTGTTATTATTATACCCCATGGAATCCCACTATTGCTATTTTTGCGTCCTTACATTATTATTGTTTTGTCAGCTTTGATTATATTATGACCCCTTAGACTCCTATATATAGAAAGGAGGTCTTGTCATTTGTATCATCCAATAATTGTTCATTTGTTTAATGTAAAAGAGGTTGCCCCCTTGAAGAGGTGTATTTTGAAGGCGTTTATCTATCTTTTCTATCTTTTTGTGAGTAGGTTTCATAACACCTGTCTACTTATATGATGAGCCCAAAAGAGATACAACTACCCTGTCCTCCAACCAAATAAGGCATCTCACCAAATCACAACCTTCTCTACTCACATCCATGTTCCATCAATACAAGATGACTATCATTGAAACACTTTTGAAGATAAACAACAAGAGACTTGGAATGGGTGGGAAGAAAAAATACTACCTACACGTTGCCAACATGCTACACTAGAGAAAATCGATGTTGTAATAGCCCCTACAAGGGAATTCCCCTCCAAATGATTTCATAGCAAGGATACACTTCCAAGTTCCAAGTAGCCAAATCAATCAATAGGAATGTAAGATCTATTCCAAAGACTGACACTATGCTTAACGAGGCAAACTAACGTTAGACATAATACATCCTCTCGACCATTGTTAATAATTAGAAAATTAGATCCTTATGTTGCTGGACATGATGCTTAGCTTGAAATTGTTGCAAACACCAATCCCACACAACAATAGTTGAAAGCCTCACTCCAAATAAGTCCAAGTTGCAAGCATGTATTTCCTATACCCCTCTGATATAACAGTAGCTCCATGCATGAAAAGATTCAATTAACATTCATTATTCAACTTTGTTTCATGTCACAACATGTTTTTGCAAATATGAATAAGATTCGTAATTGATTATGCATAATGTTTTGCATGCATACCTTTGTTGCATTCAAGGCATCTTCCACTCTTAAATTGTTTTCCTTCAACTCTGCTTCTATTTGTGCTCCCACCTATCAACAAGTATGAACACTATCATATACCCTCCATTCTTACTTTAAACAAATATACATTGAAATGCAGTCACCAACATCCATCAACTAGATTCAGATTGCTATAATGCCAATAACAAGGAATTGTTACAAATAGCTACCATTAATTCAACCATGCCAAATTTTACTTGGTTAAGAACAACTCCACCAAAAATCTTGGTAATTCTTTCATTCAATTTTTCTTTTTTGTAGTCTTGTTCTGCAACCTGCAAAAAAAGTGAGAATGATATCATTGGTGAAAACCTGTGATAAAATAAATTGATAGGGAAGTTAACTATTAGGTCAAACATATTATGATATTAAAGAAACCTTAAGTTATTTAAATTTAATGTTTGTAATTATTTTTGCATGTTCCTTAAGAGGCACATATATTCAAAGGATAAAATGTGCATCAAAATTGTTTCTTTCTACACTCCTATCTTGAGAACTCAAAAGTCAAATTTGAGATTAATACCATCATCATGAATGATATTAATGAGGAGATCCCTCCCTAAAAGGTGATGGCCACTTTACAGTATATGGTGGCTATACGGAGAAAACAAGACAATAAATTCAAGCATACATTTGGATAAAGCAACCTATTTTTAAGTTATAAAGAAATAACACACCTCAATCAAGCTTCTAATTTGCAACACTCTTTTATTAACAGCGTCCTAAGTGCTCCCATCACCAACTATCGTTGTTGAATCCTTGGTAAGTACCACCTTGGAAGCAGTACCCAGAACCTTACTTCCAACTTTATCCAAGGAAAATCCAACTTCATCCCTAATAACAGTGCATGCACAGAGAGAATAATATCTACATAAGATATTAGAAACTTGTGGCTATAGACACAGTGGAGAGATTTTATTCTAAATAACTCTCACTCAGTAAGAATTTATCCTATTAACATGAAAATTTGAACTTGTAGAGCAAACCCATTACCAAATAAATATTGTTTCCACAACAAATGATATAAGACTTCTTATATACACACTGATCTTTGTACTTAAGATCTTAGTGCATGTAAGTCCTTAATACAGCTAAACTTGCAAAATACCTCCAGTCAATATAGTAATGTCATCCAAATATTGGCTTTTCCACTCTCCAAATCCAGGAGCTTTCAAAGTGCCAACATTTAATGCACCATGAAGCTTGTTCACAACAAGAGGAACCAAGGCTTCTTGTTCTGTGTCCTCATAACTGATCAAGATAGGATACCCCACACGAATGGCCTCTTCCAATATTGTGATAAAGTCTCTTGAAGTTGTGATATTTTTGTCAACCAATAATACCTTTAGATTATAAGAAAATATAAAGATGCAAGTTCATTTCCAAATTCTTGATCAGTGAGTTCTAAAAATCAAGCAAAAATAAATAGAAATTTAGAAACCCTCTTCCCATGCTCAGTAGTGGTCATATTTCTTTCTGATCAGTATTCTAAATCAAATATTGTACATATTCGAGAAATAATAGAAGGTTCATAAGGCACAGATTTTAAAATTTTGTACAAAACCAACACCAACCCAAATTGAACCAAGGGGATGTGCCATGAATATATGACCGATGAAGGTAATTGGGAAATAATTCCACAACTTAGATGAGAGTTTATTCTAAAAATGTTACACATGATTTCTATTCGTTCTCTTTTCATTACAAGGAGCACTAACAAATAGTAGCACAACAAAAAAAGGAAAGAAGCTTTCAATCCACATCAATTACCTTGCAATTTTCATACTCCACGACCATATTCTCACTGTATGTCACAAAGTATAGAGAAATATATCCACGATCAACTTGCATTCCCTCAATGACATACATATTTTTTTTTTCACTTTTCCCCTCTTTAAGTGTCACAACACCTTTCCTTCCAACTTTACTCATAGCATTTTCTATCATTTTTCCTATTTCATAATTATTCTCAGCAGTTACTGTAGCAACATCTATTAATTCACTATCTTCAACCTAGAGAATAATGCCAATTAAAAGGTCTTAATTTTTAGCATGTACACTCCCTTACATATAACATTTGTCCTAGATGTTTCACAAGTAACTCCTCAACATTCTACCCTAGAGTCTTCAAGAAACTCTAGGTGACATTTTTGGATCTACTAATCTAGCATGTTGAACTCACAAATAATGTAGTGAAAGATGAAGCGAGTAACTATACTAGGGAAACTACTTAAGAAGTATTTCGTTTTAAGTATTAGGGGTTTTACGCATTGCATTATATTAGTTATCATTTTTTGGATTCAATTGTGTTAAGTAAGTCATTTACGTATGACCATTTCCATGAGAGGTAGTCGTAACTGACTAATTTCTCATGATTTTTGAATAGTTCACTTAGCACTCATTGCATCAGGTGATGCTCACAGGGGTGAAGAAGTGGGATTGAAACTAGTGAAATGAATCATATAGCGTCAATCATCACTTTTGGGGCTTGCACTTAGTAACCAAGACTTCCCAGGAGGTCACGCATCCCGGATCACCTCTAGCTCAAGCGCGCTTAACTGTGGAGTTTTCCACACAATACAACCCACTTAGCTTGCTACCCTATTTGCAAAACCTTAGCAAGTATTATGCCTCATGAACCATTCAGGTAGAGACCCCGTTACTCTTTTTGAATTTAAGTATTAGGGGGTTTACGTAGTGCATTATATTAGATATCATTTTTGGGATTCAACTGCGTTAAGTAAGTCATTTACGTATGACTATTTCCATGAGAGGTAGTCATAACTGACTAATTTCTCATGATTTTTGAATAGTTCACTTAGCACTCATTACATCAAGTGATGCTCACTAGATTGGTAATAACAATTGACCTTGGCTCATCAACATTTTTCACACAAGTATTTGTTTTCAACTGTTTAAATATTGATTCATTACTCTATTGTGGCTACTCCATAGACCAGGTAGATAATTAAAAGAGCAATATGATATCGATGACCTGTGAGGAAATTTTCTCCCAGGTATAAGATAGTAAGACATTTAGGCAAGGAAAACTAATATAGAATATAAAAAATTTACAACCCACATCTATAATTTACGTCCTTAGCTATTGTCACACCATCATTGACAATCTTCGAAGAGCCATACTTGATTTACAAAACAATATTTCTTCCCTTTAGTCCAAGGGTGACTCTGACAAGATCAGCAAGCTTGTTGACACTTGAATAAAAGACAGTTTGAAAATATTTTCAATAGATGCACAATAAAATGCTGGAATATATGTCATACCAAACCTACATACAAACCACACATTAACATCAAATGTATATGGACAAAGAAATATCTACAACAACAAAGTTTTATGTGAAAAGAACCTTCCTTTATATGGACATTTTTTCTCTGACTTGCAATTTTTTTGTTTCTGACCAATCTTGGTTGAGGTACAACTCCTTTGCCATAGCTCTTGGATTAACTATCGACTCTCTGCTATGTAATCTTGTGGTCTGCGTTCTGCTTAAGAAATTGAATGAGACTGGTGAAAAAGCAACAAGAGAAGACAATCACTTGGAATTTTTGTCAGATATTGTACACAACTTCCTCTCCTTTCCAATGTTACCCAGGGAGACAGAAGTTGCAACTGCTGTCATACTACCCATAGCATAGGCCATCTTCCCTTATTCTTAATAGAGAATTACAATATCTTCATATTAGTTATTATTTCACCAACATGAACTCCAAAGTAACAAAAAACACCTATAACGAACACACTAAATAGCTATTAAGGCTTATGGAAAAATCTGTAGCATCACGATAGACATAGCCTAAGAGAAACCCAACTACCATCCTCATCTTAAACAATACAGGTTTTTATATTTGAACTCTTATTTTGCAAAACAGACAAAAGCTGGCTAAATTAATACTATAACAGAACAATATGAACCTAGTTCTGATATGCACCCCAAGGTTTTCAAGTGAGCCTCATATGCACCTTCAAGGTTGCTAAGCTAAAGTGTAGTCACCAAACTTGAGGTTGCATATTTTTTAATTTCAATATTTTACCTCTAGTCAATACCACCTACAACTCTGTTAGCATACTCTAGAGAACAAATTCAAGGTTTGATTACGTTTGCAAGTGACCTCCTACTTGGTGAGCATTCCATGCAAATCCCAATGAAGATGCTAATTAATGGATGTGTCCTACCTATTCTCCTATTGCTGGTGACATGTTTGTGATAGTAAATTTATGGGAAACCCAGTAAGTGTTGTTCATTCTATGCTAGTATATGATCAAGCCCAAGGGATCTGATCTTGGCATCAGCCTTGTTCTAAGCATTTTCATGATCCATTCAGACAAACTCTGCACTCACAGACTTTCTCAAGGCCTCAGCATCATCCAGCTAGAGGGATTCAACAAGGGAAACCTTCTTCTAGGCCATCTTTCATAGATTGTACTGGAGGTTTTCTCCAAGTCCAACCTCTTGTTCTTGGTGCAGTTATTCTTATTGGGATCTAGATGAATTCCAACCTCATGAGTTTCCCTTACAGGCCAATGCATTCTTATTTTATGGGAGAACCAACACAATATAAAAACATTCATCCTAGCTTACCTAGTAGAACACAATATAATTTGTGAATTCACCCCCACAGATTTAAATATGAACGTCTGTTCACGTGTGCCCATGCTCATGGCTTGGCCTTTGATGCCAAAGTATGCAATTATGTGCTAGTTATTAACTTCGGAAACAAAGCACAAGATTTTCACACAACAACAAATCCCACAAGCATATATATGAACTATAGGTATAATATTCCAGTGAATTCATAGTTATGAGATCGTTGAAATGATGCCTGTACTGGTCAGCAAGCCAACTAAAAGCTTTTAGCATTGTAGTATTATTTACAACTATTAATTAGATGAATATACCATAACCATCATACCACGAATGGATGAAACACTGGGAGTGTGATGGCATTAAACCAAGCAATAAAAAAATGAGTTAATGCCCAACATGGATGATTGTTGCTAATGGAAATGGTCTAAAGTTTCCACATAAATACACCAACAATTTGAGGGCGAGTTGACTCTGAGGAATTAATTAATTAATAAGTAGAATGCCCATTCAAATAACGAGGCTGGTTGTGCATTCATTTAACCTTAGCAATATTATGAATTTAAGATAACATTGTGATTCAACATTGCATCAAATTAACTAACAAGAGAATGTTGGACATGGAATCCAATGATGTGGGTGTTAGGATAATATATGGTTGTAGGTAATTAAATGCAAAAGTATTGTCTGATGTAGTTTTATATAGAAAAATTCAAGTCAAATGGAAGCTATTACACAACTAAACTCATTCAGATAGTTATTAACATAGAGACAATAGATTTTTACTGCAAGAACCCAAATTGAGAAACAAAAATTTGTTGGAAACTTTATTTTTCTTTGGAAATGCTTACTAATAATAATATGTACATTGAGATTTCATGTATTGTTACTCAATGACAACAATTGCAACTCCTCATGCATGGACAGGCTCAATTGTCACTTCCTCCTCCAATTTTCAAGCAAAATTTTCTTCCTGAGTTTTTTCGTACTATTTCCCTTTTTCTTCATTTCCTCTCCATCTCTGTCTTCATTGTTTTTGCATAAAGAAACATTCTCTATTAGTGAGGTAGCTTGGAAATCCAACCGTCAATATGCTTCATTTTCTTGAGGCTTTTTGGCCTTTGAACTTTAATTTGGTTGACAATCAATCCCCAAATTAACTACAACAACATGCCACACTACAGTAGATGGAAACACAAAAATAATTTGACAGCAAGTTTTGACCCTTATTCTGGAAATCAAACTCAACAAGATGGAAGCTAGAAATGGAAAAGAACTTCAAAACAATTTTATTTTGACCTTTACATGAAACATATGAGATTATTATTATAGAAATTTCTAGTGTTTTGTCTGGAATCAGTTTCCCTACGTATGCTATGAAAAACCGAACAAAAATAGGAATTGCTTTTAGATCTCAAGAAACAATGGATAGCCCGACGTTCTCTAGGATGTAATATGATCACATTAGGGGATTAAACCCCAAGCAACTGCTTTGATACATAGATATATTATGCACGTAGAATGGTACAAAGAAGCACTTTGTTAGCAAATGTGTTGAATTTACAAGCCCCTGAAGGGTTTGTCCCTAATCATGCTTTCTAAAGTATGGACACCCATTAACCTTTCTTATGGGTGTCTTGTATCACTCATTATATGGACTGTTAAGAAACACTTTCCTATAATTCAAAATTATATAAAAAATGATGAATCCTATGAACTCAAAGTACCAAATCTAGACTCTCCAAACTATGCATATCTGAAGGTATGTGTCACCAAATTTTGGTTCTGGTTCATTAGATTTCAACAACACAATATTATTTTGCCTTGTACAAAATTTCACCCTTTTAAAGAAACAAGAAGAGAAGTAGGCAATGTACACAACTATGCTAAGAAAAAAATGCTACAGTATGAAAGACACTATAAATTTAAATTCTGAAGACTGATATTCTTTGCAATGCCCAGAAGCCTTGATTGATACAATGGCTAGAAAAGACAATGTGTCCCTATCAATTATGGTGGTTTCTATCAATAAAATCTGCAACACAATGTAATCTGGGCAAAAACTGAATGCATCACAAGAGTACTATATTTTTCTACGACTGTACATTAATTTGGAAAAGGTTTGCAGTGACATTAGATATTCATTGAATATGCACAAATGTAAAATGAATCACACAAACAGAAGGAAAACAACCTCTTCATTCGTTCAGGTGCTCAATAGTGGAAGTAGAGGGAAATGGATCAATTCAAAATGATTGAAGAATTGGCTGGAGAGTAAAAATAGTTCTGAAAAATTTATTAGTTGTTTGAAACGGAAAAACCATTCAAACACTTTTCATTTCAAGGAGAAACACATGATGGCATTAGAGTGGTGCCAAACTGTTTTCAACAAAGATTCATTGACCTCAGAATCATGTCTAAGAAGCTCTACCCACAAATGGAATCTAGAAAAATGATATCTTGCCAATGAAAAATATTGATAACTCTTAAAGAAAATCCATCTTACATGTCAGAATTTTACTTTACCTATAACTCGCACAAACCCAATGTGCAAGGGTAAGTTCTTCTGGGGTTCCAGGAGGTAGCCTCGACCCAAGATGGGAACCCAGTCGAGAAGGGGCTAGGTCCATGGTAACCCTCTGCATGGATGCTACAACACCACAAGCAAACCATGGATGTGACATTCTCCCGTAAATCGTTCTCAAAAGTGAATTGGAAAGAAATTGTCAATATTGATCTGAGGTTGCGAGAGTTACCACCATAATCAACAGATGTTTGAGCTCTTGCTGATCCAATTCCAATGGAAGATGCAAGGTCCAATGTAAGGTTTGGAATTGAGACATCATGTATGATGCATAACACAATTTGTAAAGTGGCGCAGGCCACCATCCCAATCACTCAAATGAGAAAGTGAACAATCAAAGCTCATTAGTGTCCCTACATACCTTGAAGAAAATGCAAGCCCTGCCCATCCGGGCATCCAAAATTCACAAGCAAAGCAGCTTAATCCCACACAGGCCCAGATTTCAAATAACTTGTATCTCCAACTCAAACATAAACATCTAACTGTGATTATTTTCTAGGTGTTTTCTATACTCTTCCTAAATATGATATCTTTTAATGTTTCAACCCGCAAATATCTTAGAAAAATCCAATACATGCCAAATATTTAAGGTGATATATTTAAAAAAACATATTTGAGAAAGCCCTCATTTCCATTTTTCAGAATGTTTTCCATCATAATGACATGACATGAGTTGTATTAATGTAAATATCAGATCAATAAAGTTTTCATAGTAAATATAACCGTAACAGACTGAACTCTGAAGATTGAACCTAGATCTTTATAAAGAATTCCAAATAATGTGTGATTTAGTACATTATAGATTTAAAAGTTTCAAACTCATGATCTCTAGTATAAAGTTTTAAAAGTAATCATATTTTAGTGAAAAAAATATACACGTCAAAAGCTTTTGGGCATGGGCATACTTGTGATGGTAGCAAGGACTTGAAGGGACTGCAAAAATACTAGGCCAATCCACAACATTCAAAGGGAAAACTCTACGAGTCATTTTCACCCCAATTTTCATCCGAGTGATTGACATCCTTACATTAGTGTAGACATCTCTACTTCCAATTTATTGCCAATACTTCATCATTGTTTACGAGTTTCTTTAAGAATAACCCAAGATATCTTATGTAAGTAAATAAATCGGAGAATACTCACAATGTCCCAGAAAATAAATCTAATGAAAATTGTAAAGTGTAAATGGGGACTATCTTGTTCTTGAAGGGCAACGCAGACACCGAATTCTACCTCAAGAAACTCAGATCGGTGTTGTAGTTCAAATCAGAGAGAATAACGAGGACGTTGGGATTGGCGGTTTTGGATGTTCGATGGGATTGACGGTTTTGGATGTTGTAGATTGGTGGTTTTGACTTAAAGGAAGCACATAAATAATATCTCATAATATCCTGAACCTACATATCATTGTCCCCAATAGTGACCTTGCAAAGGATTATCATGCAATAAGCATCTTGGGAAAAACCCACACTATTTTTCAAAGAAAAAAGAGAAAATATAGACAAAGGGATACCACTGCTAGATATGTACAATATATAAAACCCCACCTCCACACTTGTCTCCTTCGCACTCAAACATGGCCAGGTCCCCCATAAAGATGCATTAAGTTGTTAACAAAGAAGATCTCATCCAATTCCACAACTATTCTTGCTCAAAGTTAAGGACAAGGGCATATAAAACAGAAAAATGTATCACGAGGTCCTAAATCAAGAGCATGACCCAAACATGCATGCCTACTAAATCCAAACCATAAGAAATCACATGATTCTGAAAAGACAAAGAAAGAGAAAGAACTATGCCTCCACTCCCTTGAAAATGCTCAAAATTCCTAAAATGGGCTATTCCAACAGTTGCTCATTTACTTTTGAAGCTCCAAACCACATGCCCCTAGGTTAAACAAACAAGTCTATGTCAACATGTTTACAAGGAAATCATCCACAAATCTAGGTAAGCATCCCTTGGATTCCCCATGAGATTTTTCCTTTGAAAAGATAATAATAATGACTATATATATGGGGTTTGTAATAGTTTCAAGTCTCATTACCAAAGTGGCATATTCCAATGTTGGGATTCCATTCCTTTTGAGTGCAGGTCCCCAATGTTATAGCATCCTCATTCACTCTGTTGTTAACATCACTAAGTGGTTTTGGTGTCATGACTTGTGGGCCCTCTTTGGTTTGTGGTTGTTATCTATGTTCAGATTTCAATATTTTTGTCTTATTAGAAAATTCCATAGAGTTCCATCATGTAACTTTATGGTATCCATGAAAACCATTGCCAACCTCACATCATTAATTAAGAATCCTATTTACCCATCCAATACAATATAGTTCAAGTCTACCTCAATTGTAGAAACCTTGCTTGGGTCCTCTTGATATTTATCCCTAAACGTAAACATATATTTCTTCTCACAACTTTTGTCACATATTCATCTGCTATTCCTTTGAAAATAACAATCTGGTCCACGTGAGCTTCCACCATCTTATTAGTAGATTATGGCTTGCATATTCACTCAATAGTCATCTCAAAGAATTCTGACCATCTTCGTCTAGTGTCAAATGACCTAGAAAGGTTCGAGGAAAACCCTTCTCAATATAGCTTTTCTATTTATTAGCAACACATGTTTCAAAAATAACATTCATGGTGGTACTGCTTAGAATACCACCAACTTTTGTTCTCTCAAACCCTTGATCACCTCCTAGAATAAGTAAATTTTTATATCATTTCTCTATCCTTTGTGTTTGAGTTCCAACAAAAGCTTTCCAAGGCTCTTTTCTAAGATCCATGGATACACCTCCATAAACAAGGCTCTCTAAATCTTCTTTCCAAACACATGACTTTGCATATGAGCCCTGAGCAAAATTTGCAGCAAAATCACCCAGTATGTTATCATTTGTGGATGCATCCTAGATTGGATCGCTCCACATCATAGAACTCTTCTTATGAATCCTCTAAAGAGACGATATTGCCATCTTTTAATAGCCTGGGCTCCCACAAAGAAATATGTTTGCTTCCATTTTTGGGTTCCTTGTTAATGACTTAAGCAATTTTCCTCTTCCTAACATGGAAAATCATATTCTATTCTATGGCATCTAGAGATGGTCTTATTTGTGACCATGTTTTAGTTTTATGGTTTTCCATATCCTACTTCACATCATGTAATTCGGATAGCTTGTGAGGAGAACTTCTCTCCATGCTAGTAGTAGCATTAGGACTTGTATCATAAAATCATTAAACAAATGATTGTAACTTTCACTTGATAGTGAATCTGAGGTAGATATTTGGGCACAATTCACATAAGTTTCTAGAAAGAACTGTCATCTTTCTAATCTCTCCTCAGATGACCAACTCGGGAACTCTAGACCATTCCATTATGTAGAAAATAGCTACTGTGTAAGCAAAAAAAAAATGCAGAATTAAAACTAGCATCTTTTGAGGTAAGGGAAAAGGGAATCCACATGGCCTCACATCTGTCATCTTAGAAAATCTCTTGCCCTCAAACATATCACTGGACAAGTGTCAAGGGGATCTATAGGTACATATGGGGCACTAATGACTATGTTATTTTCTATGAGGAAGATGGAGGTAAAAACCTTCAATTGCATGGGTGTGTTGATGCTGACTGGGTAGATGATATGCACAAAGGAAATTCTACTTGTGCTTATCTATTTAACTTGTTTTGAAGGAGTTTTGAGTTGGAGTAAGAATAAATGAGTGGTTTCCCAATCAAGTATTGAGGCAGAGAACATTGCAGTTTCTTAAACAACCAAGGAATTTGTTTGATTGAAGAAATTATGTAGAAATCACGCCACATCATAGAACTCTTCCTATGAATCCTCTAAAGGGACAAGATTGCCATATTTTAATAGCCCGAGCTCCCACAAAGAAATAATTTTGCTTCCATCGTTGGGTTCCTTGTTAATGACTTAAGCAATTTCCCCTTCCTAGCATGGAAACTCAGATTCTATTCTATGGCATCTAGAGATGGTCTTATTTGTGACCATGTTTTAGTTTTATGGTTTTCCATATCCTACTTCACATCATCTATTTTGGATAGCTTGTCATGAGAACTTCTCTCCATGCTAGTAGTAGCATTAGGACTTGTATTAGAAAGTGATTAAATAAATGATTGCAACTTTCACTTGATTATGAATATGAGGTAGATATTTGGGTAGAATTCACATAAGTTTCTAGAAAGAACTGTCATCTTTCTGATCTCTCCTCTTGTTATTCCTTGTAAATTGTTTCATATTCATGATGCTGTTGCAAAATTTGGTGCCACATTGCAAATCCATATATATCAAGGCCAAGTTCCAGACTCAACTAATTGCATAGCCTCCCACCCTCTACCCTTTATCTCAATAGTGTATTTCTTTATCCACTGTTACATGATCATTCGAGAACCCTTGAGCAAGAGATAAGCTACAAAAATATTCTCTTTCACCTCATTATTAATCCCAGAGCACTCATAAGAGGATTTTGTCATCAGGAATATTAATGCACAATCAAAATCAATCATGCGACATTACTGTTTCACCGTTTTGTCCAATTTGTTGTCGTCTCATGATTCATTGTGCCATCAAGGCCTTAGGAACTTGATTACTGGTGAATAAATCATCATTGATCTTTCATTCTTGATACCACTGTCATCCCTTAACAACACATCCCATGTCATGCATTTTGTCATTTCTTGTGTGTTCTTGCATATTCTGAAATTTTCCTTCACATTGATTATGACACATGAATAATGGCTTAATTACATCTTCTTCATATTATCAAACCCTTCGATTCTATATAGACACTTCTCCCAATATGGGTAAAATTCCCAATCCACATTTGCACTTGTCTGGCAGAAATTGACAGACTTTTGACCCATCCCACTCCTTTTGTTCGAGTACCCTTTGGATGTTTTACTCAAACATGGCTTGGATTGGATTGAAGAATAATATGAATAAACAAAGGAGGGTTTTAATTCAGAATAATCATATGAATTGGAGTTGCTTACATAAGGAGGTGATGAACACTTTTCCTTCTTGGTACCACCAGCCTTAAAGAGAGAACTTAGAAATTTTGTGAGATTTTTGCCTAGAGATATTGATTGCTTGGGCTTCTTGGAATCCTTACCAGTTTTGGCCTTTCACTTAATCTTAGCATGATGATTTGTAGGGTTGAAAGGCTTATTTGTAGAACGAAAAGTGTCAACCCTAATCGATGATTTTCCATGTTAATATCGGAATAATTATCCACCAACAACCCATTTGCATGTTCTATCTCTGCTATTGTTCGCGTGATGATAATTTTCCTTTGTTTTAGCAGTAGGAATGGAAAAAATGTTTCAGTAGAGGGACTCCTATGCCAAGGTAAGGTGAACACGTGGAGTCAAGTTTAAGCCTTAATCTTTGACATCTAAATAAAAAAATGTGGTATTTTCCCATGTATAGGCAAATACCAAGGTACCATTTTAGGAGGCTAAGTTGCTCCCAAGGAAATATAACGAAACCCTTTTTTAGGTGCCTGTTCAATGTACATCGATAAATTCTTTTTCTGATCCAAGAACCAGGGTGAAACCATGAAAGTTCAGATTCAACAATGATATTCAGCTTGTGGCAATTGTTTTCCTAATTGAAGTAATCCAATAAATATTAATTTTGCAAAGCGTGTGTTCAAATTTTAGTTTCTCATTATTTCCATACATTATTGTTTTGTTTCTGAAGCCAATATACATGAATTTCATACGAACAAGATGCTTACAACTAAGAATTAATATGAAGAGAGAAAAATAGTACTTACAAGCTCCATCCACATTCGTTGTTCCGGTGAAGTAGTGGTTGCCTCACTTGTTAATCCAAACCAGAGTGCTGAGGTGTAACCAGCCCACGATCCTTGATACAAATTTCTCCATGGCTTCTTTCTACTTTCTACATCATACTACTTGTCAGGGGTACTATGGAGCTCCACCTCCCAAGGTAGACACATTCAGTACATGTCTGCAACCCAAAGAGTTGTAAAAATCAATACCCTGAATGCTTTTTTTAAAAGCAAAGGATTCCCACATGAGCACCGGGGCTATGACGTTTCTCTCCTACGCACTTCCCCCAATCCAAAGAGGGTGTTGAACATACCCAGGTAGCAGAAGCACTTGAGGCATGTTTATGTTGCATAGTGCTTAGGGGTGACTCAAAGTAGAGCTTCCTCTTTCCCCACACCTCTCGGATGCTGCATCGAAGTGCTCAAGGGTGGCTCGATGTGGAGCATTTTCATTGCAGAGTGCTCTGACCACGACGCCTCTTGGCTACTGCATCATAGTGCTAAGGGATGGCTCGATGTGGTGAATTTTCATTGTAGAGTGTTCAGGGGTGGATTGATGTAGAGCTTCCTCTTGCCGCAACACCTCAAGACCCTAGACCACACAGAAGATAGAGAAGAGGAACCTGAAATTTCTCAGGGCCCTACACCACATAGAATAGAAGACTCGAACTTGAATGGGCACACCGAAGGAAATCAGAGCTAGGATATGATAAAATTTAAAAAAAAAGGGCTTTGAAAAGCGCCAAACACAAGTGTCTTTGAAAAAAGTGCTTAACATTAAATAATTTTAAGAAAAAAACACTTAAGACAAAAATGATAATTTTAATACAAAATTATTATTCCGTCTTATATTAATATTTTAAATATCTCGAGTTCATTGGTTAGCATCACCTCCATTTTTGAAATCAAAGGTTTTAGATAGGGTTTGGGTTTTCTTGCACGTGATGAAAATAGACCGCGGAATCCCTTGTCCTAAAAACTTCAAGGGTGTGAAATACCAAGGGTCAGGGTGAAGAGATCTAAACAAAAGCTCTGAGATATCTGAAGGTTCACTGGTAGAAACTATTGGCTCTTCCTCTTCTTCTGAAACAAGTTCTTCAATGCTAATGAGACCAGGAGGGAGACTATCAGTAATAATAATTTTCACACACAGTGAATGTGGAGGACTTAGAATATGCATTGTAGTAGGTGTATACGTCTTAGGCTCAGAAATATTAGATTCAGGTCATCAATATCTTGTTTAGAAATGGGATTTGTATCTGAAAAGCCTCTAGTATATGATTCAATTTGAATGAGTTCAATAATTTGTAAATCAGTACCTCTAGAGTGTGATGTTAATTTTTGAGTTTGATCAAATTTAGTTTTTGTCACTTCAAGGCCTAAAATAGTAGATGTTAAGGGTTGATTAACTTCAATTTCTTTTACGTCAGAGCCTATAATAGTATAAGTTTCAGTTTCTTTTGCAGTTCTGGATCCCGATGATTTAGATTTTTCAGCTTTTATCTTTTCTATTTGACTCAGTGTATACTCAGGGGGGTCCCCGAGTATCCTACATGATTGTCTCGGTAATTCTTCCACAATGAAAAAATTTAAATTGATAAATTACACAATATCTAAATTACACCTAAAGTCTCTAAAAAAGTAAAAGCAACATATAAAGTAACACACGCTAAAAATCTAGGAGTTCAACCATACAAACTAACTCTTCACAGAGATCAATAATTACTAGTTGGTTATGAAATCCAACTTCGTAGTGATCATTGTGAAAAGATTTATAGGAATGAGCATTTAGAACCAGTTACCTTGACAACCTGCTTAATGAAATAGTCTAGTGCAAGTAACTCTACTATAAACCATCTCGAGCAAAGATTACCCTCCAAAAAGTCCAAGTGATTATGGTCAACATATGTTCTAGGTACAATAGGACCTTCCCTCTTTTGTCACCTTATGTAGAGCCCTAGGATTATAGTCACTAAGTTCACCAAATATAACAATTTTACCTGGGGGACAGTCCCAGATCGGATGTACACACAAGGGAAGAGTAACAAGCTCAATCCCCTTGAAGTCTCCTCCACATGATCAATTGGAGGTTTACTTTCAAGTGACCCCAAGTACCTTTTGGTACTGTTGTAATACATGTAAATCACTATATCTAGGCCGATGAAGTGGGTACGATCACTTCACCAAATTCAACATGATCTCATGCTTAACTCATGTACAAGAAGAGCTTCCCAGAGAGAAATGAAAATAATTGGATTTTCTCTCTCTAACTCAAGATTCTATTGTTCGTTTGTAGCTTTGGAAAGTTTCTTCCTTCCCTATTCTAAAGGTCTACACTTAAGCCACTGTAGGTGGCAAGAGCCCTAAAAATTGTAAAATTCTAGATGAATTTAAATTAACGTTGTATTATTAAGATGGTCTTTAATCAATAGGTGATGAAGATGAAACTTATGATGTTATGACATGACTCGAAATCTTAATGCACTAAAAAATGCAATAGCAACTTTCAAACATGATGAAATCCTATATAGAGAAAAGAGAATTTCTTTGATTTTTGGAAATCAAATGCAAAAACTCATAACTTTTCCAATTTTTCTAAAGAAACTAATTTCATTTTAATGTAATGAAAATGCATGCAAAAAACCAAATTCCATATTTACCTAAACATCAAATAAGTCAAAATACTATTTATCTCTTATCACGCAAAACTTTCAAGCACATGGAAATCAATCAAGAGAGTTGGAGAAAACACATTTTCCCTATGAATTATTTGATTTAATGATAATAATAGTTTAATTGTGATAAATTTCCAAGATGAAAGCAACAATTTCGTTTATAAAGAAAAAATGACCAATTCCTTCACAAAAGCACTATGTCTCAAGAAACCCTAATTTGCAATTCAAAATGAATTTGACCACAAATAAGAAAAAAATAAGGCTTATCTGGTGTATTTGACATAACAAAATAAGAATATCATAAACAAAAGGACAACCTATCTTGTTTTGATCAATCAACAAATCAACCAAGGAAAACCCTAAGTAGCTTCTTCAAAAAGACCTAATTCTCAAAAATCATTAACAAAGCACTCAAATGAGTTCAGAAAAGACACAACACAGTCTAAACAAAGATAATGACACTTCTAGAAAAACAAACTCAAGTCTGGGTTGAAGAAAAAGCTATATTTTCAAAAAATCTCAAGGCCTGCATGAGTAAATAGTGCAAAACAGTGTGCATGCGCCCAGTTGTTAAGGATAAACTAGCGCAGAACTGCACTCTGTTAGCAAACAAAGACAACACAGGGGTAAAAAAACTTAAGAAAAAAATTCAAAGAATAAACCACGCAGAACTGAAAGGTCATTAATTTATAAAGACTCAGGTTTGGATAGATCAGAAGAATCAGAAGGAAAAACTAAGGAAAAAGATGAGAGCGAAGACGTTCCCCAGTATGGTCACCAATTTGTTACACCGGACAAATCCCTCTTGCAGATAAGAGCGATCTCCCTAGATCCTTGATATAAACTAGAAACAAGCAAGAAAATTGAACTAATCCTTTCCCTAAGTTGAACTTGTTTGAATTATAAGAATTGAAGCTAATGGATGAGCCTCTTACCTATTTCAAGAAATGCTCAATGAAGATCCCTTGTTGTGATTCAATGCAGCTCTTCAATGCTCGATAAGACCTACAAACATTGACTATAAAAGGATCAAAATCACATGTGATATAATAATCCAAACAACTTAACCTAATGATCAAGGAAATTAGGAATTGAATTTTCCTTAGTAAACATTATAAACAATTATAAACCGTTCATTATTCCAATAAGACAAATCATTGGGAGAAAGTGTTAATTTGTATTAATCAAAGATCAAGAGGAGCATTACAAGCTTAAGCTTGATGCTGTGAGGTCCCTCCCAAATTCCATCAATATCCTCCTTAGATGACAAGCTTTCAAATCTCAAACTAACAACATAAGTTTGTCTTCTCTAATTTCTGACCTCCTCAATCCCTCTATTCTCTAGCCATTTTATAGGCCACGATGAAGAATTTTCAGATCCAAAAGATAAGAATGAGACTCCTTAATTAAAGGATTAGGTTTCCATGAGAAAATGGATTAAGATGCATCATCTGAGGGTTATAGTTCTAATAGATCCCTGGAAGCTTCTAGTTGGAAAATATTCGACGAATTATGTTTCTAGAATGTACTTTTTATTTTTACTTTCTTGAATTTACTTACACAGGTTTATAGTGGTAGACACAACGTAGCTCTGCGCTATTCTCAGAGTTAATTCCAGCAAATTCACGGGAAACTCTAGAATAATTAGTGCAGGTGGAACTTAACAAGGTGTGACAACTATTTTCCCAAAATTTCTCATCAACTTCAAGATATTTTAGGTTGTTTGACTTGTGAGGGAGTTGGTTCAAACATGTTCACAGATGGTAAAAAGACCCATAAACTGATCAAGTGTCATGGCGACAAATTGACATGTAATAATAGGATGGAGGCAATGTTGGAAGACAATGGGCTGGAGGAATTCATAGATCATGATATTCTGAAGCCTCTAGCATCTGATGCTAAAGATCTGTTTGAATGGAGAAAGTGTGTGGCAAAGGTGAGAAGAATTATCCTAGAAGGAGTTCAAGATCATATTGTCTCAAATCTCCATGGTAGGGAAACTCCATTTGCAATGTGGAAGGCATTGACATACCTGTTTCAAAATAACAGTCACCACAGGAAGCTGGCACTGAAGGAAAATCTCATAGAGATCAAGATGGAGAAGGGTGACCCAATTCCAAAGTACTTGACCAAGTTCACCAAATGTTGGGATGAGCTTGGAAGTGTCAAGATTACTATTGCAGAAGACAATCTGGTGAGCCTAGCACTTCTAGGACTTCCCAAGAGTTGGCACAATTACTAGGACTCAATTAATGGGAGGGAGAAGCTACCAGAGTGGGAGCGATTGTGGTTTGACTTGGTATAGGAAGAGTTTCGATGGAACACCAAAGAAATATCCTCATCAAATCATGATGATGAGGATAATTGTGGCTTAGCTGGTAAGGTAAATAAATGGAAGGGGAAGTTACCCCATTCCAATTCAAATTCTTGTTGGGGAGGCAAGAAGAAGTACACCTCAAAAATCAAGTGTTTTCACTGTCATGAGCTGGGACACTTTTCCACAAAGTTTCCACATAACAAGGTCGATAATAAGCCCTCAGGAGGAGCGGCAGGTGAATCTCTTGCTTCACAGTTCGAACTAGATTTTATCCTCATCACTTGTATGGTGCCATCAATGATGGGTAGTGTGTGGTACCTAGAGAGTGGAGCTCCATTCCATACGACCGGTGACAAAGATCTCTTCAATAACTTGGAGGAGAAGGATCTCCACATGCATATCGAGATGGGTGATGATGGGAGGTATAGCGTAACCAGAATCGATACAATTACTTTCGGAGGGAGTCTAGTTCTCCCCTCACTTTGCGAGATGTTATGTATGTTATGGGTTTGAAGAAGAACTTGGTTTTTGTTGCCATGTTGGAGGATAGAGGCTATGATGTGATATTTAGTAAGGGAAAGGCGTTCCTTCATCACATAGCCACAGGACATGTGAAGTAGATAGGGTTTCGAGTGAAGAACCTCTAAAAATTGGAGGTAGAATATTGTGTTGCTTTGAGCACTAAAGCAGAGAAGGTGTAGAGCCAAGACATAGGTGAGTTGTGGCACAGGAGACTGGGTCACTTGCATCATGGAACTTTGAAGATCTTGTAGCAAATTTCTACAGGGCTTCCCAAGGGTACACTAGAGCAGAGAAACACATGTAAAGCATGTACATTGAGGAAGTACACAAAAGCTTCCTTTCATGACAAAGACAGTCAAGCACAAGCTATCCTTGATTGAGTTCACTTAGATGTGTGTGGAATGTTCTTGATAGCATCCACGGCTAAGCACAAGTATTATGTAATATTTGTTGATGAATTTTCTCTTAAGTGTTGGATTTGCTTCATGTAGAAGAAAGATCAGACGTTCGTTAAGTTATATGAATTTAAAAAACTTGTCGAGAAAGATACTAGAAGGAAAGTTAAAGCTCTTAGAAGTGATAGCGATGGATAGTATGTGTTGAATTAGTTCAAAAACTTCTATGCATTAGAAGGAATTTGACGGGAGTTGATAGCACCTCATAACCGACAACAGAGAGGGGTGGCTAAAAGGACAAAAATAAGTATTGTGGGAGTGGCAAGAGTGATGTTGCATGATTAGGGTCTACCATTACACTTGTGGGCCGAAGCATGCAACACTACTATTTATTTTTATAATAGAAGCCCTCATCGAATTCTCAGGATGAGTACACTGGAAGAGGCTTTTTTAGGGAAGAAACCAGATGTGGCACAATTCAGGATATTTGGTTCATCGTTATAATGCCATGTTACCAAATATGCACGGAAAAAGCTAGAGCGAACAACTGAGTTGCGCATATTTTTGGGGTACATTGATACACCTCACAACTATCGAGTGTACCTGCCAACCAATAGGATGACAGTGGTTCATAGAAATGTAAAGCTCCATGAAGAGAAAGCCATGAGATGTTCCCTTGAGAGGGAGTTTCAGCTACATGTTGTTGAGGAGCTTTTACCTCCAAAGGAGGAACGTCAACATGATGTGGAGTAGCCACATGTAGAGGTGCAGGGAGTGGAATCACCCACTCATGTAGAGTCTTCCAGAGATGGGAGAAAGAACACCATAGAAGATGAAAGGTTATTGTATGATGCTAGAGAGAATGTGGGAGCACCCATATCACAGCATAGGTAGAGGAGGTCACCAGAGAGGTATGATGGCTACATGGATCTGATAAGAAAAAGTGTAGAGATTGAGCCATCCTCTTTTGAGGAAGCAATGCAACAACCATTTTTGGTTGATGCCATGGTTGAGAAATATGACTGCATTATCAGGAACAGTGTTTGGGAAGTGGTCCCAAGACCGGCATACAAGTCAGTGGTGAGTTCCAAGTGCTTTATAAGGTAAAGCATGTAGTTGATGGTAGTGTGGGGAAACACAAGGCCATATTTTTGGACATAGGGTTCTCTCAGGTGGAGGGGATTTATTACGATGAGACTTTTTCTCTTGTATCAAGGCACTCATCAATCAAATCCATTCTAGCATTGTCAACACAAATGGGATGGAAGATACATCAGATGGATTTAAAGACAACATTAATCAATGGAATGATTGAAGAAGAGGTGTATGTTTAGCAGCCCAAAGTATTTGAGACTTTCAATAGAGAGTCACATGTGTGCAAACTCAAGCGAGCATTGTATGGAATGAAACAAGCACCCTATGCTTGATACACTAGGATCGATAGCTATTTCATCAAGTTGGGATTCACCAACAGTGGAGAAGATGTGAACCTTTACCATATTGTGGTTGAAGGTAAATAGTTGATTACTATTTTATATGTCGATGATTTGATTCTGATAGGTGATGATAAGTTGATCAAGTCTTACAAAGAGGATCTTGCAAGAGAGTTCGAAATGAAGGACTTGGGGCACATGCACTAATTTCTATGGATGGAATTATGGCAAGGAGATGAGGAATTATTTGTCTCTTAGGGAAAGTATGCCAACATGAAACTAAATAAGTTCCACATAGAGAGAAGTAAACCCATGGACACTCCTCTAGATGGTAATTGGAGGAACGAGGATGCTACTTCCGATGAAGTAGTGGAGGCTACTATTTATAGACAGCTTGTAGGTTCACTCATTTATTTGGTGAACACATGATCAAACATGTGTTATGTAGTTAACCAGCTTAGTCAAGCTATGGTTAAGCCTACCAAGTTGTATTGGAAGGTAGCCAAAAATGTGTTGAGATACCTCAGAGTAACCACTTAGTTTGGTCATTGGTATAGATGAACAAAGGGAGTGAAGCTTCAAGGCTTCACTGATGTGGATTGGGCAGGGATTCCATTCAACAGGAAGAGCACATTAGGTGGGATCTTCAATATTAGTTCAATAGTTGTTTCTTAGTATAGCAAGAAACAAAGATTATTTGTACTCAATATAGAAGAAGAAAAGTACATGCCTGCTAGTCAAGCAACTTGTGAGGCTATCTGGATGAGGAAGATTCTTGTTGGTTTGTTTAGTCAGTAGAAGGATCCAACAGTGATTTACTGTGACAATCAAAGTTGTATCAAACTCTATGATAATCTATTTTTTCATGATTGGTCCAAGCATATTGATATCTTATATCACCATATTTGAGATTGCGTGCAGAGGAGAATCATGTTGTTGGAGTACATTCCCACAAAGGAGTACGATGCATATATTTTAACAAAGGCCTTGTCAGGATACAAATTCAAGTTTTACAGAGGAAAGATCAAGGTAGAATATAATCCCTTTATTGTTGAGAGGGAGAGTTTAAAATAGCAACAAGAAATCCTAATTTAATTTGTCCTTGAATTAAATTAGGAATTATATCAAAATTATATTCTCATAGCAACTTGTAATAGTTAACTAAGTTAATTTGACTTAGTTGTCTTAGTAAATTTGAGTTGGAATTCTATCTAGATTCATGTAGATTGATTCCTAAATTTTAGGGGTCTAGGTTGAGTTATTTTGAGTTGTAATCAATTAACTCAGTCTAACTGAGTTATAGTTAGTTAAACCAGTTCAAACAGTTGGAGGAACTAGTAGGAGGTCTAGTAGTGGGGAGCATGATGAGCCTCATCATTGGGTAATGGCCTTAACTCACCTCCTAGCTTAGTCAAACCAGCTATTGTCGTAACT
Organism: Pinus taeda; assembly: GCA_000404065.3. Lineage (NCBI taxonomy): Eukaryota > Viridiplantae > Streptophyta > Pinopsida > Pinales > Pinaceae > Pinus > Pinus taeda. The sequence continues at coordinate 126,237 of APFE030641032.1, read as the reverse complement.
TATTGCATGCTTTTGATTATATTTTTTTTATGAGATGAGTTAGAGTTGGATATTTTGATGTGTGGTCTAATGTGCATTTAATGCAGGATTAAAGGAGAAAAGCAAGGAATTTTGGCAAATACCAAGGTCAAAACTATATGAGACAAGGGAGAGGGATTATAGGAGGTAAATCCTCCTCATTTACTACCACTCCATACAAATATTCCTCCATCAGATCGGAGTGCAAACAGCCAAGTCATGAGAACTATAAGGTAGCCGAGCAAGTGGGAGACAAAGCACTAGTTTATCTCGAGTTTGGGAGCCGAGTCTCCCTAATTTTAAGGAAGTTTTTGGAGACTTTAGATTTATAAGTAGAGAGGCCTAGTACCTTAGTAGGATTCAGATTTTGATTGTAAAACTCTACTCTATTTTCGAGTTGAAAGACTTGTGACAGTTCTTTTGATGTAATTTGTTGTTTTGGTAATAAGAATGAGTTTTGTTTTGAGCCAACACTGAGTTAACTCAGAGGGTTGAAGCTCTTGGGTTAGGGCCCAACCCTAGCAGCCAAGGCTCCTCTTTATTGTACATGTATGCTTAGTGTAGATTCATAGCTTAGTTGTTAGTTTTCTTATTAGATGCATTTCCATTACAAGTAGTGTAGATTAGATTGCTTGTGTGATAGTTTGCTTCCATTTGTGCCTTCTTTCAAGTAACAGGTTAGCAAGGAGAAAAAGGATCACCACAAGGTTGTCAGCAAGTGCCTTGGCCTCACTTCCTCCCTCTGGGACCATGACTTGAGGAAGGGACCCTTCAACAACCCCGAAAACACAGATTTCTAGTTCTTTTATGAGCTTTGGAGTTTGTTGTCTTTAATTCAATATTTGGTTAATGTTGCAAGGCAGATTGCATTGTCATCTTTTTCCATCTCCATTTATGCAATAAGATCTCACTCATTTCAACAACTTTCTTCATGCATAATATAGGCAATTGAACCTTGCTTTTCTAGTTTATGAAAATGTATCTTGTTGCATAGTTTTTTTGGAAGACACCCATGTTTTATGTAGAGTAGGTGTTTTAGGAGGAGACCAAGATTTCATAACTAGTATCCACCTTCCATTTCATCCACATTAGCCATCCCTTGTTTCACCATCACCCTCACTAGTTTTTCATCATTTTTCATTGAAATTCTCCTAAACACATTGAGTGAATCTAGCCATCTCTTATCTTGGATATTGACACCTGAGTGATATTATACCTTATAACACTCCATTCCACCCATCACACACCTTTCCTAAGCTTCCCAACACCTCCAACACCTCACAATTAGCTCTCAGTTGTATCCTGTAGGTTTCTAGTACATCTTGTAGGTTTTCCTGAAACGACCTGTTTTGAGGCTGAATTGATGGAAAACCTCTAGGAAGTCACAAAAAGCCTCCTAGGACCCCTCCACACCATACAACCACTTCATAAACCTTCTAGCCATCCTCAAACACCTTCCATTCACCTGTCACATCCATAAGAATAATTAGTTTGCATAATTGATTTTGCGTAAAAAACCAAAAAAGTGAGAACATATTTAGTTTAGTTTCTTTGCTTGCACATTAGTATTGTTTGATGCTTTTTACTTCTGTAACTTAGATAGTAGCATTTGTTTATTGTTGATTTAGCAATTATGCTTAACATATCTTCTTGAATGGTTAATTAGGGTATGGTGTGGTTTAGCATTACATGTTGGTTTTTTTTCCATTACTACAGTAGAGTAACTCTTTTAGAGTAGATTTGCCTTTCTTCCATCAAATAATCAAGCTTCTTCTAACTCTATAGAAGTTTGGATTAGAACCCAAATAGTCTCTCGCTATTTGAACAATGATAACAGGGAGAACCATCACTTTCACTTGTGCATACAACACTGTCACCTCCAAGTTTGTACAAACCCCAAGTTGATAAGTAAAGCTGGTAGCCTAGGAGTTGCAGCATCCTTGCTGCAATATTGGCATTCATCACTTTTTGGCACTGTTGCTGGGGAGGTTTCTGAGTAGAATGTGATTATTGATTTCCTTTCTTCTATTTCTTTTCTTCAATATTCTTCCATTAGTTTATTTTTTCAAAAATAATCTAATTGTTTCCTTTCTTTCATTTTGCATTACCTACTTTCCTTTCCATTCTGCAAGTAGGATTTCAATTCAGCAAGTAGCTTTTTCATTCTGTAAGTGACTTTCATTCAATCAACAATTTCAATTCTGCAAGTACTTTCCAAGTTTTAAAAAGAATACAAAACCAACCCAAAAATATTTCCTTTCATGCCTTGTAGGAATAGGGACAACTTGGGGAAAGTTTTGCCAAATACCCCCACTGCATCCAACAACCAACCTTTTCTCTTCTTCAATGGCTGTGAACTGGAAGAACCCTCAGGTGAGCAACCAGACATATTTGAAGAACCTACATGGGAAGAAGAAGAAGAGGAACCCATTCCTACTGAACCAACGGATGAAACCGAAATGACAAAGGGAATAGAGAGAGAGTTGAGGGTGCCTTCCCAATCAGGGAAACCAATGGGGACACTAAGATGAAAAATATAAGCCCCTCTACCATACCTCATTTCCATGGCCTGACCATAGAGGACCCCGACACTTTCCTGTTTGAGTTTGCTATTATATGCCAAACCTATGACTATACAGATGATGAGCAAAAGTTAAAGCTATTTCTATCTACCCTAAAGGATGTAGCATTGTGCTGGTTCATGGGCTTGCCTAGAGATAACATCACAACTTGGGCTCAGATGCAACAGGCCTTTAATAACAAATATCAGGACTACTATCAATCAAAGGATACTAAAGAAGAAATTTTCAGGATGACCATAGGCCATGATGAATCCTTAGAAGATTACGAAGAAAGATTCCAACTCAATTACAAAAGGGCCAGGTGCACACTTGACCCTTAGTCACTAAAGTTGGTCCTGATTAGGGAAGTAATAGAAGATCTTCTAGATACCTTACATTTGTTAGCAAGAGGAGATATCTACCAATTATCCTATGAGGATATCAAGACTGTCTTTAGAAGCCATTCTAGGGTAGCCAGGAAAAAGGGTAGGTGTAGTCAACCTATGGCGAGTACATCATCTTCCAACTCATTCATTAAGGGTGAAATTAGAAACATGCTGGAAGATTTCAAAAGTGAGATGCTGCAAACCCTTGCCTTGCAAATGGACACCATGATTATTAAAAGGAATTAGGAGAAGCAGAGAGACCCTTGGCCATCTTTTGTCCTAGATGCACCAGGAGGCATCCTAGGAATGAATGTCCATTGAACTCTATTGAAATTTGCTCCCTCTATGAGGAAAATCACTCCACAGACAAGTGCCCTTATTTACCTAGACTCAAAGATGTATATCAAGGAGCTGAAGGGGTCACTAAGTAGCTTTGCTACACTAACCAAAGGAGACCTCCTGGGCCTAGACCATACTAATAGGGCATGCAAGGGTCATCCCACGCATATTACAACCCCAACTAGACCACAACTATACCTTTTTGGGGACCCCTTGCTCCTCCTTCCTGGTCTACACTCCCTCCTTGGTCCTATGCATCTCAGTATCATTCCCAGCCAGCCAGCCAGTCATTTCAACCTTATGCTCTGCCACAACCTCAGTGGAATACACCACTCCAGGGGTGGAGGCCCCAATGCAATAATTCTCTAGATCTAGTGCCTCCACTACCTGCCCAACCACAACTCCTACAATCTGCACCACCCAAGCAACCCCAGATGCCTACCCAGCCAAATCCTAACCCGAACAATAGGTAGGCTCAACAAGTATACAATGGAGAGACATCATACCCAACTTATGCTATGGAAATCCGAGAGATTAACCTGAGATCTGGGAGAGTTCTCCCGGATGACCAACCTCCCCCTCCACCTAGGGAGGTTGAGGAAGAAAGAGATGAAAGAAACCTTAAAGTAAATCCACCCTTTCCTGAGAGATTAGCCCAACCACTCCAGCCCACCCGAGAAGAGACTGAACTTCTGGGAGAATTGAAGAATCTATATGTAAAGATCCCCCTTCTCTAGGAAATAAAATATGTTCCCATTTACAATAAGTTTATTAAGGAGAAATGCTTCAAGCATCCAGGGAGGCAAAAAAGGGATGCCCCTACCATTAATGTCATTGAGCAGTTGTCTAACTTAATGCTGGGGCAGGTAATATGTCCAAAATATTTGGACCCTAGAAGCCCTATAGTAGATGTGCACATCAATGGCACCATTGTCGCACACACCCTAATCGATCTTGGGGCTGCCATTAATGTGATGACCAAGGACACCATGCTCAAGCTCAACCTCCAAGGTTCATTGAGGAAGACCACAATAGTTCTACAACTTGCAAACTGTTCCACAGTAACCCCTGAGGGAATTATGGAGGATGTGATGGTCTCCATTGACTGCTGGGAGTACCCTGTAGATTTCCTAGTTCTCCAGCCTAAGGCTAAGCTTACTGGTTATCCTCTCATCCTTGGGAGGCGATGGTTGGCCACTACCGATGCTTACATTAGCTACAGAGTTGGGAATATGAGCATCAAGAATGGGCATATGTCCAAGCCGTTAGTCCTATACCCTCTTGCTCAACTTTCTCTAGAGCATGATTTACCTTTATGGTTGGAGGAGGAGGAAGAAGATGAAGTTTATTCCACCCATCTTTATGCTTTGTAAGCAACCATGGGAGGAGGACAACAAGATGTGGATGACTTGATTGAACACCTGCTCCAAAGTTCAACTCCCAGTTCATTACCTTTAGAAGAAGCAGTAAAGGAAACCCAGAACAATCAACCAATTGACTTATGCTTGGCTGATTCCAACCCACTCCATGTCAAAACCATAGAATTCAACCCAGAGAGAACCTTGAAAATCAATCCATCTCTTTCTGCTCTCAAAGAGGAGAAGCTATGCAACATGTTAAAGGAAAATCTAGAAGCCTTCGCTTGGAGTTACAAGGAAATGAAGGGAGTACACCCCTCAGTATGTACTCACCACATATACATAAAAGAAGGTTGCAAGCCAATCCGACAACCACAAAGGAGGATGAATCCAACTCTTAAATATATAGTCAAAGAAGAACTGCAAAAACTTCTAGATGCATGATTCATTTACCATATCTCTGACAGTGAGTGGGTCTCTCCTTTGGTGTTAATTCCCAAGAAAAATGGTAAGTGGAGGATTTGTGTCGATTACAGGGAGTTGAACAAAGCCACAAAGAAGGATCTGTTGGCATTATGATTCAAGTGTTGTCCTTGATGGAAACTCACTCAAAGGTATGATACAAGTGTTTTCCTTGACGGCAACTCATTCAGATGACAGATCAGAATGTATCAGGTCAAGAGAGAGGTATACGCAGGTTGACTGTGATGAAAGTGCATATATACGCGAGTTAGCGGAGCAAAATGCGTGTACACGTACACACGTAGGTTCACAGAAGGCAAGGCGCGTACATGTCAGAAACCATGGTTTTGGTCTGTGGTATTTGATCCATGGTATTTTGGTATTGGTCCATGGTATTTGGTTCGAAATAACGAACCCAGGTATTGGGTCCAAGGTATTGGTTCTACATGGTTTTGGACCATGGTATTGAGAGAAGCCTAAACTTATATAAGGAGAAGATCATTAGGCCAAGAGGGTGTGCAAGAGGTGTGCAAGTGATGAATGTCTGTTGAAGTGTGAGATCCAGATGCTGGTTATGGGTTGGTGATGCCTTACTTGATCTGAACCAAGGTTGCACTCATGTGGAGGATGATGAACAATGGAATGGGATCTCAAGGCTTGGAATGATTATCTTTATATGGTTTGACTAGATCTATTGACGCATGAATGTTATGATCTGGGTATGTTCTGATGTTTGAAATAGCTGCAAAGTTATGAGTTAGAGTTTGCAGATCTGTATGCAGGTTGTCTTTGGTAAAAGCGCATATACACGCAGGTTGGGTTCGTCCAAGTAGCGTATACAGTATGAAGTATGATATTTGAAGTTGCTATTGGATCTGGTTGTTGTTGCAGAGTTATGTAGTCTGTTCTGTGTTCTGGTGACTGTGTTCTTGACAGGGTTTCAGTATTGGGTGATTCAAAGATTGATGATGCAGGTTGTATTGCAATGGTGATTGTTTTATGGATCCGGTATGAAAATGTATGAAACGTGGTCCCTGGATGATCATAGGCCAACACCTATGTACTGGTAAACATATTGGCCAGTACAAGAGCCACGGGGTTGTAGCTCCCTTCCAGGAGCAGCTGGAAAATGAGTGAAGGTTGGAGCCTTCAGTAGGCCAGTGCCTATGTACTAATAAATGGAATGACTAGTACAAGAGCTAAGAAGGTTGTAGCCTTCTGCAGGTAGAAGCTTGCGTACTGGTAAAGGACTGCACCAGTACATTGTAAACGAAGTTTCTTATTAAAGGAAGATAGAAACAAATTGCAGCAGGTGGTTTTCACCCACATTGGGTTTCCACCTTAAATCATGGTGTTCATGTGTGCTCTTTATGTGTGATGATCTGTTATTTTTACTATTCATATGGTTAATAATGTTTTGATGCATTCACTGAAGATGAACTAACTAAATCATAAAGGTTACTGGATGTATGCTAGTTGCTTTTAACACAGTCGTGTATATACGCGGATATCCTTAACTGAAGTAGCGTATATGAATCTAAGTATGAAAATGAAAAAGTATCTGATTTGCTAATACTGATTCACCCCCCCACCCTCTCAGTATTATTTCCAACAGGATCATTTTCCTCTACCGTTCATTGACCAAGTGCTAGATGGCCTAGCAGGGAAAAGGTTTTTCTCTTTCCTAAATGGATTCAGTGGGTACAACCAAATCCAAATCTACCCAAAAGACCAGGATAATACCACATTAACCTATCCTTGGGGTGCTTTTTCCTATAGGGTCCTTCCTTTTGGCCTATGCAATGCTCCTACCACTTTCCAGAGAGTAGTCTTGAGTATTTTCACTGAATTAGTCCATGATGCGGTGGAGATTTATATGGATGATTTTACACCTTATGGTTGTGATTTTCAAGAAGCCTTGTCTAACCTAGGAAAAGTACTACACAAGTGCATTGAAATGAACCTCTCTCTCAGTCCTGAAAAATTTGAATTCTTAATGACTGCAGGGGCCGTGCTAGGTCATTCAATATCTTAGCAAGGACTGCAGGTGGACCCAAAGAAAATAGCCATAATCCAAAGGGTCCCACCTCCTCAAAAGGAGAGAGATGTCAGAAGTTTCCTAGGGTTAGCTATATACTACTGAAGGTTCATAAAGGACTTCAACAAGTTGGCCTCTCCTTTATTTGGTTTGTTGGCCAAAGATTCTAAGTTTATATGGTCAAAAAGCTATCAAAAGGCCTTCGACATTCTAAAGGATAAGTTAACCACTGCACCAATTCTTCAAGGCCCAAACTGGGCCCTCCCCTTTCATATTCATGTTGAAGCCTGACACAAAACCATAGGAGCAGCCCTAGGTCAGATAGATGAAAAGCTTCCTTATGCTATCTATTTTATCAGTAAGAACTTATCAAAGGCTGAACTAAATTATACAGTGACTGAAAAGGAACTCCTAGTTGTTGAGCATTCATTAAACAAATTCATGCATTACATTACGGGCTATCAAACATTTGTGCATACTGACCATGCTGCAATCAAATATTTAATGAAAAAACTATATCTGAATGCTCGAATTATAAGATGGTTACTTTTATTACAACAGTTTTATCTAACCATTGTTGATAATCCTGGTAAGGAAAATGTTGTTGCAGACTTTTTTTCTAGGGTAAATTTGCTTGCAGGTGAAGAAGGAATGGTGGATGACCAGTTACTGGATGAGCACTTGTTTTCTATGTCAATTCTCTCTCCATGGTTTGTTGATATAGAAAACTATTTGGTATCAGCACAGTTCCCACCAAACTTGTCCTCCAAAGAAAAGAGAAAGACAGTCAGGAAAACGTCCCCTTCACTTGGATTAGGGGCAACCTTTTCAAACTTGGCCCAGATCAAATATTGAGAAGGTGTGTCGAGGAAGAGGAAGTCTTTGACATCCTTCTAATGTGTGATGATGGGCCTTGTGGAGGTCACTTTGTAGCAAAGAGGACAACATTTAAAGTGTTACAAGTAAGCTATTATTGGCCCACTCTATATCAGGATGTGAAGAAATACACTAGTTAGTGTGATCAGTGCCAGAGGATGGGAAGGCCTACTCCAAGAGATGAAATGCCTCTACAGCCTCAAGTGACTTTCGAGCCATTTGAAAAGTGGGGCATGGACTTCATTGGGCATATTGACCCTCCTTCAAAGCAAAAACAATACATTATTGTGTGCACTGATTATTTGACTAAGTGGGCTGAAACCAAGGCAATTAATGCAGAAACAAAAGAGAACATGGTTGAGTTCCTAAGGGAGAATGTATTTTACAAATTTGGGTATCCTAGAGAGCTGGTCATATACCAAGGAAACTATTCTACCTCCAACATGATCGAAGACTTGCTAAGCCATCGCAAGATCAAGCATAGGACCTCCACTCTCTATCATCCACAAGCTAATGGGTAAGTGGAGGTGACCAACAGAGCACTAGAGGGCATATTAACCAAGGTGGTGAGCAGCAGCAGGAAAGATTGGGCAGAAAGGTTAGTTGAGGCCACCTGGGCCTATAATACCACATGGAAGACCACTATTGGATTCACGCCCTATGAGCTAGTCTATGGGAAAAAGGCTTTGCTGCCCATTGAATTTGAATATAACACATTAAGGATGGAAACCCAACTAGATTTGGATCTCAGCAGTGCATAGAAAGAGAGATTGTTCCAATTGAATCGTTTGGATGAATTCAAAATGCAGGCCCTCCTACATACAGAGGTAGTTCAACTTTAGAGGAAGATCTGGCATGATAAAAATATCAAGGAGAAGAAATTTCAGGAAGGTGATTGGGCATTTTTATATGATTCTAGGTATAAGGACTTCTGGGGAAAATTAAGGACAAGATGGCTCAGAACTTATGTTGTGGAAAGATGCCATGATAATTGTTCAGTGCAAATCAGAAACATAGATGAAGAAGCCATTCCTTTGCTTGTTAATGGACACCGATTGAAAATTTACAAGAGATCTTTATCAAAACAAGTGTTTGTTGATGATATCAATAAAGCAGTGATGATAGTGGAGCAATTTCTAGCTCCTACCTCATCAAATAACTGAGGAAAAAAGAAAAAAAGAATAAGGACTCAAGTGAAAACCTCCATGAGGCACCTGAGTCCCATATTTGGGTTGAAAACCTCTTGAGTCGGCCCAGTGATGACAAAAAAAAAGAGAATAAGAAGATCCTTGGGTGAAAACTTCCTTGAGGCACCCAGGGAAAACAACTAGGGTGAAAACCTCTCTGAGGTAGTCTAGTTTTTTTTTTTTTTTTTTAATCATGAAATTTCACTCCTTACCATGCATCCCTCAATCATTTTTCCACTCCATTTCTTCGATTTATACAAAGGCTGTGTTTTGTACAGGATCCCCTGAAAACCTACAGGATGATCCTGTAGGAGTTACAGTGACCCAAAAATCCTACAGGAAGCAATCTGAAGGCAAATGATGGACTTGTTAGGTCCCTAAAATTCACCCTCTTCATGATCTAGCTCCTCACCTCATCCACCATCATCATCCTTGCACTCACCATTCAAAATAGATCAATTTCAGGAGTTTTTTTTCCAGTCTTCAAAAAAAAAAAAAAAAAGGAAACAGAGAGGAGTAAAGAGCATCACCTGAGTATCCTTTTCTCTCCATAGTGCCACTCCTTTCCATCCATGTCACCATCCTCATATCCCAACAAGCAAAATGATTAAAGAGTTCTGAGGGAGAAGCAGCTACAGGACATCTTGTAGGGAATCCTATAGCAGCCTATCCCAGAGAATACCAATCACACCAGCAACATGTCTTCACCACGATGATCCAGGAGCTCCAAAGTAGTAACATCAGATCTTCAACCACAAGTATCTGCAAAAATAGAAAAGGCATTAGCAAGCAACAAGAGGAGGAAGAATAATGACATGCAACAAATATACACAACAATAGCTCTGGTCTTTGACAACTGCAGCATAGCATTGAAACCATAGGTAAGTATCCCGCTCGCTCTCTCATATGCATCATGTAGTCAAAAATTGTAAGTGCTAGGAGATAGTTGGTTTATAAGTGAAAAGGTGGCCAATTAACTTGGCCACCTTCGTTTATTCAGCACATGCACAACCATGTGTCCTCTCACACGTGGTTGTAGTCAACTCAAAGACAGAGAAGGAGTTGGACAAAAAGTGGCTAAACTATGGATCTACAAGGTGGGAGTTGATTACGAGTAGTTGGAAATGATGAGGTGGTAGTGGGGACCAATGGTCCAAAAATGGAAATGTACCTTTTCTTTCCAGCACACCACCTCACCCCGCATCACCATAAAGAGGAAATAAAACATCATTCCCATGCATTCATGCATTTTACCTCCTTGAAACTCCCTCACTCAAGTCGCTCTCATAACCGAGGCAACCCTCCAGAGGCAAAGATCCATGGTTCACTGTAGAGGAATTCCTACAGGATACATAGACTGTCTACAGGATTGACAGAGAAGAGTTCAAAAGGGATATCATGGGACTTTTCCACTGCAACCAGTCTAAAGAGGTAGGCTCTAAAATTACATTCCCCTTTGTAATTAAATGAACCAAGGATACTCTAAATTTGAGTGAACTTAACAACTGTGTGAAGGGAATTAAATACATAGTCAACTCTGTTTTTCTCCTGCATTTGAAAAATTGTTTCAACCTTCTCATTTTCTACTCAAGCTTCACCAGGAAGATGACAGGAGGGTTTAATAGGAGAGAGCCCACAAACACCGTGAGAATGCAATAACACCCCCAAGTGCTTGAAATATTCACAAGACATAATTGGATGGGGTTTTTTGAAAAATTCAGAGGGTATGATGATGAGTTGGCTCAAGAATTTGTTCTCTCCCTCACTCCACACACCAGAATCCATGCCACTGTTGTAATAAGGGCCCTCACTATATATCTCACCCCTGAGCTCATTAGTATAGTCACCACACTTCCCCTAGGAATACCATGGAGAAAATAAGACAAAGGAGATAGCTAGGTTGCCAAAAGAAAATTCTTTTTAGAAGGTGAGGAACCCATTGAGGACAAAACTGGAGTAAGGAGGGAAATTCTACCATATCCATGGAGTGAGGTGGGCTACCAACTAATCAAATACATCTCATGTGAGGGTAGACATAGTGTTGTCTATGGCTATCATTTCAGGATCCTTGAAGAATTAAGATTTGGAGCAGACACACGCCCTCACCAAAGGCTGATCATACCATATTTCTTGCTTCAATCACTCATAGACTCAAGCATCAAAGTGAAGGAGGGGAATTCCCTACAATTAGTTCACCACCAGTTGATTAGAATCCTCATTGAATATTCCCTCCAAAAACTTGGAACCCATATAACATGGTTAGTTTTCAAAGACATGCCAGTAGAGGATGACATCAAAGCTCCCACTTATGATGTTAGTCCTACTGTCTGTGAAGAGGAAGTAAAATAGGAAGAGGAAGGTACAAAAGGAGATGAGGATGAGATGGATCACGAAGGAGTTGACATAGAGGATGATGATGGAGATGAAGAAGAAGAGGGAGAAGAGAAGGAGGATGATCAAGAAATAGAGAAGGAAATTAAGGAGGAGACCGATAGAGATGGTGAATATCTACAAAAAGAAGAAGACATGAAAGACATAGAGGAAGAAGGAAATAGAACAGAGGGGAAAAAAAAAAGGAGTCACCTAGGGTGTCTTTAGAGGCCACTGAGAGAGAGGCAACAACTACCCTCACTGCTCTCAGCACCCCAAAGGAAAAAGGCAGAGGCAGACCCCACTATATTTCAGGACAAGAAAGAGAACAAGAATAAGATAGGGGAAGCCACAAACATCAACCAAAATTCCCATTGTGATTGAATATTCCCCTACACAAAAAGACAAAATGCCTTCCCTTGAGTCCCCTATCACCTATGTGAGGAGGCCTACTACTAGATCAACTTCCTCAAAGGGTAAGGCAATCCCATAGGATCCACATCAAAATTTTCAGGAAGCAAAAACAATCCTACAAGATACTCTGTTGAATCTAAAGGAGACACAAAAATTGGAAAGGAAGGTAGGGGAGCAAAAAGAAGCAAAAGAGGAGAACTAAAAGACAAAAGAACCCAACCCCCAACCTAACTTGAACTCCTATTACCAGTTTATTTAAGGAGGCAGGGTTATACCTCAAAAATTTTCCATCCCACTATTCTTCGAGCTTGAGAAGGAGAGGGCTAGAACTCACCGATGGATGTAGATCACCAAATCAAAGGGGGTGGAAGACATTGGGCAAATGGAAGAGAAACTCAAATAAGTGGGCAGAGAGCTAAGTGGCTTGCGGGATAGAGAAGCTATAATGAGAAATCAACTAGAGACAAAAAATGCATGGTTGAGGGGACATTTGTAGGAAAAAGAGAACCAATTAGCATGTATGGCCAGTCTCTCCTTGGAGGCAATCCAGTGTAGGATTCCAGCTAAATCCTATGCTCTCTACCTCAAAGAACAATGGCTCCGGTTTCAGATTAAGGCACTAGCATAGAGAGGAACCATGTCATTTTAGGACTATAGGCAGTTTATTGATCTTTGTGATCAAAGTACACTAGAGGATAGGGCCAAAATGGCTGAGTTTTATTTGCACAACATGGCCCTCAGAAACATGAATGTATGGAACCCTAATGCCAAGCTAGGAGATCTATAGTTAATGGCTTTGGCATCATGGATGAACCATGAGGAGTCAAGGGTTGTAAAGATGAAAAGGATATTGGCAAGAGAGCAAACTGAACCTCTTTTGATCAAAGTTGAACAATCAAATCCCATGGCCCTCATTAGTACCCACCATTTGATTACAAATGATCCTCAGCTGGAACCTAGATATCTTGTTGCCCAAGAGCAAGCAATTTCACATTTTGAGGACATGTTTGGGATGCTAGGAGATGATAGTATACATGCTTCCCTGAGGAGATGGAACACCCTGCCATATAGCTTAAAGATAAGAGAATATCACTCCCCTCAAAGGTTGAGAGAGGCACTCAACATGACACCTGTGTATAAGAAATCTATGCAAAGGTTGAAAGTCAATTGGATAGGCCTAAAACTCAGTACTCCAATACTCTTAGGGATTCTATAAGGGAGAAAACAAGAAGAAGAAAAGAGGAAGTGGGAAGAGGTAGAAAACAAAGCAGGCTTCTATGAACAAGAAGAGGAGACCACAATAGAGGCATGGGATGCCAGAGCCATGAAGGATATGTATATTTACTAAGTTACTCAAAGAATGAGCAACACTTTCAGTAGGGGGTGATGATGAGCCTCATCATTGGGTAATTATATGGGCCTTAATTCACCTGCTAGCTTAGTCAAACCAACTATTCTCATAACTTATTACATGCTTTTGATTATATTTTGTTTATGAGATGAGTTAGAGTTGGATATTTTTCTTTATTAATGCAGGATTAAAGTAGAAAAGCAAGGAATTTTGGCAATGACCAAGGCCAAAACTCGAATGGGACAAGGGAGAGGGATTATAGGAGGTAAAACCTCCTCATTTACTACCCCTCCATTCAAATATCCCTCTATCAGCTTGGAGTGCAAACAACCAAATCATGAGGACTATAAGGCAGCTGAGCAAGTGGGAAACAAAGCACCAGTTTATCTCAAGTTTGGGGGCAGAGTCTCCCTAATTTTAAGGAATTTGTTGGAGACTTCAGATGTATAAGTAGAGAGGCCTAGGACCTCAGTAGGATTCTGATTTTGATTGTAAAACTCTACTGTATTTTCGAGTTGCAAGACCTGTGACAGTTCTTTTGATGTAATATGTTGTTTTGGTAATAAGAATGAGGTTTCTTTTGAGCCAGCACTAAGTTAACTTAGAGGGATGAAGCTCTTGGGTTAGAGCCTAACCCTAGCAACCAAGGCTCCTCTTTATTGTACATGTATGCTTAGTGTATATTCATAGCTTAGTTGTTAGTTTTCTTATTAGATACATTTCCATTACAAGTAGTGTAGATTAGATTGGTTGTGTGATAGTTTTCTTCCATTTGTGCCTTATTTCAATTATTAGGTTAGCAAGGAGAAAAAGGATCACCAAAAGTTTGTCAGCATGTGTCTCGACCTCACTTCCTCTCTCTGGGACCGTGACTTGAGGAAGGGACCCTTTAGCAGCCCCAAAAGCACAGATTTCTATTTATTTTATGAGGTTTAGAGTTTTTTGTCTTTAATTGAGTATTTGGTTAATGTTGCAAGGAAGATTTCATTGTCATATTTTTCCATCTCCATTACTGCAATAAGATCTCACTCATTTCAGCAACTTTCTTCATGCATAATATAGGCAATTGATCCATGATTTTCTAGTTTATGAAAATGTATCTTGTTGCATAGCTTTTTTGGAATACACACATGTTTTATGCAGAGTAGGTGCTTCAAGAGGATACCAAGACATCATAACTAGTAGCCACCTTCCACTTCATCCACCTTAGCCATCCCTTGTTTCACCATCACCCTCACTAGTTTTTCATCATTTTTCATTGAAATTCTCCTAAACACATTGAGTGAATCTAGCCATCTATTATCTTGGATATTGACTCTTGAGTGCTCTTAGACCGTATAACACTCCATTCCACCCAACACACACCTTTCCTAAGCTTCCCAACACCTCACAATTAGCTCTCGGTTGTATCCTGTAGGTTTCCTATAATTCCTACAGGATCATCATGTAGGTTTCTAGTACATCCTATAGGTTTTCTTGAAACGACTCGTTTTGTGGCCAAATTGATGGGAAAACTCTAGGAAGTCACAAAAAGCCTCATAGGACCCCTCCACACCATCCAACCACTTCATAAACCTTCTAACCATCCTCAAACACCTTCCATCCACCTGTCACATCCACAAGAACAATTAGTTTGCATACTTGATTTTTCCTAAAAAACCAAAAAAGTGAAAAGAGATTTAGTTTAGTTTCTTTCCTTGCATATTATTATTGTTTGATGCTTTTTAATTCTGTAACTTATATAGTAGCATTTATTTATTGTTGATTTAGAAATTTTTCTTAGCATAGCTTCTTAAATGGTTAATCAGGGTATGGTGTGATTTAGCATTACATGTTGGCTATTTTTTCATTACTGCAATAGAGTAACTCTTTGAGAGTAGATTTGCCTTTCTTCCATCAAAGAATCCAGCTTCTTCTGACTCTATTGTAGTCTGTCTTGATACCCTAGTGGTCTCTCGCCAGCTGAACAATGACAACAAGCATAACCATCACTTTTACTTGTGCATACAACACTGTCATCTCCAAGTTTGTAAGAACCCTGGGTTGATGGGTAAAGTTGGTAGCCCAGGAGTTGTAGCATCCTTGTTGCAATACTGGCGCTCATCAGAGCATCTTCACTAATCCACCAGTTAACTAAAGATTCACTCATAAATAAGTCATAAATGTTGTAGAGTTCCATAATTTTTTTGTTTTGACACCCTTTTTTCCTCCATTTTCCTCTTTTCAACATCGCTATCAACTCTGTCCACATGGGGTAGCTCAAGCGGCAATGGCCGTGGAAATGAAGTCTCACTGAACCGGAAGTCTTGGGTTCAAATCTTGGGCTACCCTTCCCTCGTTGAGGGGTACTTAATGGACATGTAAATCGGAGAGTCCCGCCCCATCCTACAAAAAAAAAACATCGCTATCAACTCAATAAAAGAAGTAAAACCATAGATTTTGATAAGTTAAAAATGATCATATGTCTTATTTTTCATATTCGTTAATATGCCTTTTTATTATGTTAAATATTGCATTAGCTACATAATTAACATGATTATGGAGCTATTTTACAAATTTGAAGATATCTCCATGGTTTGCGGGGTTTTGGTGCACCAACGAAGCAAGGAAGCACATGGGCAATTGAGGATCAAGCATCTCATGGATATCCTCCTATTCACTTGAGCCAATTCACTAAAGGAATCACACAGTGGTGTGGTCAAAGTCACGGGTCAAACACGTAGCAGCAGAAGTCTGAATATGTCATGTTTCTCCTATTTTCTTTCCAAATAACAAATCATCGAGACAACGGTTTTACTGTTTAAGTTTCGAATTTGAATAAGGAATGATTAAAATACCTGTAGACATAGAAGTTTCAAACTATTGAGCATGCATTTTATATATAAATATGTATCCTCTATAAAGGATAACAAGGAAGCAATAGTTTATCTCTGAAGAAATTGTGTGAAACAAACCTTTTGTTCTCATATTGAATTAAATTTACATTTATGTTATTTGATGCGTATTAAAGCATGATTTACACCTGTTGTATGCAGAGGGCCCCCTACAGATAGTCGAGGTTAAGTTTATTTCATATTATCGCTTTTCGTTATCGCATTTCATTTCGTTCTAGCTTAGTTTCCTTCATTCACTATTTTATCATTTCATTATAACTCAGTTAAATCTCATTATTTCATATGCATTTGAATTTCTTTGCAGTCGTTTAATGGTTTAGTTTCTTCAATGTTTTTCGCTTAATTACAGTCAACATTAAAATATTGTTTTCATTCTTTTAGAATTAAAACTTGTATATACTCTGTAGTCAACATTAAAATATAGTCTTCATGCTTTTTAGAATTAGAATTTGTATATACTTTGTAGACAACGTTCTCTTGCTCTTAGAATCATTTGAATCTCAATACTTTGTTTTATTGTAGCAAGTTGTTTAGGCTAGGTTCATAATTTTAGAATGATTAGCTTAAGATGTTTTAGAATGATACTCAATATAGATATGACCTGATAGATTAGTCTAACAATAGCTCTACTTCCACTCATTAATTTTTAGAAATATAACTATAATTTAATGCTTACAAATAGGAACCTAGATAATAATGAAAATCCTCAAAACAAATATAATCATCATCTTACAAATTAAAATAAAGGCTTCTAGCATATATAGTGCACTTGCACTTCATAAGTTTACCAACTCCAGTCGATAATTTATGCTTGCAATTTAAGAACATTAAATTTACCAAACATGTTAGGTCCCTATACTACTAGTGTAACCCCATCTTGTTTTTAGTACAACCCCCTTATTATATTGTTGTACCCATGTAGTCCCCATATTGTTATTATTGTGCCCTTACACTATTATTGTTATGTTGGCTCTGATTATATTATGACCCCTTAGATTCCTATATATAGAAAGGAGGTCTTGCCATTCGTATCATCTAAGAATTGTTCATTTGTGTAATGTAAAGGAGGTTGCCCCCTTGAAGAGGCTTATTTATGAGGCATTGATCTATCTTTTCTATCTTTTTATGAGATGTTTTCATAAAATTTGGTATCAGAGCTTTGGATTCTAGGGTTTCACTGCTTCAAATAGGCCATCGTGGAATTTTCACTATAACATTTTATCTGCAATGTTTTAGAAGAGAAAAACAAAACCCATTTGCGATGAAATCATGTTGAACCTCGGATCTGAATTTCAAATCTTGTCTCACTATATTTTCAGAGATATGATTTGTGGAATTTAGGGCTTTGGCAAGCTCTAGAATTTCATCTAAACCAAGTAATCGTGGAATTTTCGCTATATCGTTTTTGCTACAAAGTTTTAGAACCTAAAAGGAAAACCCATTTGAGAATAAATCGGCCTAAACTTCGGATCCAAATTTTAGATCTTGGATGGCTATATTTTTGGATATATGATCTAAGGAAGTTATGGTTTTTGCAGACTCCTGAATTACATCCTAAACATGTGACCTTGGGAAAATCGTCATAGCTTTCTCTCTGAGCATCAGATTGAAATTTTGTAAGAAGTTACAGAAAGAGGACAACTTGTATTTTTTTTTGGGTATAATTTTAAGAACCTGAGGTTGAAACAGTGACATGTGGAACGTCATACAACTTCACTCTACTGAACTAGTCTATAATTAGGTCATTGCGGGATACTGGGAATAAATATTTCTTTGGGAATCCAATTGTGATTAGAAGTGTGGAGTTAGAAAGAGGACTCAGAGGGATATTACAGGCCAAAATTTCAGAACTTAAAGATCTGAAATTATAGAGTGACCACTGTTTCAAGTTCGAGCTCCTAAAATCAAGAAAAAGCAAGATGAGGAAGTTTGATGGCAAGGATCCGGTGAAGTACGTATTGCATCTAATTATTTAGAACCGAAGCAAGTTTTATGGTATAAAGGGCTTTGTTCTCGTAAACCACTTGTCACATGGTCAATTTTCATGGAGGAAATGATAGCACAATACGAGGATACCAAGGGAAACACCTTCTTTAGCCAATTGATAAATGTCAAACAAAAGGGTTCAACAACAGAGCACATTGAGGACTTTCAAAAATTGAATATAAGGGTAAATGATATTCTAGAGAAGAAAAAGATAAATAGTTTTATCTATGCCATGGAAGTTGATATCAATGGTATGAAAGCATATTAGAAGAAAGGCATGGAAGATTTGAAGAAAGACATGGAAGGTTTGAAGGAAGGTGGGAAAAATCCACTACAAGAAAGGCATCCTAATAACAAAAAGGATCAACAAACGTCAAAAGAAGAGGATATACATCGAGAACCAACCCAAGAGAAGGAATAAATGAATCTGACCATATCTTGTATTGCAATGGAAGGAATTACCACTCAAACTCTCAAGATAGAAGGACATATCAAGAAGAAGAAGGTTCAAACATTGAAATATCAAGAAGAAAAGTATCAAGAAACATCAAAAGAAAAGGATACTCACCAGTAACCAACCCAAGAGAAAGAAGTAATGAATCCAACCAGATCTTGTAATGCATTGGTCGGAATTACCACTCCTCAAACTATAAAGATAAAAAGACATATGAAGAAGAGAAAGGTAATTGTGTTGATTGATTCAGGTAGTAGCCATAATTTTATTAATTGTAAGATAGCCAAGGAATTGAGTTGCTTCCTATATCTGGCACCAAAGTGTCAAGTGACAGTTGTAAGTGGAGGAACCATAAATTTCTTTGAAAAGTGCCATAATATCAAGCTATCCATGGGAGAATATGCATTGAATAGCCTAATGCTTTCTGTTCCAATGGGTGGTATGATGTTGTACTAGGAGTCCAATGGCTACAATCCTTGGGTACAATAGCTTTTAATTTTCAAGAACTTTTCATGAAATTTTCTTCGGAAGGAAAGGAAGTTGAATTAAGGGGTATCATAGGGAAACCAGGAAAGATAATTAGCTATGATGGAATGACAAAGCTTCTAAATAAAGAACAACGAGGCGTAATTACACAATTATGTTCGCTAATGGTTCCCACATCGAAATCATGTATTTCTCCAGATCTCCAAAGAGTCTTGGACAATCATTCCAAGGTATTTGAGACTCCCAAAGGTCTCCCACATATTCGTGATCATGATCATGCTATTCATTTTATTCTAGGAATTGTTCCTCCAAACATAAGGTGTTATCTATATCCATATGCCTAAATGAGTGAAAGTGAACATATGGTTGCAGAAAGGGTAGAGGTTGGTATAATTATCCAACAAAATTTGGTATACAAAACAAGGGATGAATGGAAGAATGGCGAAGCAAGGTGGGAACTCATTCAAAAGTTGTTGAAGATCTCAATTCCAACAACATTGCCAAAACTTGACAACGAAGGAAAAATCATACTGGAACCTGAAGCATTCACAGAACCGAGAAGTCGATAGCTACAAAATCAATCAATTTCAGAGCATCTCATCAAGTAGAAGAACTTACCCTCTGATGATTCCACATGGAAGGATGAAAATTTTATACAGAAGAATCAATAACTATTCAAGCGTTGAGGACAACACTTTTTGAAGGAGAGGGGCATGTTAGTTCCCTATACTACTAGTATAACCCCTTATTATTATTAGTACAACCCCCTTATTATATTGTTGTGCCCATGTAGTCCCCATATTGTTATTATTGTGCCCAATAGAAGCCCACTATTATTATTATTGTTATGTCGCCTCTGATTATATTATGACCACATAGATTCCTATATATAGAAAGGAGGTCTTGTCATTTGTATCATCTAAGAATTGTTCATTTGTGTAATGTAAAGGAGGTTGCCCCCTCGAAGAGGCTTATTTATAAGACTTTGATCTATCTTTTTGTGAGCTAGTTTCATAACAAAATATTTTGGCAACGTTGTCGGGGAAGTGTAAATAGATGTCTTAAAAATAAAATCAAATAAAAACATGATATGCATAGGGAAAGAGACTCTCGAGATGGGTTTATAGGTCGAGGAAGAAGTCTAATTCCTACATCATCACTCACTCCACCATGACCGTGAAGTGCCACATTACCCATGCAAACTCGAATTCCATCCATAGTAGGCCAATATAGACTTCCTAAAGTCTTGATATCTTAAATCCAACCTAAAGATTCACCAACTTTATCAACAAAAATTGTAATCGAAGTAGATCCTACATCCCCAACAACAGGAATAATTTTCCTATCTTCAATTGGAGAACAATTTATAGCTCAAGAGGTGGAAGTTCCTATTGAAGAAGAGGAATAAGAAACCTACTTCAAACCATTGATAGAGGAAACAGAAGAACTAGAAGAAAATCTAGATAATCATGTGTAGAATCGGATATTTCTTTTGAGGAATCTATCATGGACGAAGAGGGAGAAGGATAAGCACACAATGTCAATGGTGAACAACATAGGATTGGAGGAGGAAGAGGAGGAAATAGAGGAGGTGGAAGAGGTGGTAATAGAGGTAGAGGAAGAGGAGATCCAAAACCTTTTGGATTCCCTCTCCTTGAGGAGGATACAACATTAACAATGAAAAACATCTCAGCTTCTATCCTCCCTAAATTTCATTGAATAAGAAGTGAAGACCCAGAGACATTTCTCTTTGAATTTGAAGTATTATGTAGATCATATGATTATCTGCATGATGCTGAAAAACTAAAATTGTTCCCTGCCACCTTAAAGCATTCAACATTAAAATAGTTTATGAGTTTAGGAACGAATTCTATAAGAAAACGAGGACAAATGAAAGAAGAATTCTTGGAGAGATACAAGGATTATTGTATGCCTCATAGCATTCAAGATCTATTCTTTAAAATGGTACAAAAAGAAGATGAAAATCTTGAATATTTTGTTAAAATATTTTTTATAATATCAAAAGGAAAAAATGAATAATATGGATGAGGAAACTTTGAAAGCTCTCTTACTAAAATCCATTAAATATGAGTGGATTGATATTCTCAATCTAATGGGAAAAGGTGATATTTATCAGTTACCATTTGCAGATATTTGTGATCTATGTGTACATATTTCAAGAGGTAAAGCAAGAATAAGGAAAATTCCAAGGGATCCTGTTTTATCAAGAGTAAATAAATCTGTAGTCGGGACAATAAGTAGGGCAGAATTAGGTAGTTTGCTTGATAATTTTAAAATAGATATTTTAGGGAGCCTCGGTGAGAAAATTGGCACCCTTAAAATACAGAACAAGCAAAAAGCCAAAAATGTTGCATTATCCATCTTTGCCTTAGGTGTAGAAAGAAACATGATCTGAGAGAATGTCCTTTAGATTTAAAAATCATAGAGACATCTGTCATATGTGTGGAAAATCATGATACAAAAGAATGTCCCTCTATACCAAGTATTAAGGTTCTGTTTAGTGAAGAAAGAATACCAAATCAAGTAGACCCTCTTTAATTTATTGCAAAAAGATCATGGAAAAATCCTCAAACAAATCAAACTCGAGGCTTTAATCCTCAACAATTTTCACAATGTTCACAAAATAATTAGAATCCACCTATGCCATGGAAGCCTTGGGCTCAACCACAATCTTGGAATCAAGGATTGAAAAATCCTTATGGAAGATATTCTCAATATCAACAATATCCACCACCTTATCCAAATTTTCCACCACAATACTTCCCTCAACCCAACCAGTTACCTCAAACTCAAGCTCAAAATGCAAATCCACAACTTTCTTTGCCATTTCCACAAAGACCAAATTAATTACCCATTCAAACACTTCAAAATCCAAACAATAAAACTTCACAACATGTTTACAACTTAGAAGAATAGAATCCTCAAACTTATATGATAGCTCCATTAGATCTGAATAATTTTCAATTAAGGTTTGGTAGAGTATTAGAAAGGAAGAAACCATCTGTTGTTATTCAAGAAACATAAAAGAATTCCCAAAAATATAATAATGACTCTGAGGAGAGATTTCCCTTCCTCATAAAGAAAATATTCAAAAAAAAATAATCCTATACATTCTAATAATACTCCTATTATAGAACAACCTTCAGTATCTGTCTCAAGACCACCTTTTCCTGAAAGGTTGAAAATCGATAAAGGAATATAGAAACAAATCATATTTCTTGATTATGATATGTTAGATGAATTAAAAAAGGTCTGTATAAAAATTCCTTTATTACAAGAAATAAAAGAAATATCGATTTTTGCAAAAACAATTAAGGAATTGAGTACTCAAGGATAAAGAAGAAAGAGAAAAGAAATAAAATAATTCAACTAGTCGGAAGAATTGTAGATATCATGATGGAGAATACAACAGTTCAAAAATATTTAGATCCAGGAAGCCCCATTGTGAAAACACACATCAATGGAACTAAAATACCAAACGCATTGTTTGATCTAGGAGCAACCATAAGCATAATGAGCAAACAAACTATGGATAAATTGAAGCTTCGTAATCTTCAATACACACCAACATTGTTACAATTAGTAGATAGGTTTGTAATTAAACCTAATGGTGTGTGAGAGGATATATATATA
This sequence comes from Pinus taeda, assembly GCA_000404065.3. Taxonomy (NCBI): domain Eukaryota; kingdom Viridiplantae; phylum Streptophyta; class Pinopsida; order Pinales; family Pinaceae; genus Pinus; species Pinus taeda. The sequence continues at coordinate 103,403 of APFE030641032.1, read as the reverse complement.
TATATATATATATATATAATATATATATATATATATATATTATATATATAGATATATATATATATATATATATATATATATATATATATATATATATATATATATATATATATATATATATATGTTCTTATCCTGTTGATTTCATGATTTTAACACCCAAGAATAATTTAGTAGGACATCCATTAATTTTAGGAAGACCATGGTTAGCTACAGTTGATGCTTTTATCAGTTATAAATTAGGAAATATGTTTATCTCAGATGGAAATTCAACAAAGAAATTTACACTGTACCCACCTGTAAAAAAAAGTGGTAGAAGTAGAAAACGAAGAATGGATAGATGATGATAATGATATACAACAGATTTTCACTATTGCACAAATAAATAAAGAGGATCAAATTTTAAATTCGATAGAAAATAATGAACCATCTTTATATTGTGACAATAATCATAATTTTCAAGAACAATGTAATATTGAATATCTATCATCTAGACAAATTCCTTTACATTCGATGGAAAATTTTGGAAATTCTTCAATAGAAATTTTTCAAGCGAAAATTTTGAACATCAATGAAAGCCTGGGAGAATTATAGAAAAAGAAATTGGTAGAAATATTGCAAAAACGCTCTTTTGCATATGCATAGGAATACACTGATATTGAAGGAATTAATCCTAAAACTTGCATGCATCATATTTATATCAAAGAAAATGCTAGACCAGTTCGACAACCACAAAGAAGAATGAACCCAAACTTAAAAGAAATTGTTAAAGAGGAATTGCAGAGACTGTTAAATGTAAATTTCATTTATGCAATATTAGACAGTCAATGGGTTTCACCCCTAGTAATCGTTCCTAAAAAAATGGAAAATGGAGAGTATTAATTGATTACAGGGAATGGAATAAAGCTACTTTGAAAGATCCTTTTCCACCAAGAATTTTCTCTCATCTTATTCATGATTGTGTGGAAGTGTATATGGATGATTTCATAGTTTATAGAAATTCTCTTGAAGAAGCGCTTTAAAATTTAGAAAACGTTCTCCTAAGATGCAAAGAAGCAAATCTTTCATTAAGTCATGAGAAATGTTTTATGATGTTTAATGATGGAATTGTTTTAGTTCACCATATTTCAGGAAATGGAACTAAGGTAGACTCATCTAAGGTAGAAATTATTTCCAAATTATCAGTTCCAAGTTGTCAACGAGATGTTAGGAGTTTTCTTGGTTTTGTTGGATATTATAGAAGATTCATAGAAAACATCACAAATATTTCATCTCCACTCTTCAAATTACTTACCAAAGTCTGTGAATTTAGTTGGAACTCTGATTGTCAAAAGGCCTTTCAAACTTTGAAAAAGAAGATCTCTAAAATACCTATCTTAAAAGGACCTAATTGGAAATTGACCTTTCATATATCAATTGATGATTCAGACATAGCTCTAGGAGCTATGTTAGGACAAAAATATATCATTCCGTATACCATTTATTATACCAGTAAAAATTTAACTCCTGCAGAGCTAAATTATACTATGACTGAAAAGGAGTTTTTAGTTGTTATTCATCCCATTAATAAATTCTGACATTACATCATTGGTTATGAAAATTTCATTCATACGAACCATTCTGCCTTTAGATATTTAATGAAAAAACCAGTTACTGATGGTAGGGTAACAAGATGGTTATTAATGTTACAAGAATTTAATATCACCATTCTGGACCGAGTTGGAAAACAAAACACAATTGCTGACTTTTTATCTAGAATTCAAAATGACAACAATGATACATCTGTAGAAGATAAATTTCCTCATGAGTATATTTTTGCAGTATCTACTAAATCACCTTGGTTTGCAGATATTTCTAATTATTTGGTTATAGGGAAGTTATCGTCCTATTTGTTTCCTAGAGAAAAGAGAAGAATATTCTCAACAAGTGCATCGTATTCATGGATAAATGAATAATTATACAAGACAGGACCAGATCTCATCATCCGAAGGTGTGTAAGAGAAGATGAAATATCTAAGATACTTAAAGCATGCCATGATGAACCATGTGGAGGTCATTTTACTAACAAAAGAACTGCTTATAAAGTCCTCCTCTTAGGATATTATTGGCCTTCCCTTTTTAAGGATGCCAAGGAATATGTTAAGAGGTGTGATAGCTATCAAAGAATGGGGAAACATGTTCGTTCAAATGAAATGCCACTACAACTTCAAGTACTCATTGAACCTTTTGAAAAATTGGCTTTGGATTTTGTTGGACCAATTAATCCATATTCAAAACAAAATATATATATATATTCTTGTATGCACTAATTATGTTACTAAATGGGTAGAAGCTAAAGCACTTTCTTTTGCTACTAAAATTGTTGTAGTTTCATTTCTTTTTGAGGATATTTTTACTCATTTTGGTGTCCCAAGAGAAATTGTAACAGATCAAGGAAAGAAATTTACATCCAAAGTAGTGCAAAAGATGGTGGAAGAATATAAAATTAAGCATCAGAAATCTACTCCATACCATCCACAAGAAAATGGACACGTAGAGTCTACCAAAAAAGTTATTGAAGCAATCATTACCAAGACAACTCACTTGCACAGAAGGTATTGGGTAGAAAAGCTTCCAAAAGCTTTATGGGCCTATAGTACCACATGGAGAGGCACTACATGGCATACTCCCTATGAACTTGTTTATGGGAAGCAAGTCCTATTTCCAATTGAGTTCCATATTCAGACCTATAAGACAACAGTCAAATTGGGTCTTGAATTATCAAAAGAACAAAAGCAAATAATGGGACATATCAATGAGATTGATGAAATAAGGCAAGATGCTATTTGGAAGACTAGTTTAGTCCAACAAAAGAAATCTAGATGGGATGATAAATACATCAAAGAAAGAAAATTTCAGTCAGGAGACTAGGCATTACTTTTTGATTCAAAGTTCAAAACATTCCAAGGAAGGTTTCGAACTCATTGGCTTTGGCCTTATGAGATTAAAAAAGTTTTTGATAATGGAGTAGTAAGAATTAGGACTATTGATGAAGAAAAGGCTCCTCTCTTAGTGAATGGACATCGAATCAAGATCTATCATAAGCTAATGACAAAGGAGGAATTTGTAAATATTTTCCAGAACAAGTTTGGTTTGAAGTTGGTCAAGAATAATTCTTCTTCTTCTCCATCTTAAAAACTTTCTTTCTCATATAAAATATCTATATAAAAAAAAAAAACAAAACAAACAAACAAAAATGTATATATGAAAACCAATGATTATTGGCATGTTTATACATAAAATTCAAGATGAACACCAAGAATTTTAGGCATCTTAAATTTTCTTTGTATCCCATTTTCTAGAATTCCATTTTTCTTGCATCCCTTTCTTTTAAAAAATAAAATGGCTACAAAATTGCTGATTTTTTGCAGCTCTGACAAATTTCTGTAGCCAATTTGGCATAAACATCTGATGATACAATTGAAGGAATGATCGTCTCCCTCCACTACAAATAACCTAAAGACAACATAGAAAGGGTAACCAAAAGCTAGCAAGAAAACAATTCAAAGGTGTGCAACTCTTTAATTTAATAATAAATCATTATTGCTAAGAGTTGATAGTATCATATCAAATCAAGTATAATCCACCATCCACTCCTCGTCATCATAACTTATATCACGACTCACATCCTGATCCATTGATATGTTTGCTCAAATTGTAAACATAAATTCTTTTAACAGTAAGATTCTGTCACATTCCCTTATACCCTCATTACCTACACTCTAATTATTCCATCAATCAAACCCTTGGCCTTTTCGCCCTAAAAATCCTAACAAGTTGTCCTACCCTGTCAAACAAAACAATTTTTGAAATGAAGCTTCGCAACCATGGGAGTGATAGTCAGAACTGAGCCAACCTGGAAGAAATTTTTGGAGGGGTATCCACAAACAAAATAATTGTTACAGAGGGCACAATGGCTAGAATTTATAGAGAAATTCAATGGCTTCCAGAAAGAAGTGACCAAATCCTTCACCAGGGCTTTTGATGGAGTCGAAGTAGAGATAGGAGACATCAAATTCATAGTGAAATAGTCGTTTATAGCTGAAGCTACTAGACTGCCATGGATTAGAGAAAAAAGGTTCAAAAATAGAGGTATTGCAAGAGAATACTGTAATTATTTCCTGAAGAAACTAAGCATGGACACTACCATTCGCAAAAATGGCATCCCAAGCATGACATTGAAAAGCAAGCGGAGGAATTTACTTTAATAATCCAAAACTTTGTTACTTGTGAAGGAAGGTTTGGATGTATGTTTTTCTATCACAATCGGCTGCTAACGAATTTTCTTGAAGAAAATGCGATAAACCTTCCATATTTCTTGCTGAATATTCTAAAAAATATGTCAGTGAATGTTAAATGGAGAATTCGTTCCATAGATAATAGAATGTATCACCATGGTCTAGCAAAAATGCTTGTTGAATTTCATCCCCAAAACATAGGTGATAATTGGGAAGGCTTTTTAGTAAGGAATCACTTTCAGAAGGATACTCATGAGAAGCCAAATAGCAGCAGAACTAAGAGAGGAAGGAAAAGAAATTATGATAGAACACAGGAACAAGAACCAAAACAGTCACAGGAACTGTTAGAGGATGACATCCCTCTTGCAGAAATTTTAGAGAAAATAAACAAAAGAGATGTTAGAAGAAAGAAAGCCAGTAAAGAGCCAGATATTTCACCTCAAACAGAGAAGCCTAAAATAGAAAGGAAGAAAATTCAAAAGACCCTTGCCACAGGTCTAATAAGGAGTACCAAACTCAACTTAGCAAAAGAATTACCCTCAAAAAGCATAGCTCACATCGATGAAGAGACAGAAGAAAACTCAAAGGCAGAAGAAGATTCACAAATTTCTCTGAAAACATATCCAATAGTTTCATCACCAAGGGTTTGATCACCAACTTTCACCTCGCCTCCTCAGAGTCCAGGTCGAAGAACGCCAGAAATTGATGTTGTGCAACAAGAGATTTATGATTATATTGATTCACTGGAGAAAAGGGATGCAACAAGAACATCAATTCCAATTCAAGAGGAATAAGAATTCTAATTTAATGAACCATAAGAACCTCTAGTAATCAATGTATTAAAATAGGAAATCTCCGAACTCGAGACATTAAGCACGCACATTAAAAATGAAAATCAAGCCTTGAAAACACATAATAAAATCCAAATAGCTAAGAGTGACAACCTCCTTTTACCTCTAAGTCTGTGGTTTAATAAGAAAATAAAACCGAAGAAGAAAAACAGGGCTTTACATAGACAGGTTATAAACTTGAAATACAAGATCCTCAGAGAAAACCAAGGATGGCAATGACTGGTAAGAAAGTGAAAAGGATGAAGTTAGATGTACCGCCAGAAGTGTCCAAGAAAATGTAGTAGTTAAACAAAGATATCAATTTTGTGTTTTTTATGATGACGTACAAAATCTTCAGTGTGGGGGAATGTAGAGTTCCATAATTGTTTTGTTTTGACACTCTTTTTTCCTCCATTTTCCTCTTTTCATCATCGCTATCAACTCAATAAAAGTAGTGAAACCATATATTTTGATAAGGTAAAACCTTTCATATGTCTTATTTTTCATATTCATTAATGTGCCTTATTATTATGTTAAATATTGCATTAGCTACATAATTAACATGATTCTGTAGCTATTTTACAAATCTACAACTATCTCCATGGTTTGCAGGGTTTTGGTATGCCAATGAAGCAAGGAAGTACATGGGCGGTTGAGGATCGATCCCCTCATGGATATCCTCCTATTCGCTCGAGCCAATTCACTGAAGGAATCACATAGTGGCACGATCAAAGGCATGGGTCAAACACATAGCAGAAGAAGTCTGAATACATCATGTTTCTCTGATTTTCTTTCAAAATAAAAAATCATCGAGATAACAATTTTACTATTTAAGTTTCAAATTTGAATAAGGATTGATTAAAAGACCTATAGGCATAGAAGTCTCAAACTGTTCAGCATGAATTTTATATATAAATATGTATCCTCTATAAAAGATAACAAGGAATTGATAGTTAATCTCTGAAGAAATTGTGTGAAATAGTTCCTTTGTTTTCATATTGATTTAAAGTTACATTTCTATTATTCGATGTGTATTTGAGCATGATTTGCACCTACTATATGCGGAGGGCCCTTGCAAACAGTCGAGGTTAAGTTTATTTCATTTTATTGCTTTCCTTTATCACATTGTCATTTCGTTCTAGATTAGTTTCCTTAATTCACTATTTTATCATTTCGTTATAACTCAGTTAAATCTCGTTATTTCATTTTCATTTGAATTTCTTTGCAGTCATTTAATGGTTTAGTTTCTTCAACGTTTTTTGCTTAATTATAGTCAGCGTTAAAAGATTGTTTTCATGCTTTTAGAATTAGAACTTGTATATACTCTATAGTCAGCATTAAAATATTGTCTTCATGCTTTTTAGAATTAGAATTTGTATATACTTTGCAGACAAATTTTAAAGGATAGTTTTCTTACTCTTAGAATCATTTGAATCTCAATACTTTATTTTATTGCAGCAAGTTGAGTAGGGTAGGTTCATAATTTTAGAATGATTAATATAAAATGTGTTAGAATGATACTTAATATAGATATGACCTGGTAGATTAGTCTAACAATAGCTCTACTTCTACTCATTAATTTTTAGAAATCTAATTCTAATTTAATGCTTACAAATAAGAACCTAGATAACAATGAAAATCCTCAAAACTAATATAACCATCATCTTACAAATTAAAAGAAATGTTTCTAGCATATATAGTGCACTTTCACTTCATAAGTTTACCAACTACGGTCAATAATTTATGCTTTTAATTTAAGAACATTAAATTGACCAAACACATGTGATTTCAGAGGAAGAACCAGTTGAGATTAGAGTTCAGGGATAATGTACTATTAGTTGTATAATTTTCTGAGTTGTATAGATGGTGTGTGCAATCAATAGAAGGCGTATGATGGATTGTGCAGTTATGAGTGAGAAATTTCCCAATTAAATATGGGATAATTCTCTCAGGAATTGTGCAAGGAAGTAGGGGATTGGCAGGTAGTGGTGGGCTCCAGTATTGCAGAGATAATGCTGCAACTCCTGGGACTCCCTTCTTTACTTTTATCAACCCAGTTGTTCGTAACAAACTTGGAAGCGACGGTGCTGTATGCACAAGTACTAGCTCTTGTCGTAGCTGTCACTTGGTCAGCTGGCACAATTCCGCTAGGGCTTTAGCCAACTTCTATAAGCTCTTAGAAGAAGCTTGTAAATGATGGATGAAAGCTAACTCAAAGGGGAGCTAATCTACTTGCGGAAAGAAACTGAAAGCCAAAGAGGAATGCAAACCCTAATTCTACCAGCTAGTTCTATTGATGCAACAACGAGAATACAAACTGCTGGATGAGATGCCATTGACTTCAAAAAGGGAAAATGCACATGTCTTAGACTAATTTTGCTCTAGAAAGTATCTTTTTGTATTTTCTTGATTAAGTGTCGATTTTCACATGCATCTGCTTGAACTGTGCTTCACTGTGCAGGAGTGGATCAAGGAAGAGGAATGCTTGGAAATGGTTGGAGAGGCTCAGAGAGGGTCTAAGGAGTCCCTAACACTCTTCCCCAGAGTCTCATAAGGTGTGGCTATCAGGAAACCTCACTTGTGAGCTTCTACAGGAAGTCTGCAGGGGTTCTACAGGAAACTTCAGAATTTCTACAGGAAACTTCAGAACTTCTACAGGAAACTTGGAAGTCGGTTTTTAGGAGGTGGATGAGTGAGGGAAGGTGCATGGATGGATCTAGAGGTAGGATAGGGGTCTAAACATGGCCTAAGGACTGGTGGGTGGTTCGGTGGAAGGCTGACTTGGCTCGAAGATGACTAAGGCAATGATGAGCAAGAAGGTAAGGTTTCGTAGACACAAAGGATAGATGGGGAAAAGGGCTGCTTAGCTATGAGACAAAACAGGAGGCTTAGATGATGCTTTGGGAGGATGGATGAAGGAGGAGGATACCCTGCACGGTGGGCCTTGATCAATTCTACGAAAACCTGCAAATGATCAAATCCTAAACTAATCTATTCTATCCATCAATCAACATAAATGAGCAGCAACTTTATTTGGGAAGAAAACCTTGTACACCATCTATGTAAGGAAACATTTCAGATGTCCAAACTCATGACTAATCTCTGCAACTAAAACAAGCACACTAAAGATTGCATAAGCAGCAAACTAGTGTTTTTGTGAGGCAGCACTGTTTCCTCAATTTCAGCCCCAAATCCAATAAGGCCGAGGTGAAACCAGGGGTGTAGTTGTCTCTTTTTCTTGGAGATCTTGCTGTTATTATTCTACCAAAACATCTAAACCAAATTCATGCATAAACAGTAGTCTGTTCCAGCATCACAACGAAATCTACTTAACAACAATGTGTTCAAATGCATAAAGGAGAAAAACAATGATACGTAAAGGGAAAATCAATAATACAGAAAGGAGGTCCTAGGCTCTCAGGTTGGGCCCAACGCTGAGAGCTTTGGCTCCTAAGAAAAACTCAGATTTTCTAGGAAACCAAACTGCTTCTCATTATCCAAAAAGATTCATAACAGTTATGCAAAAAATGGCTACAAAGGAACAAAATGAAGCTACTGCAGCACTGAAGTGCAAAGTACACAATAGGTTCAAAAGTCTTTTCACGAAGGCTGAGGCCTCAACATTTATAGATAACGAGGGACCTAGCTGGCCTCCTCAATCTATGGAACTCGGCTGTCAAACTGTGAGTCAAACAGTCCCTTTCTAAATGCTAATTGGCTGCCTTCTAGATTCAGCTTGGTGGTCTTTGGAGCTCGGAGCTGAAGGTGAGAATCCCGAGGAAGGGTCATTGAATGTCGTAGACATCCCTCCTTCAAGTCCTAACTTCAGGCTTGGCTGCCTTATAGCTCATGATTTCTTTGACTTTGCTCCAATATACGTCAAAAACCTGAAATAGACACATGTTAACCACCTAGGAAAAGTAACTTCCCTTATTCGTACCAAAGACACAAACATACTAAAAATAATGCATGAACTATAGAAAATGACGGATTTGAACAAGGGGCTGAACAATGAAATTGAGGCCAAATTGGCAAATTGTTACCAATTTTGGGTCATCATCATCCCTTTTGCTAAATGGTTTGCTCATCCTGAAACTAGGTCCGGCTCCTCATCTTTCTCGCTTGATGGCCACTCTCACATCCCTGGCTTTTGAAGTAGTGTCCTCACACTGTCATGAAATCCAGCCTTCCTCTCCACTTCTTCCCACTACTTATGCTCCTCCTCTTCTGATCCTCCCTCTAATAATCCCAACAGCAAGGGTGGACTTAGCTTGAGGCCTATCCAACTAGCTTGGAGGTTCTGCATAGACTTCTTGTAGAGAGGTACCCGTGCGAAAGCCTCCCTCATCTGAGTTGGAGTGTGATATTCTCGAATCTTGAGGCTGTGGGACAATGTGTTCCACCTACGAGTGCAAGCATGAACACAATTGTCCCCAAGTAACCTCTCCATATGCTCGGAGTTTGCTATTTCTTGGGCCTGACGATCCATGTAATCTAGTAATCCTTGGGATTTGGTTGCTAGGTGGTGGTGAGCGGATATCAGTGTTGTGGGGTCCCTTGGCTCTGCTCTGATCAGCAGTGGTTCATGTAACTCCCGTTCCATGATATTCCTGACCTCAGCTGCTCTCTTCTCTTCGTGGTTTAACCATGAGGTCATTGCCATCAGCTGCATGTCCCCTACTGCTTTGTTGGGGTCCCACGAAGTGATGTTTGGAAGGGCCAAGTTATGGAAGTAAAACTCTGAGAGCTTGGCCTTATCTTCCGAGGAACTGGTGTTACATAAATCTGTGAATTGCTGGGGGTTCTAGATATGAGAGATACCCCTCTGTGCCAATGTATCAATTTTGAACTGCAGCCACTGGTCCCGGAGGTACATGCCATAAGATTTAGCCTGCTGCCTAAATTGAAGTGCTTCCATTGCCCAACTGGCCATGCAGGCCAGTTGTGCTTCCTTTTCTTGCACCTGTTGCCTTAGTGATTGTACCTCAATATCTGAGGGATCCTTGGCTGCCATGCCCTTTTCTTTCCCTTGCTCCTGCAGTTGGAGCTGCTGTCTGAGCATCTCATTTTCTTCTCTCAATTTGGCTTGCTGGGAGCTTTCCACATGCCTTACTCTTGCCAGCTCCCTTTGTGCTTCCTTGAGCCTTTCCTCTAAAGGCCAAATATCTGCTACTCCCTTATATTTAGCTATCCTCATCCACGTGTGGTTTCGGACCCATTCTTCTTCTAGTGCTAAAAACAGTGGCACTGTAAACTTTTGGGGAATAATTCTGCCTGCTTCTAAAAAGTTATAATAAGAGCCCAAGTTGGGCTATGGGCTTGGTTCCACGATTACATCAAGTTTCTCCTCCTTTGGTGGTGACTTGGCTACTCCCTCCTCCTCTGGTGGTGACTCAACTGCCTTCTCCTCCATCTGCTCAGTTTCCTTGAGCCTAGCCAGAGTTTCCTGCAGAATGGCCTCAGCATCCTGTAGAGAGGCTTGTGAGCTCATTTTTTCCACTCTGTCCTTCCATGAAGATGTTTTTGGGCTCCCCCTCTCATAAGTAATGGAGGCTTTGGAGGGGGACTTATCCCTTGGTGTGGTAGGAGTATCCACAATAATGATAGGTTCTTTGGATGGAGGCTGGGATCTGCTAGTCTTAATTCTCACACTCCTTCTTGCTTTGAAATATAGAGGAGTCTCCCATTTTCGTTTTTCTTTTGGCTTGGGGGGAGTACTTAGGGCGGCCAGCACATCTGCTGCCTCCCTAGCTAGGATTTCAGCTGATTTCTCCTGCTGTTGTTCTCCTTTTGGACTTCCTAGAGAAAGTCCTGTAGCGGTTGCTTTCTGGCTTCCTGTAGAAGCCGTTTTCAATTTTCCTATAGAGGGACCTTGCTGTTTCCCTGAAGGAATTCTCTGCTCCCTCCTTGTAGGACCACTCTGCTGCTTCCCTGTAAGAGCACTTTGTTGCTTCCCTGTAGGAGCACTTTGTTGCTTCCCTGTAGGAGCACTTTGTTGCTTCCCTGCAGGAGCACTTTGTTGCTTTCCTGTAGGGGTACTCCGCTGTTTTCCTGTAGGAGTACCCTGCTGCTTCCCTGTAGAAATTGAGGGCACAATTTTAGCCTTCTTGGCTACAGGAACTTTTTCTTCCATCTTGGCCGAGGTAGCATTAGGGGTGCCCTTACTGTCCTGGACTTTCTCAGTCCGCTCTTCCCTGCTCTTTAGTCGTTTTTCTCTGGGCGTTGGGGCAATCCCATCATCCCCTGTTTTAGCAGCTTGCTTTGCTGGCGTTCCTTTTTGCTCCTTCTTGGGAGCTTTGCCTTGGGTGTCCTGTCTTTTGGTCTTCTTCTCGGCCTGAGTAGGCTTCTTCTCTTCACTACTAGAGGAAGTAAGCTCCTAAGCTAAAACTAGGATATCATCATCCTTTGTCATATTCCGGAAAATCTCCCATGAGAGAGGGACAGTGAAAGTGTGGAGTGCATCTTCCACGAGGAGCTTTATAAGCCCATGATGTGCTAGCTGGTCTGGTGTCCCTTCTCTGAGCTTGGTTGGACATTCAGTCATGGATTGCAAAAGGAAGTATGGAATGCTCAATTTCTGCTCCGAGGGGAGGTCCATGTGGTGCCTGAGTTCTGTGAGCAGCCGAAAATGATAACCATATATGATACTAAACCGCCCCTCGCAAGTGATATACTTCATAATTTGGAGGCTAACTTCACTCTAGAACGGCCGCAGGCTAGTCCTCCTCACTCCGTTTTTATCCTTTGAGAATTGTTCTTCAGGCAAGAAGAATTCTTCTTTAGCCTTCTTACCCAGCTTCCTTTCCTCCTTATCCCATGAGATTCCCATTGGAAGATCAGTCACCCTGCTGATGAGGTGCGGTGTGAGTTTGAGGGTTAGTCCTCTGAAATTGACGATGGCCAATGTTTTTGACTTCGGCTCTAGGGACCGAAGGAATTCTTCTGTAATCTCATCGTCGTGCCCCTGGAGCTTGTCAAAAAATGACATCCACTGTGCACGGGAGAACAGTTCTACCACCTCAGGGATCTCCCGCAACTTCTTTGAGTCTCATGGTTCGTTACGAATGAAGTCGCCCGACATGATCAAATTCTGTGTTTGCACTCTCAGACTGAGAATTCTGAGCGGATTCTTTCCTTAGAGCACAAAAAAAAGACCTTTGGTCGATTACCCTGTTGAATTTGCCTGCTCAGATGTACAGAAGAAGGATTTCGAGAATTTCCACTCGGAGCGCAGAGCTACGTCTCCATTATACATGCAGTGGCATAAAAGTTACAGTTTTGACAGTGTTTCTGCAGGGTATCACCCTCTACACGAAGGAATTTTCATTTATGCATGAAGAAAGTTGCTCATGCAGATGACTACGACGATTCTAGCAGCGACGCATATATCAAACCAGACAGAATTTCACTTGAATTTTCCTATCCCTTTTCTACGTCGATTGCACCACCTTTGAAAAGAAATTTTCTTTGCATGGGGGGGTTAAATTCTGCCTACCTCTGAAATTCGTCACCCTTAACGTGAACAGTTTGCACTGCTGCGGATGCCGCGTTTCCTGTAGTGCAGTTTCCTATAGGAATTCGTTCTTGGCTTCCGGAGGAGTTTACGGTAGCGCAAGACTAGTCTGAGCAGCGACAGGACGCTTGAATCAGGCAGAAGACTTCGGGTTAATCGCTTGAAGAGGAAGAGGACGCACATTCGGCTGGGAAACGATTGTTTTATAAATGACTGCAGTGCGTCATAAAAATCCACTGGCCGATTTCGAATTGCTGCGAAATCCATGGCAAGGGGTTGAGTTGTCCCTGATGGTTCGTTGGCCGACGTCACCATAATCATATCCCAGCATGCCCCTGGCCCCCGAATTCTCTCCGCTGGAGTTACCGCCGCCAATCTTGCCATACCTCCGCTTCTTCCTGATAGGACATTTCCCACGTGCCAATTATTCATCCTTCCTGCACAATCGATCCAGTTCGGATCCTACGAGGCTGCTTGACGGGCTATGATGGCCAGTTGAGTGGCAACCAGCCTTGTTCAATCCGCCCATTTTCAAAGTTGTGCACATTAAGAGTATAGTTTATGCTATGGTACGAAATAAGGTTAGTTACTTACCTGTGCAGCCGTGGATGTGATTTCTTCCAGGGTTCAAGACGATGGATGTCGGATATGCGTGCTACTGCTCTGTGGTCAGGTGCTGGAGCTTCCCTGTATTGGCTGCTGCTGGTTGGGAGTCTTGGAGACCCGTTCCTCTGGTGGCGAACATGGCATGCACCGATCCTGTGAGCTGCTGGTGTCTTCGTGGCAGGTACTCTAGCTGGATCAGCTGCTACAGGATTCTTGTAGGACATCCTGTAGTTGTTTCTCCTCCTGGGGTGCATGTTGACATAATTCAACTCTTATTGCACAGGTGAAAGGTCTTGAGGTCGCCTAACAGGTGAGCGCTCGAGCCTCAGGAGACCTTGTTTCTGAAATTGAAAAGAAATACAATTTTCCTTATTTGAAAAACAGAGCTTTCTTTGTATGTGTAGGTATGCTTGCTCAGATTGGAGTGGTGGTAGTGAAAAGAGGTGGAGTGAGTGGGGGATGATAGAAAAGGGTGGTTGCATGCCCCCTCAGTCGACTTAAAGCTCCAAATCCCTCCTTGAAGTTGATTCTAGCCCACTCGAACATTCTACAGGAAGTTTCCTGTAGAAATACAGAACTTCCTGTAGAAAGTCTTGTAGCTTCCTGTAGAAGGCCAAACCACGATCCGATTGCGCCCAAACTTTGCAAAAATGAGTGTTCATGGTGGATGTGCATGAGGGGCTGTCTGGTAGCTTGATAGGAACCCGTGTCTATGAGCTGACAGTCCTCCTTTGGTGCATTGTATACCTGCAAAACTTCAAAGATAAGCTGATTTTTTTCTTCTTGTTCCCTTTTCCTTTTTTTTCTTCTTTTTTCTTCTTCTTCTTCTTCTTTTTTTTTTTTTTAAGGGACAGCAGGGGCGCCTCAATGAGGTTTTCACCCCTACCACTTGCCCTGGGCGCCTTGAAAAGGTTTTCACCCAAGGATATTTTATTCCCCATTCTCTCTTTTTTTTTGAAAGACAGCAGGAGCGCCTCAATGAGGTTTTCACTCCTACTCCCTGCCTTGGGCACCTCAAAAAGGTTTTCACCCAAGGATCTTTTTCCTTTTTTTTTTTTTGATCCAGGTGGATGTTGGTGGCCACCCACCTATCCCATTTGGACCCCGACAATTTTCTCTTTCAGCCTTTTCAGTTTCCTAAATTGTAACACAGTTTACTATTTTTAGCATTTTTTTCGGGTCTTGAACTTCCAGAGCCGTTTTGAGGCCCTAAACGACGTTTTTTTGGGAAATCTGGGGGCAACATGGGCTTATGGACCAATGTTGCCCTTCCCAAAATGGCAGTTCTCGGATAGATCTTTCTAACGAGCTATCATGCGTGTCAAACGGAGATCGTATGCCAAAGTTACAACCCCGGGAAATTAATGTATCAATTTACCCAAACGGGGCCCACAATTTGGCATTTCATCTTCTAGGGTTAGGTTTTTGAATGTGAAGGGTTTTCCATTGTTTCTCAACAATAAATAGGCCTTCGAGCCTCATTGTAACACAGTTTTGGAACAGTTCAGAGGCATGTAGCGACCACATCTCTTCTTAGAGATAAGCTACCATCGCCTTAGCTGGTTTATCTCCATTTCTGGTTGTAAGCATATTTCAGTATTTTCCATTAATGAAATGAAGTATTATTTCCACTGCATCTTTGTGTATATGGTTGTCTCTGTAATTTGTTGCGTTCATGTTTAAATCCGGATCAGTGGTATCAAAGCAGTCTGCTTTTTCTCTGTTTTTCTTTGCATGTCCCCAATGAGGTCGGGATATAAGGAGTTAGGGCTTGAACTGGTCGAACCTTTGCAAGACCAGCCTCGAAAATCTCGACGGCCTCCCATGGCGGATGAGAAGAGAGACGAGGGGGCAGGAGATCCTATCAAAATTTTGCTCGAAGAAGCGCTCGAGCGACAAAGGAACGCGATGATGGATAGCTTTGCGCAGATCCTTCAGTGGCTACCCAGAGGTGACGCATCGGCTTCCAGCAGCTACTCTGGAAACGCCATGCCCTTTAAGGTACAAGTTAATTTTGAAATCCCCATATTCGAGGGTCAGATAGATACAGATGCCGTAGATAAATGGTTAAATCTGCTAGAGGGTATTTTTTTGTTCATGAATTTCAAGTCGGGAAAAGATTGTTTTTGCTCTTCTCAAAGCAGCCCCCCACGTCAAGGACTGGTGGGAAACCTACTGCGAGCAGAAGGATGAAAGTACAGGGTCACTATTTTCAGCCGCACCCACTTGGGATTCTTTCGGAATGCCATCAAGGAGCAGTACTACCCTGTCAAAAGCTATGAGGACAAATACATCAGATGGACCACGCTGCGGCAGGGACGGGACCAAGATGTGCCTGAGTTCACAAACATTTTTCATACCCTTCGCACACAGTTGGTTATCAAAGATTCTGAGCTGCATCTGGTGCTCAAATACCGCGGTTGCCTACATAGATACATCCAGGAAGAGATGGAGTTCTTGGACATCTCCTCACTCGGCACAGCATACCGATACGCTGTCAAAAACGAGCAAAAGTTCAAACAGAAGAAGAGAGACTTTGGATCTGCAAATCCGAAGCCCAAAGGACAAAACCAAGGCGGGGTGACCCAA
This sequence comes from Pinus taeda, assembly GCA_000404065.3. NCBI lineage: Eukaryota > Viridiplantae > Streptophyta > Pinopsida > Pinales > Pinaceae > Pinus > Pinus taeda. The sequence continues at coordinate 87,591 of APFE030641032.1, read as the reverse complement.
GACAACCCGTCGAAACCGCAAGAAAAGAACAACACAACGAAGCCGAAGAAGGACACAGGAAAGTGGTGTGGTTTCCACAAGAGTCCCACTCATAACACAAGTGAGTGTCGGACCAAGCAGTCATTGGTGGCCGAGTTGAAGGCTTCCAAATTAGATACCTGTTCCGACCCTGAACCAGAACCCGACAAGGGGAATGGCAAAGGGAAGCAGATCATTGATGCGAATGAGCCCGAAGAGCCAGAGGAGGGGAATGTCTTTTCCACTCACAGATGTGGGTGAAGGGTTCGCCGCTGAAATTCATTGTCGACAGTGGCAGCCAAAAGAACCTTATTTCAGCAGAGGTTGTGAAGCGGTTGGGCCTACCGACTACACCACACCCACAACCATACAGT